>NXHC01000003.1:0-237873 GCA_002893705.1 Metschnikowia drosophilae
GGCAAGCCCTCCCCCCTCGGCTGCTTCCAGAACCCAAGTATCAACATGCCCTCCACCTCATGGCCAGCTCTCCGGCAACGAGACTTTCGAGAGCCCGTGATGTCGCCGACCCCACTATCTTGAGGATCAAATACTTCCGCACCCACTACGGAAAGCATCATTTAGTGTGGAATCTCTGCTGCTGAGCACAGACTTGCAGTCCATGGGGCCCAACCTTCCTTCGAGAATTGATCTGACCGACTCGTACCATACAACGGCTCTTCGTAATTGAGACCCCCTAGGGTTCTGGTCCCCGGTTTCCCACCTCCGAGATGGTAGCGTCGTTGTGAGTAGTTAATGCTTGTAGCGATTCATTTGCCACATGTCAAAAAGTTCACATGATATGGCTGCAATAGAGATGCTAGAGTCTTTGTAAAGCTGGATTGGCGTACTTTACACGTCTCTTATACTCCTTGTGAATACACTAATTTGAGGTGGTCACTGTAGAGGACCTTGAGAGGACAACTCCACTCTTCAAGCAGTCCTGGGCCTCTATTTATAATCAGCCTCTCCCAACTATAAACCTAACAGGGCTATGGTCATGCTCATGTGACCAGGGGTACATGAGATCGGTTTAATCCATAGGCCACACTGGTGTTTGTCCGAAACTTTCTAACTCATTATTTTGGCGAGCTAAGGCTATCAACATAGAAGGGCTCCATGCTTGTACGACGTTATGGGATATTCTGATCTACGTAACCTGTAGGAATTTTTCAGTTCGGAAAACGGTTTTCGACAATCGAGACTTTACCACGGACGTGTGATCAGGGGCTGTACATCTTTGAATTTCAGAACCAAAATGCTTGGAGCTCAGCGCTGAGCATGATATCCTTGATTTCTCATCGTTTCAATGTTTCTCAACACTTTAAAATCATTTGCTGCAACTTACCCACAACTTATCATGAAACAATAACATGCGTGCATTGCGTCACCTTCGTTGCCTCCCTGCAATAGCTTCGAAGGGGCTTTTGGAAATGATATTGTAGAAATTCCAATCTCACGCTTTGATTTTTCGAAAGCTTTTTGGAAGGCACATGGTGAGGTTCAGGTTGAAACTACTGCTACTACATTTTTTTCACGGTCGCGGCCTCTACGCATTAAATTGCAAAAGAGCAGCAAAATTCGAGATTGACTTTTGCGAACATGGGACTGGCGCCAGAAAGTGGAAATCACCCCTTTTAGTCATCTATTTCGAGGCCAAGCATTCTTAGCGATTTTGTCCTACTGTCCATTTTTAGAATCGCCACTCTCGCGGTGAAACGGTGAGCTCACACTGAATTTGGTGCAGAAGGACTACCCAGGCCAAATTTGCAAGTAATCCAGCACTTTCGAACAGACGGAAATTGAGTTTCAGATACGAATCAGGGGCACAGATGTAAAGAATCCCACCATTGGTTCGGGAATTTCTTCATACTCGCGTTTTCTTAAGTCACCGCCGGCTAGTGAACCATATTCACAACATTTGTAACTTTTGTATAGAAAATAAGACGAAACCACGGCCACGCGGCTAATGAGCCAGGAAACGCAGAAATTTAGTGGGCCCCGATAATTCCTCACTTTTTGGGCTTGCCGACAAGCTCGCTAGCCGTTCTGCAATGCTCATGTTAACCAGAAAGTCAAGGTACATACAGGACACATCAATGGACAGAGTCTTCGCTTGCTTGGCTATCCAAATTATTTGAAAACTGGCTATTCAGAACCAGAATGTAAAAAGTTACCGTATTCAAAGCGTTGAAACATTACGTCCCTAGTCTCGAACAAAATCCTGGCTCATATTCGAGCAGTTAACAAAGGATTCTTGGCATTGTTCACAAAGGTTTGCGGCTAAGCAAGTTTTGGCCTTCTTTGTTGCGAACAAACCAACCACACTCCAGACTGCGCTTCCAACTCTTGAAAAATATGCTTGGGTTTATATAAAAGGCCAGAGTCAAGGAATTTGTCCGTGAAAGAAGCACCATGATTTTCAGCAAGCCCTTTCAGTGCCTTTGTGCCCTAGGCTTTTACACATTGCTTGCCAATGCTGCTCAAGGCACAACGACACCCAGAAACAGCCAAATAATTCGAGTAAGTCTCACTTCCGAATATCAAGTGCCTGTGTTTTTCAATGACAATATATTAGTTGCCTTTCTTGCACTCAATTTCAACCTTGGAGAGTTGGTTGTTCTGGAAGCAGAAGCTTCAGAATCCGAGCTCGGGCCAAAAACACTTGTTGCAGAAATCCAACTCGCCCCCGAATTTGCAATTTCACCTGTTTACAGAACTGATATCAGTTTCAACGGAGATGAGAAGTTTTCAGCCGATTTTTTTTACACAAACCAGTTGAATTCCCAATTTGGCCTCTACGCTAAACAGGGCACCAACAGCTTTTTGGGACAGTTGTTTGCTGGTGGATACATTCCCTACCCTATGTTTTCAGTTTTTCGTCTGGAAAATGGCACTGTCAGAAATTTGTTACTCGGAGGAGTGGATGAAAACCAATTCGAGGGACTGCTTCTGGTTCAAATGTACGGTGAGAATGAGGCGCGGATATCCTTGAACACCATTTTCATCGGAGAATATCACTGTAACCCAGAGGAGCCTTTCTTTTTGATGCCTGACAGTCAGTTCAGCATTGTACCCGAAGAGTTCATCAACTATTTGCACTGGTATGCGGGAGGAGAGTTTACGGGAGACAAGATCGAAGTTGATGCCGCGACGTTTGAATCGAAGAAGTTAATCTTTGTCGCTGATGAAGCTAGGATCGAGATTGAACTAGCGGAACACTTGGTGTTTATTGACGGTAAGTACTATTTGCCGTTCCAGTCTGGGTCTGTTTCTGTTCTCGGAAAAGCTTTCTTTGACAATGCCTATCTTGAAGTACATCCATATTTCGGTTATTTGAGAGTTGGCCAAGCCCGCAAGGATGCGATTGTTACTCCATCTGAACCTTATACGGATTGAGTACAGTGTGAGCGTCATTTCAAAGGCCCTTGCACATTTTTTTTTGTGACTTTCGCCGAGCTGTATTCAGATGCTAGCTGATTTTCAAGAACTCTTTCCCGATAATTTCGTGCCACTGTTCGTATTTTTTAGCTCAATAAATTCTTTCCCACTATTAGTTCTTTACTGATGCAACTGCTTGTCTCTTACTAATTTGTTTTCAATGGAACCCATGTGAGTATCATAGTTATAATTTCCAGAGATAAAAAGATCACAGCGCGGAGCTTTCATCGAAACCCACTTTGTGGACAAAACGCACTTCGAATGGAGCAACTTTTGATTTGAGAGAATCACCATCTTTGACAAGCCATAAAATTCTCCATATTGCTTTTCCAGCTCCCTCAGGTTTTGTTTTTTCAAATGACTCAATTCCACAAGTGCCATCCAGCGCGGCATTAATGGCCAACAATGAACAAGAAGTCTGTGGCCACATGAGGTTTCAGCGCTTATGAGGTTTCAGCGCACATGAACTGAATCCCAGCTGAAACTGCGTTTTAGTAGTGTACACTCACGAGGAGAAAGCGTTCCAGACTCTCTCTCCAAACAAGAAACGACAGGGGCAGTATTCAAGGATAGCCCATCCAGGCCCGGTCGCTACTCAACGTTATTGGCGACTTACGTACGTTATGCACGTTATGCATAATGTGACATCAGCCGCATTGGCGACGCGGCTGCAACTTCTCGGGTCTGCATATTACGGCCAATTCTGGTGACTTATAGTCTTTCAATTCATGTTATTTATTTGCTATGGAGCAGTTCAGAAACGTCGGTCAGCTTAGTGTGGCAACGTGGTCCCGTTACCGTATTTCGCAGGGGCAATGCCCACGGCACGCAAGGGAAAATTAACCTCCATGTAGGCCGACTTGAAGAAATTAGTGCCAATAATTATGACATCGTTCTTCAGCTGCTGGAAAGAAAGCACACACCTCCCGCCGACCTTGTGAACAGCATTTGCGTAAGTCACCGGGATATTCACATTGCCAAACTTTAGAACAAGAAGCTGGTCGTGGGGCTGATCGCAGGGCACCTCCACATAATCCGCACCCTGCTTAACATTGAATTTCTTGAGTATCCTTTTGTACGCTTGGGGCGGGATACTGGTGAATTGTGAATAAGCAAACACATGAGCCCACGATTTGATCCGGACTTTCGTGGACCCGATCTTCAACAGCGAAAGCTTAATCTGCAAGCCGTTGCTGATCCGGAACTCACAATAGTGGATAGGATCAACGTACCGGCGATCCGTCGAGTCTCCAAAGCGGAGAAGTGTCTTGTTTCCTTCTGGACTGATGCTCCACATTGGGTAGTTGATGAGGTTTTCCCTGTGAAGAGACCAAATAAAACTCTCCCGCTCTGGAAATCCTTCATACTGTAAGCCAATCCCGAAGGTCATCACCGCATGAGGGCCTCCGTGAAATATTGGAGCGTTGTGCAACTCTAAGGCTGTTCCACTGATACTGACGGAGTCTTCAACCAACGTGAGCACATTGGAAGAAAGTGATATGTCGTGTCCATTGCTGCGAAATGTTGTCGAGGACATGAAGTTTTGCTTGCGCAGGTCAATCCATAATGTTGGCTCGTCGAAGCTCAAGTAGAGCAGAGTCGAAATGCGATTCGACCCAATCTGGACGTTAATTTTGAAATCATTATCGAGATAGAGATCCATCGAGCCCACCAGGTTATGTGTTTGCGGGGACGGCACGTGGAAATCAGCCCTTTTGTCCAATTCAGCCTCACTTGGAGCTTGCGGTGTGGCAATCAGCCGGATGGTAATAGCGCCAGCCAAAGAGCCCCAAAGGGCCACGGAATAGAATGAATATTGCATGGGGGAGCACTGGAGTTTTGCAGAGATGAAGAGGGTACAGCTCTTCTTATAGGCGAGACAGCCAGCCCTAACCAACTTGACCCCCTTCCGTCTAATTTCAGCCGAAGTGGTAACAAAAGTGCTTGCATAAAGTAAGCATATAACAATGCGATGTAATTACGTCGTCAAGGCCGTGGACGGCAGCCCAACTCGGGCGGAGAAGAGAGTGTAGAGGACAACAAGCGTCTGGTAACATTCTTCGAAAAGAAAAAAGGAGGCGGGCGCTTGAAACTGCCGAGAATCTTGAGCAGTACTCTCGTTCTGAAGACTCCTGGGAGGCCGGGGAAAGCGAGAACTATACCTTAGGCGGAAATGATGCGGTCTACAAGAGCTGAATTTGAAACACAAGAGCTGTCGTCACCACTTTGACAGTGGACGCAACAGATTGAGTGGTGACCGATGCCTCTGATTGGGCCCTCAGTGATTCCATGAGTCAAATGGAACATCAAGTCCACACGAGCTCTCACACAGGAGGTGCCATGTAGCCGGGGTTTTCCAAACCCGTTTCTCCTGTCTGTCGGACCCGGGGCGCATATTCCGAAGCGGCCTGTAAGGCAGCGTGAATGCTTGCGTTGCAGACGGAGGCAGGCGGATCTTCCACGCGGCTGTGTCGATAAAAAAAAGGCAGACGAGGGCCTACGAAAAAGCTTCCAACATGCTATAGGAGCCGCCAAGAAGCCGGCTCGGGTCGCGGCCGACAACGCGCCGACAGCATTGGCAAGTCCAGCGCCCGTCCACATCAGCCGACTCAGGCATCAACAAATGTCAGCCGACTCAGGCATCAACAAATGTCAGCCGACCGCAGACACAAGCGATGCGGTGCACAAGCGAGCACACCCGGCAGCACCCGGCGGCATTAGCGACGGCACCAGCCGACTGGGCCCGGCGGAATGTCAACAGCCGCACCGGCTTCCGCCATTGAAGAGCAACGGAATAACGTCCGGCGCTTGCGAGTCCATACGGAACCTGCGCGGCGGCTGTAGTGAGACACGGCCAGAACGGCGCGAATTGGCGTTCCGGTTCCCGAGGAATCAACACTGGCTCTGGCAAGCGCCATAGCGACCACCAGAGACGAGCGGCGCGTGCCAGCGCCAGCCAACATCAGCGCCAAAAAAAAAATACAACCCACAGTCAAACAGAAACCAGCATCAGCAGACGCCGAAGCTGCGGCACCGCATACCGACGCTGCCTCGCCATTCTCAGCGAGACCGGGCAAAAAGCATGGAAACAATCGAGCCGCGCCGCACGGCATCTCGGCGCGCGCGCACTCCATTGTAGATGATGGAGACTAACCACACACAATAGCCACAATGCTGAGGAAAGTCAGCCGTGCTGGCCGGGTCAGCGGCGAGGCTGCCCATTGTGGCGGCGCCAAGACCGTCGGCCACAAACATCTCCAGCCTTCCCGTTAGCGGCGCCGGTGCTGCGGCCCGCCGCCATTATTTCTCAAAACAGCAGTCTCAAGTGTTTATGTTGTTGCACAGCTTGCTGGAAATCACGTCATGCGACGACTATATGAATGCGAGGGTGTCGCTTGCCTCGGCGGAGTATTGGTGCTCCACAATGAATGGCTTATTACTATTGGCAACACTGGCGCTCTGTATGGCTGCAGCCGTGCCTTTGCACCCGCGGGCCGACCCCCAGCAGAGCCTGCCGGTCGTGGCCTCCATCTACCCCGAACCCAATATCTTCCTCGAGGAGAGTGAGGGCTCTGTTGAAAATGACGGCTTTTTCGCTGAGTTTTGCCGTGCCGACCGCTCCACCGGAAGCTCCGAAAACGCTTTCTATGTCTCCAGAGTGCCCGATCCAAACTTTCTCAACGAAAAGCTCAACCTCTACGGCTACTCGGTGTACGGCCCCAACTTCACCGTCGAGCTTTCGGGCTATTTCAGGCCCCCTGAAAACGGTGTATACAAGTTTTCCTTGGGCGCTTACAGCGAAGCGGTGCTCCAAATTGGCGCCGGACCCAACTGCTGGGCCAGCGCCGTGCGCTCCATCACCAAAAACTTGCTCTTGGACACCACCGTCGAGTCCTCGACCAATGAGGTGTATCTCACGACCTCGTATGCGTATCCTGTCCGGGTGGTGATGTTTGCTGGTCAGGCAATCCGGGATCATGACATATTTTTGGACTTAAAGGCGTGGGATCCGCTGGGCAATCTCATCGATACATTGGAGATACAGAAACCTGTCATGGACGGGCTCGATGGCCGTGTCTCGCAGGTCGGCAGCAGTGACGTCAAATATCCTAACGGCTGCAAAGTGAAACCGAACCCGCAAGGGAGTGGCTGGACTGCCAGAATCTACGCGTATCCTTTGCACTCAACCATGGGCTTTGACAGTTCTTTTTGGGCAGGTGACTATGCAAAACAGCCTCTTTTGAAAACGATTGAAGGCATCAAAAATCCTTCCTTTTTGATTGAAAATCCCAGCTACGCACAAGTTTATAGTGAAGCGTTTAACTTGACTCTTAAAACAGACGCCAACTTGGTGCATATGACAGGCATGTTCTGGGCTGGGCAAACAGGCGACTATACCTTCAAGGTCCATTCCAGGTCAGGGGCACTTCTTGTGTTGGGAAACATATATGAAGATGATCTGCTCCCTCCTGTGGACGAATTAGATCTAGAGCAAAGCTACCAGCTCGTGAAAAGAAAGTATTACCCTATCCGTGTGTCGTTTTGGAATCCTGAGCCTGACTCATTTTTTTTCATATCGGTCAAAACTCCCAACGGGAAGGAATCATCTGACATGAGCGACTTCATCTTCCAGGTTAGACCCATAGAAGTCAGTGACTCAGATGATGATGGCGAGGATTTACAGATGGCTCCAAATTATGAAGGCGAGCCCGATTATTTGTCCACGATACCGGAAGAGTTCAGTCGAGAGAATTCCGAAATTGAAACTGATTTTGACTCAGACTATTACCACTACGACTCAGATTTACAGTATGACTCGGACCCTTTTGATCTTCTTGATCCTACCGAGAATCAGTATACGAACGAAATTGCTGAAGCCCACAAAACATTTCCAGGCGATTATTACAATCTCAATTTTGATGCAGATCCTGCTTATGACACTGGCATCACCGCAGGTTCCTATCCAGATGACCCTGTTGACGCCCATTCACACGATAAAGATATTTTCGATGCAGATTCTTCTCATGCTTCTTCTCCGGATGCGGGCTCTAAAAATTCGATGTACGAAGCCGGAAACACGACAGGGTTCTTTGAAGATGACGTTGACAAGGGCCCTTTTTCCGGAAGCAATAGTCTTGACAGAGATTCTGCTCAGCTGATGGATGAAACCGGAATAACCGCGGAATCTTCGAGCAGCAATTCTCCACTTGATAGCATTGTTCGTGGGTCTCACTCAAGCGGGAAGTCGGCTGCTCAATCTTATTCGGAGGCTTTGTTAGAGTTGCAGGTCATGACGATACTTTCCGCCAGCTGCTATGACATCGATGTTCAGACGGCACAAGTACAAAACCCAGCACTGGAAGAAACGTACACTGTTAATTCTGCAAGCGCAAGCGCAGCAAATGCTCAGCCTGTTCAAACCCATGTTCAAGTCCTGAGAGAAACCTATGGCATTAACTCTGGAGTCGAAAGTGACCATAATGTTCATGGTGCTCAAATCCGTGCTACCGCACTGGAGAAACCTCTTGGTCCCCACTCTGGAAGTGCAAGCAACATTGGTGCTCACACCGCTCCGATGCATGCTTCGGCAGTCGAGGAAATTATTTCCGGCTCAACTCCACTCCCAAGCAATGTTGGTGCCGAGACCGCACAGATTCATGCTTCAGCAATTGAAGCAGTCATTTCCGGCTCAACCCCATTTCCAAGCTACATTGATGCCGATTCTGCACAGATTCATGCTTCAGCAGTTGAAGAAATGGTTCCTGGTATCACTGGAACTGCGAACGACTTCGATGATCAGACCGCACGCATGCATGATTCGGCAGCTGAAAAGACTGTTATTGGTTACACCAGAACTCCAAGCCACATAGGCGCACAGACCGCTGAGATTCATGCTTCGACTGTTGAGGAAATCATCTCGGATTATAGCGCAAGAGCAAGCAATGTTGCTGCTCAAACAGCGCATACCCATGCCTCAGCACTGGGAAGAATAATCCCATCTGATTCTGCCATCGCGAGTGGTTTTGGAGCTCATGATGGTGCTAATCGCGCGTCAGCACTGGAGCAGGAACCCGCTGGACGCTTTGCAACGGCAAGCGATAACGATGTTGAGAATGCACGAAGTCATGCTTCAAGACTGCAAGGAGCGGATGGCACACACTCTGCAATTGACCATGTCGTTTTGCCAACTCAACTGTACGCCCTTGCTCTGAGTAATACAATTTCCGGCCTATCTGCAGCTGCAAGTGACATTAATACCCATAGCGCCCAGTTGCACGCTCCAGCACTGGAATTCCATGACGGACTTACTTCGGATGCGATGTCCTACGTCGATAGCGAAGAAGACCTGTTCCTTGAACCGGAGCTGGAAGAAGCTCACGGCGGGCATGCGGTTTCTGACAACAGAAATTGGACGCACGGGCAGGTATTGGAGAATCATAATGACCAAGAGAGCACCAATGTGCCTGGGCAATCACATCGCGAGAGCCCATCGGAGCTCGATTGGAGCGCTGATGGCGAGTGGCACGAGGACTATTACGACAAGTTAAGCAACCCCGACACTTACAATGAAATGGAGCAAATCATCAACCAACACCGGTATGGCGACGAGAAAGAGTATGACTACAGAAAGGAAGAATGGTCGCTGGATGAGGTAGGTTTCGACAGCGCACTAAGCTGGGACTCAGATACCGAGAACGAGCTCAAGCATGGAATACCTTGGGCAACAGACACGGATGGAGCTTCCGAGCATGAGGGACGGTGGCCACTGAACCAGGAGAAAGATTCTGGCCATGGTGACAACAAGTTCTTGCGCCCGGAGAACTTCCCTGATCTAGAGTGGGACACGGATCTAGAGTGGGACATGGATATTGACGAAGAGCTTGAATATGAAGACGAGTGGGTAACAGATGAGGATGGCACTCTCAAATACGATGGAGAGGGTCCACCAGGCCAGGGAGGAGACCTTGGGCATGGAGGGGACGAGTTCCTGCTTTCGCAAGACACTTTTGGGAATGCCACAGATTTCGATGACTCGGGTGATGGAAATGCTTCACAAGAATGGGCGCTGGATCTCGAAGAGGGCCACGACCACGAAGGAGAAGCAGGGACCATGAATCACGAAGATGGCGACGACCACAAAGAAGAAGACCAGACTACTGGGTACAGTGTTGCGGGCTATGGAGCCACGCAAGCGGCACAGGGCCCAGCGGGCAGAAATGCCGTGTGCCCTGCTGGCGAAGACTGCAGCAGCTTCAACACCACCATAGCTACCACCAGCGACAACGATGGCGGAGACGACAACGACAACAACCACAACAAGACGGACTCGGAAACACCGAAGGAGCCGGTTTTGCCAGGCGTGGCCGCCGAGAGCGGCACGCCAGTAGCAGATATGGAGCCTGAGCAGGGCATGGCGTTTGACACGCCGGCGCCTGGCGTGGATGGCGAGACCGCCGCCGAGAGCAGCCCAGTGGCGCAGGCCGTTAGCACGGGCGGCAGCACGAGAAGCCGCATGATCAGCATGCTAGCGCTCTTGACCCCGGCCGTTGCTTTTGTTTTCTAGTAGGCTTGAGATATTTATCGGACCGAATGCGAGGCAGACTGTCACGTGACATGAGGATGTAGATGGAGATGGCGATGGCGGCGGGCAGCGCTAAAGGCCATGGTGTACTACTTCCGAGCCAAGGCAGCGTCCGCTGCGAGCGAGTACGACGAGTTTCTGTTGGGCGGCGAGCAGGCGGAGGCGGAGATCTACATGGGCCGCGACAAGGTGGAAAACGACCCGTTGATCCGCAAGTCCCACCCGAAAAATCTCTGGTTCCACGTAGACAAGCACTCGTCGGCGCACTTGTACCTCCAGCTCGATGCGGAGCAGCAGAAGAAGCGGTTCGAGGAGTTGCAGCTCGACGAGACGCTTTTGCAGCAGATTGCCCAGCTCACCAAGGCCAACTCCATCAAGGCCAACAAGCTCAACAACATCACCATCATCTACACGCCCGTGGACAACTTGCGCAGCGACGGGCTGATGGACACGGGCACGGTGACGTTTGTCAATCCGCAGAAGATCAAGCGCATCCACGTGGCCAAGAAGGACAACGCCATCGTCAACAAGCTCAACAAGACCAAGACCGAGCGGTCCACGGAGCAGTTTGTCGAGCAGCAGGAGGAGATGCTCCGCCAATGGCAACGCAACCAGCGCGAGGACCAGCGCAAGGCCGAGCAGCGGCTCAAGGAGGAGGCAAAGGCGCACCAGCAGCAAAAGGCCTTCAACAAGGACCCGTACGCGGACATTTTCACGGAGGAGAACCTCAAGGCCAGCAGCAATGAGTTCCGCAACGAGAACTGGGTGGAGGACGAGTTCTGGTAGAGCAGCAGCGAAGCAGCAGCGAAGCAGCAGAAAGTTGGACAGAGCAGGGGGCAGAGGAGTAAGAAATGCAGAAGACGGAGGAGACGGAGGAGAGAAAGAGAAGGAGAGCTCCAGCCACGCATAGTAATAAAGGCCGGCACAGCCGGCAGTCTACAAGAGCGCTAGTACTTCACTTCGGATGTGTATTGGTGATGTCGATGCCATTGGGTTATTTATTCTTGCTCAATCTTGATTGGGAACTTGCCAGCCTCTCTTTGGTCGTTCCACTTGTCAACCCAGTCGACAGGGCACAAAGAGGTGAAGGTCTTCCAGAAGATTTGGCATGGCTCAAAGTCTTCGCCCTTCACAGCAACACACTTGTGGTAGTCCACGTAGTTTTGGGCACAGTGCTTGGTCTGGTTGACGAAAGGAAATCTTGGGTCGAACTGGGGAGTCTCGAACTTGAAGTTGTCTGCGTCGATGGCCATGGTGGTGATGGAGCTGGTTGTAGCGGCTTTTTTTTTGTTCAGAGTGTCTTACGATTCTGGTGATCGCGAAAGGCCACACACCATTGGCTGGTGCGCCCGTATGTGCAGGAACACGCCACGTCCCTACTCCAGCAGGCCCCATTGCTTCGGCTGTCCCCGCAGGCTGTCGCCGGCGCTGTTTGGTCACTGCTTGACCTGCTTGGTCCAGCTGGCCATCGAGGCGTTTTCACCCTTTGGCGCCCGCACGAGCACAGTCACCACGGACGGCACTTGGTACACCTTGGGGCCCTTGAGCTCGCGTAGAGCGTTGGCCTTGGCCTGCTGGACGAGTCTATCGGTCTGTGCACTGGGCAAGCTTCCCGGGGCAGGCACGTCCACGCCCTCTGCCAAAGGGGTATCGAATTCCCCGAAAAAAGTCTGCACGTTTCTGGCGCTGGCCAGCGCTTTGTAGTCGGGATTGATGAGCGACGAGTAGAGCTGGCTCCGGTTGAACTGCACCAAGCGGGCCGGCACGCTCTGCTTGATCTGCTCCACGACCGCCACCGCTTTCACGATGTGCGGGCCGAGGCCGCACACGAGGATCGCCTCGTGCTTTTCAAGAGCCTCAACTCCAGCCTTGACATACAGCTTGGCTGGGGCCAGGCTCATCACCATCACGGCGTCCTCGAGGTGCGGTGCCACCCCAAGCTCCTTTGCCGCATCCACAAAGAGCTGTCTATTCAGCCGCCTAAACTCCTCCTTCTCTTTTTGGACCACTTCTTGCACTTTCTCTGCCATGGTGGAGATGAGATGGTTCGCCGCGCGCTGGCTTCATGATGCGCGTGCGCTGGGCCCTCAGACACGCTACCACCAGCTAAGAATTCAAACACAAATATTCATCACACAGACAAGGCACCAAATCACGGGGCTATCGTAAATTCGATTCTATGTGCTCAAAGGAAACACGTGAACTCGCTCTCGCTGTTCTCAAGCGCCTTGTGCAACTTCACGTTGATATCCTCAGTAGTGTAGCCCAAGTCGGTGAACATGGGTTCGATGCGCTGGATCTGGCCTAAAATGATTTGCACGAGGTTGAGACAGTAGTCGTCCAACCGCAAGGTTTCGCTGGCCTCGAACACTTCGACGAAAAAGTCGAGATCCAACTTGACGTTTCCCAAAATCCTGGTGATGATGTGCTCCTTCTCCGACACGGCTCGGAGACACAGTAGAAGTTTGATGAGGAACTGCGTCTGCAACTGCTGGATCACCGCAACAAAAGTGCTGCTGTCGGTCACAGGCTTCAACACATGCACGAGTTTGACAAAGTGCATCAAGCAGTCGTAGATGAAAGGATCCACTTCCACCCGAGCGCCGTAAATGCCCGCTTCTGCGTTTGAGAAATGCTTCTGGATTTTGTGTTCGATCCAACTCTTTTCGATTTCATTGATGTTGTCCAAAATGGTAATTTTGACTTTATCAAGATCGGCGAAAAGCTTCAAGTTCTGCTTCTGCAACAGCTTGTCGAAGACGTCATCAAACTTCTTGATGAGTCTCGGGAGAATGAGCTCTCCAAGAGCCGTGAAGTTGTTCATGGTCAATATCTTGTAGATGCACAGTTCTGTCTGGTAGTTGGAAAGGTCCTCCGTGTCCATGCTAGCCTTTTCAGCGGCAAACTTCTTCACACTTGAATCGACAAGGACATTCAAACTCCTCATGAATTGAATCTCCAAACTGACCAAAATCCTTTTGCTGGGGAAGGGCGAGACAACTCTCACGTTTCCTTCGAATTCGTCCGATTTCCTGACTAACAAGTGATAGAGTTTCTCAATGATGTAGAGCTCAAAGTAGAATAGAATTTGCATCAGTTTGGTATACGTCACATCCTTCATCTTTCTGTCTTCAAAAACGTTGTACTTTTCCCAGTCTTCAAGGTCGAAAAATTGCGAGCAGTCATTAACCCATGTTGCACATATGGCCTCGAGAATACGTTGATCAAAGAGGAGGGACGCGTCTCTCAAAGACTTGACTTGCTTATTGGTGTCGAAATTCTTAACTGTGTTACCGATTTGCACGGTGTACAGTCCCAATTTTGTAAACATTTTGCAGAGTGTTCTCAAAATGGAACCCAAGTAGAATGTAGTGGACAAGGAGTTGGTATGATATGGAAGAAACGCGGAGTAGTTGGAGGGGGTGACTTTCATCTGGTCTTTGGGGCTGTCACATGAGAAGATCATTGTGAGCTTCTGAATGATCTTCTCAACCATGGAGAAGAAGCTCTGACGAATCGCCCCTTCGGGGTCAACTGCATTCTCCTTGTCTTGCGTCAAATAATGGACGTAGTTGGTTACGAACTTGGATATTGTATCTTTCAAAAAGAGATCAAGGAACTCGATGAAGTTGGCGAGAACGAGCCACGTTTCGTTGATGATTGACATGTCTAGGTTCTCGCTGTTTTCGAAAATCTCGATGATGACATTCTCCTTCTCCTGGTCGATCTCCAGTGTGGTGTAGGTGGAGGAGGCTCTGAAATACTCCTCGACGCTATCAAATTTTTCGGCGATGTATTTGATATTCGAGCCACCAGGACGTTGCTCTGTGAGGGCTTCAATGTAGTCAATGAGTTTTTTCTGCATCAGCTCGAATCTTGTTCTAAACTTCTCATGCTGGTACTCCAACTCGCTCTCGATCTTGCTCAACTGGGACGTAAGGAACTCTCTGATTGGGGTCACGCTGTTGCCCTCTTTGTTCATCCGGTTAAGCTTGTCGACGAGATCGATAAACTTGACGTCCAGCACGAGCTCGCGCCTGTTGTTCGTTGCCACCTTGTGGTCCATGGAGAGCAAGTCTTTGAGCGACCTCTTCCTGTACTCGTCGGCGATTTTCGAGACCTCCTTGTAGATTCTTGCCAAGGCGGTGTTTTGTAGGACGTGCAAGCGGGAGGTGTTCTTGACGGCGTCGGGGTCGGCAGAGGCGTGGGCCTTGGCGAGGTCGCGGCGCTGGCGGTCCTCGATGTAGTCCTTCTCCTTCAAGAAGCGGTTGTAGTCCTCGATGAAGGAGTCGTGGTCCTGGCGGGAAAGATGCTCGATGAACTTCTTCGGGAGGTTGAACAAGAACGGGTTGCTCTGGATGAAGTCGATGAGCTTGATGACCTTGTCCTCCTTGGCAAACTTGTCCATCATGGGCCGCACCATGAGCGACGACGAGAGGTTCAAGTTGTTGATGGACTCCTCGAGCTCGGAGAGAAGCGACAGGCTCTCGTCGAGTCTGGAGCGCTTCCGCTTCGCCGACGGGTTGAAGACCTTCGCAGCGTCGGCGTCCTTCTGCGCGTGCGACTTCTCGTTCTTGAATTCGCTCAACACGTCGTCAATGGAGTTTTTCGAGCTGAGAAAGCTCTCGAAGTTCTCGTCAAGCACGGACTTGAGCTGCGACGTCTGGTGGCGCAACGAGTTGTCGAGGCTGCGCAAAAACACCGCCAACTGCTCAATGCTGGTGCTGCGGTGCACGGTGGAAAGAAACGCCTGGGAGTCGAACAGCTGCGACGACACAAGAAACTGCTCCAACGCAGCGTCGGAGCTCGAGGAGATGGCGCCGGCGTCGAGGAGCTTCTGTACCAAGTTATCGCCGGTCAATGGGTCGCGTGTGTCGCGCGTGGTGTTTTTGTAGCCGTGGACGGCGGCCTTGGACAACACAAACGAGTTGAGGGCGTCGAACTGGTCTGTGAGCGGTAGGGCGGCCAAATCTTGTGGGGACGCGAAAAGCGGGCGGTTTTTGGGGGGCGCCGCGGCGGCGGGCGCGCTGAGACTTTTGACGCCGTAGAATTCGCAGAGCGTCTGCTCGCTGTCGTCGTAGTTGAGCATGCTGGAGCGGAAGGGTGGGTTGAGCGTGGAGCGTGGTGAGCGTGTTGATAAGCGTGATCTTGTGCGCGCTAGTGGAGAAGAGGCGGTGGAGAAAAGGGAAGAAAGGGGAAAGGAAAGGGAAAAGAAAGGGGAAGAGGAGGGAAGGAGGAAGGCAGCTGAGACAAAAAGAGAAGAAAAGAGGACAAAAGAGCCAAAATTTAAAAGAAAAGACAAGGAAAGAAAAGACAGAGCCACAACCCACCCACCGGACCGCCGGAGGCACGGGTGCGCGCACGGGCCCTCGCCCACCCATCAACACCTGGGCTCCACGATCGGGTAACCCTCGAGATAACGCATCGGTTGCAAAATACAACACGGCGGTGCAATGCAAGACCAGAAGGAAATCGGCGGCGCCGAGGCGCTTCTACTGTTGGGCTCGAAGGACGCGCCCGCGGACGACGGCCCGGACACGCAACCGCTCGCTCCAGCTCATCACGCCCCTGCCCCATCTCCAAGCCAAAGCATCCCGAGCCAAAACAGCCCCGGCCAAAACAACATCAACAACCAAAACAACCACCACAGCCAGACTAACAGCCACCACGGCCTGGCGCCGGACAACGGCGCCGAAAAGCCGCTTTCCGACGCCCACGCAGACCCAAACGACTTCATGGACAAGGCACACCAGCAGTTGAACGACGCCGTGGAGGCTGCAGTGATGCGGTACGTGGGCGGCACCTTGGACAATGAGGACGAGCTCCACGGCGGCGGTGATGGCCACGGCCACGATGGCCACGATGGCCACGATGGCCACGGTGGATCAACCGACGCCTTGGCCAAGCGGGCGCGCCACGCAGACGACTTGATGTCGGTGTACCAGTGGGACAAGTTTCTCGAGGACGAGGTGGCAGACTACGAGCGGCCGGGCACGCGCAAGCGGCGGCGCAAGAGCTTCATCGGCGGCACGGACATTGACCCGGAGTTGGCGGGCCTCGACGACTCGTCGGAGCACGACCAGCTCGTGCAGGCGGCCATCATGGGCGCGGGCGAGTTGGCAAAGCAGCTCACGCTTCAGAACCCGCAGGCTCGGGCGCAGCAGTTGCACGCGGCGCCCGACAGGCGGCTGGGCGGCACGGGCCACGACGACGCCGACGACGCCATCGGCCACTTGGCGCACGCGGCATCTGCCATGTCCAAGGGCTACAAGGAGCGGCGGCCGGCCAGCTTGAAGCAGAAGCGGCCGTTGAAGAAGTCCGTGGCCGTGGCCGCGCCCGACGCCGCCAGCCACGTCGCCAAGTACTCGCACACGTCCGTGGAGGCACTCGTGGAGCAGGCGGCCGAGGAGGCGTGCTTGTGGTTCAACTCACAGTCGGACGCGGGCACGCGGGGACCCCGCATCTTCTCCCCGGTCGAGATCAGCATCTTGGAGAACTTTGTCCAGGGCTACTGCCTGATCAACAACTTGACGCGCTTGGACATCTGCAACCGCGTGTGGACCGCGGAGCGCCAGAAGGACAACTTTTGGGAGTCGCTCACCAAGATCTTCCCCTACCGTCTGCGTGCCTCGGTCTACAAGCACATGCGCAGACAGTACCACATCTTTGACATCCGCGCCAAGTGGACCAAGGAGGAGGACGAGCTTCTCAAGAAGCTCGCCGAGACCTCCGCTACCAACTGGAAGAACATTGGCGAGGTCATGAACAGAATGCCCGAGGACTGCCGCGACCGCTGGCGGAACTACCTCAAGTGCGGCGAGAACAGGGCCATGAACAAGTGGTCCGACGAGGAAGAGACCATGCTCAAGAACATCGTCATGCAGATCATCACCGACGAGCC
The DNA here is from genome assembly GCA_002893705.1 of Metschnikowia drosophilae. Classification (NCBI taxonomy): domain Eukaryota; kingdom Fungi; phylum Ascomycota; class Pichiomycetes; order Serinales; family Metschnikowiaceae; genus Metschnikowia; species Metschnikowia drosophilae. The sequence continues at coordinate 17,505 of NXHC01000003.1, forward strand.
CGCGTCCGACAAGCCCATCAGCGTCAACTGGACGCTCGTCAGCGAACGCATGAATGGCGTGCGGTCCCGGATCCAGTGCAGATACAAGTGGAACAAACTCCTACGCCGAGAGTCGTTGTCGCGTGTGGCGCTCATGACGCCCTCAACCAAGCTCTGGATCCTCAACACCATCATGGAGAGCAACGTCCACGACGCCTCGTCCATAGATTGGGACTACATCGTGCACATCTACCACGATGTCTACAAGGACAAGAACAAGATCCCGTGGACCACCGCGGACTTCAAGGTGGCATTCGAGAAGATGAAGAGCTCCGTGCGCGACAACAAAAACCTCCCGTTGCAGACCGTGCTCTCGAAGTTGGCCGGCTCGTTGTACCAGACCTCCGATGGCACGCAGAAGGAGCCTGTAAGCAATCCGAGCCCACCAAAGAGCCTACGATACGATGTCAACACCGGCCAGAGCGCAGAGCGCGAGGCTGCCTCGGTGGCCAATGCCGCCGTAGCCGCGGTCTCGTCGACCATCAACGACCAAGACACGCAGCAGCTGGAGTACAGCATGTGGCGCTAGAGAAGGTGATGAGTGATCGGCCGTTGGAGGCTCTCGAGCGCAGGCCCCGTTCGTCCTGTATATAGAACACCGATGTGTAAACACGCCAAACGAACATTGATGGAGATATGACGATGAGCTCGACGCATGAGGATCTAGGGGAGAGAGCCGGGGCGTTCGACGTGGAGCGGAGGCGCAGCGTCCATCAGCGTATGATGGACTTGGAGCAGGAGCTCATAGAGTTCCAGGAGTCCAGCAAGGAACTAGAACAAGCGCTCGAAGAGGAACTTCGAGAGCTTGAGGCGCAAAACACGTTGCTAGCGGGCCAGCTCCAGGCCAAGGACGCCGTGATTGCAGGGCTCAACCAAAAGGTCAAAGCGCTTTCGCTCGAGGTCAACAGCGTCCTGAACAAACTCATCGAAAGCAAAGCGGCACACGAAAAGGAGGTTGGGCTGTTGAACAAGCGGCTCGTTGCCATGGAGATTCTGAACGACGACATCCTCTCGAGCGACAGGGTCTTGGAAAACAGGCTACAGGCGTCGCAGCAGTTCAACAACGAGCTCCTCGAGAAACTAGCCATGACCGAGAACGACTTGGAGTTGGAGCGCCAGGAGAACGCCAAATTGAAGTTGGTGGTCTCGAATCTCGAGCACGAGGCCGCGTCACGCACGGAGTTCCCCGCCGGCGGGTTTAAAAACGGGTCCGGCGTGGGCGACGGCAGCCGGATCAGCTCGCGGCGCAGCACACGCATCGTCTCGCGGCAAAAGCGAGACAGCGTCTTCCACGACTACTCGTTTGCCGAGGGAACGGTGCTCGACATCAACGAGATGCTCGCCACCGAGCCGCCCGGTCCACATGCGGCGACGGACTCCAAAATGCGCCGCTCCGAGTCGCTCACGCTCTCCCACGAGCTCAACACAAAGTCGGGCGAGTTGCGGCAGATGGTGGGCGACATGAACCTCTCCTTCGCCTTGAACACGCACCCGCTCATAGACGACGACGAGAGAGGAGAGCGAGAGAATGAAGAGAGAATGAAAGAAGAGGCACGCTCTGCGGGGCAGAGCGCCACGGCCAACAGAACGCCCGCCTTGACGAGTGAAGATGTCTCGCCGCCTCCAGCAGAAAATGCACATGCAAGGCAAGCAGAAAAGGCACATGCAAAGCAAGCAGATAAGGCACATGCAAAGCCAGGAAAGAAGGACTTGACGCGGCAGAAGTCGTGGTCGCTTTCGGCGCGGAAGTTCTCCAGCGGCAGCCGCAAAAGCGATAGATCCCAGGAGATGCCTGCCAGCGGCCCGAAGGAGCCGGGCGACTCGCCGGCGCCGGATGCAAAGAACAACCGCCTTCGCAGCGTCATGAAGAGCTTGCTCGCGTAGCATGTAAATAGAAAAACGCGAGTGTGGCGTCACGTGCCGCGCGTATTCCACGCTGTCTGCGAAGCGTCACCACTACAGCCCACCATCCACAACGAAACGGGCCTTCTCTTCATGGCAGACGCTCTTTCTGTTGACGACCTGGCCGCCACTCGTGCGGCAGACGTCCTCGAGTACCTCAGTGCATTGGACCTCAGGCTCGCGGCCCTCAAGAAATCAAACGACACGCTGGAGCTCACAGCCACGCTCCAAGGCTTGACTAGAATGTTGGGCAAATTGGTCGGTGGCGGCCTGGCAGAGGACGCTGCCGGCGCTGAGCCAAGCGCCGAAGGCGTGCGCTCGTTGAACGTCGTTGGCGTGTTCTCCAGGACGCTCGTTGGTGTGTTGGACAAGCTTCCAAACAAGGTGTACGACATTGCCAATGATCTCGTGGCCCGAATTGGCACGGACGAAAAGGGGCTGTTTCCCTTCGAGGCCCAGGCGGCGTGCGTGGTGTTGATCGACATCTTGGAGCGCTTCCCGCTTCTGGTGTCGTCGCTAGTTGACTTCTGTGCCACGCAGCTCTACAAGGTATTGAAGAAAACGCCACGCACACACGTTCTCGCGGTGTCTTTGCTCGGCCTGGTGATCCGGCTTGCTCAGAAGTCCGACATCGACGAGAAGTACCAGGCCAAGTGGGTGAAGGTGATCACCAGGGCCATTACGCTGCACCCCATTATGGTGGGCGCCGACGACACTACGGACATGTCTCACGCAGAGGCCAGCGGGCTGCTCAGCGTGGCGTTGGTGGAACGCTACTTCACGGCCTTGAAGCACATCCTCATTCTCCAGGTCTCCACCAAGTACCTGGGCTTGTTGGAGTTTTCTGCCTCGTCTTCGACCGGCCTGAAGATGAAACCAGAGGCCCTCATGGCTCAGCAGAACCTGTTCCAGTTGGGCGTCTTGGCCGCCCATGAAAAGATCCTCCACCTCGGCTTTTCGTCGCAGTTCAAGCAGATCAGAAGCGCCGCGGTTGATTTATTGGCCAACCTATTGATAAGTTTCGTCAACACCGGCAGCTTCAACTCGGTCAACTACTTGATAGAGTCGTATCCTTTACCAGAGCTGAACCTGTGGGATTCTACTCTTCTGTCGAGAGTGGAGCCTGGCTCGCAAACCGTTTTGGACGTCAAGAAAGACACCTCCATCACGGGCCACGAGAGTGAAAGCGCCATCTATTCGAATTACAACTTGAAGGCACTCCAAAAGTCCTATATCGAGACTCTCACTATGCTCACTCAACTCGAACTGTTGCAAGATCACGATTACTACGCCCACTCCCTCACGGCGATCATAGATTCAGTTTTGGCGAAGTTTGGTGACTTGGATAGCACGCTGCATTATCAGAACCAGCAATGGGTCTCTACCTTATCTCAGTGGTGTTTCTTTATCCAGGAACTTCTTACCGACAGCGGTCCAAGTTCACATGAGATCTTGGGTCAATACATCGTTCATCATTTCAACAGCGGTCTGGAGACTCTGTCTTCCTCAGAAAATGACGATAAGAAGCACAAAGACCATAAACGTGAATCCACTTTATTCGGTTTTAAATCATCCAAAAAGTCGAAGGGAAAGCTCCTATCTGACTGTCACATCAGTGTCTATTCGAACCCCTACCAATTGAGGATTCTCTTGGAAATAACTAGCATTCTTCTTCCTTATGGGGTGGATTTCAATGCGCTTACTCACACAGATGTACTGTCCAATTCAGAGGATTACCAAATGGACTCTGAGGTCCAATTGGCAGAAGAGGAAGACGACACGACTTCAAGGACGAAAAACAACTATATCAGTGACCTATTGATCTCGCTCTTGATGAACGATAACGAATACATCAGAAACACCGCCATAGAGGCTTTGGTCAAGTATACCCATGCCCGTCCGATTGAAACCAACAATCTAGTATTGCAAATTTACCAGTTAATCAACCAGGAGTTCCATGCAATTGATAATGAGAGAGATAGCCCCTCTCAATCCTCAGGCAAAAACACTTCGAACTCCTCAACAACGAAGACCTTGACTTATTCCCTTGCTTTGCTGGGTTTGCTCAAAAATTCCAATACAAGAGTATTGCAGAACTCTGTTATTGCGAAGTTGTTGAGTTTTTGCACTCAAAACCTCAAACACTCCAGCAACAAAGGTCTCAAGTACTTAAAGAGTGCCTCTTGTTGGATTATCCTCACCTCTTTGGTCTCTTTTTATCCTGATTCGGAGTTTGTCAAACTCAACTCGTCGCAGTTCTTGGTCTTCTGGAAGAACTTGTTAACTCCGCAATACGTGAATCAGAGTGTGGGCGATAGCACTGATAGCGAAAACTTTTCCGATTTGATAAAGAATTTGAAAGTCAGAATATTGAGTATCTTCTGTCTTTTAGTTTATATCGAGTCCGTTGATCTTACTCCTGACTTATCTAAACAATTGCAACATCTCTTGGTCAAATCGAGCAAATACTTGAACTACCTTGAAGGTAGTATCGAGGATGTGGGAGGCATCACCTCCTTTAACGCTCAGGCATTCAATCAAAGCGAATACGACCCAAATTTGTTGAACAACTTGATATTCTCGAGGCACACTGAATTGAAACAATTGCACCCCACGAAAGCGTTGGTGAGTTTGATCTTATACAATAAGAAGGTGATGATGCAAGGCTTCGTAAAATTGGCTCACGTCATAAAAGGTGATGTGAACCTGAGCCTTGTCATATTTCTCTTGAACGTTTTTGCTGACCCCAAGGTCTTTTCAAGACCCATTTCAAGTGATTCGGGTAAAGACAAATCAAAGTCAAGCAAAAGCAAGAGTGCCGTTTCAAAACCATTATATCAAAGGATGGACATCAATTTGTTAGAAGATCCTTGTCATTATAACTTTGGTGTTACCAGTATCTTCCAAAGCTATATGCTCGACACCAATGAGGCACTATTATTTTTGGAGTCTTCGCCATTGGAAAAGTCTGAAGTTCGCAAGGAACAAATTCATGACCACACCGAAGCATCAGAACGCTGTACCGTCGAGGACTGGATTGATGCTTTCGAAAGGAATGTCGAGAAATACTCGGTTCAAAGCATCAACTATGATCCTTTGCAGCTCTTACTCAATTCATCAGATTTTAAGAACGATGTCCCATCAAATATGACCACCTCTTTGGTTGACCTTTCAATCAAACTTTTCTGCTCAGTGTTTCCAAACTTAGGTCACAAAATCCAGTTTTCCCTCCTAGAACAATTGAGAACTTCGCTCAACGCTAAAATCATAGACCCCTTCCGAAAGAAGGCACTCCACGTCAATATAGCAGTTGCTATGCATGGTGTTCTTCACAATTTGCATTCAAGGAACCAGATGTTGAAGGAGGAATTAATGAATGTTATTTTCGAGATAATTGATAATATTGAGGCTGAAAACAAACATTTGATCTCATTGTGTGCAGATTGTGTTGGCTTATCTTCATCCTTATTAACACGTTCGCAAACAAGAGATACCATATCTCGTTACATTGGAAGCATTGTGAACGAAGTCTCGCCATACAAGAGAGGCAAGCTGCTTTTGTCTTTGGCCAAAATCTATCGAAACACCCATGAAGGGTTTTATGAGATCTACAATGTCGTGTCACAATTGATTGAGGATCCTCATCCTGCGATGTCTTACTTTAGTTTGACTGCAGCTTCGGTGCTTTTTGAAGACTCTTTGGACAAACAAAGCTTCATTATCGATATTGTTGACAGAATTTACGACAACTTTTTGACGGGGGCTTACGACTCTGAATATGCTCTCCTGCAATTCTCCAATTTGAGATCGATCTACCCAGTGACGAGTCAAATCAGCCGGGTTTTGAATTCCATAATAACATCCCTTGGACCTGGCATCAAGGAATGCAACACGAAGCTCAGAAAAAGAATTTTGAATCTCATGTTAGCGATCTTCGATGGTGTTTCGTGTGCCAATCAGAGCGAGTATCTTTCTGTTTCCCTAAACTTACTTCAGACTTTGCAGGAACTTTTTGTCTTTGATCCCCAATTCATGGATGTTTTTGTTGACTATTTGAAGGAAAAATGCAATTTCATAATTTTGCACAACTTGAAAACTGGAGTCGCCTTGTCCACTTCCACCACGATCAATGGTGATGCTTTGTTCCCCATCATGCCCAGTTTTGAATTGATGAAGGCAGCTTTCGGTTGCTTGGCGGAATTAACTAAGATTGGTGCGCCAACTTTGGACAAAAACAGTTTGACTCTCGCATGGGTTGCTATGGAATTGAAGCCAAGCCAAGAGGCAGCAGCTTTAATTACTTACTGGGTGGAGGCACTGACGGATTCGCACTGGTTCAACCAGTTGACATATTTGTTCAACTTATCTTCCAGAAAATTAGTTGGCCCTATTTTGGACAAAGAGTATGAGCAAAAATTATTACCAGTTCTGCAAAGACAGAAGAAGACGAATGCGGCTAAGAATGTCTTATTCACGGATGAGGAGTCGCGTAACATTGTGACCGAAGGTTCTGAAAGTGACGATAAGTTGCAACCCTTGAGATGGGAGTTCAAGTCATTTATCTATGATATGCTTATTGCTTTGTTGGCGCGGGCTCAGAAAGATGGTGCTTTGAAGGACGCCATCACCCCAAGAATGCAAGAAATTGTTAGAGTTTCATTCTCGGGCACCACTTCTTCTTTGCTGTCCATAAAGTTGAAGGGAGTTCAACTTCTTGATGAGGTTTTAAAACTTTTTGGGCATTCAGAGGACCCGCTTTTCCCAGGTGCCTCTATCTTAGAGCAGCAACAAGCACAAATTATTAGTGCACTTATCCCCTGCTTCAGCTCCGATAGTGACACAGATATCATTGTCAGTGCGATCAATACTTGCTCCAGATTCATCAACCTACCTCGCATAAAATTCTACTCCAAGCAAAGAATTTTGAGGACGATGATTTATTTGCTTGAGGAAATCTCTTCGAACAAATTCTTGAAATTCGTGTTTTTGGAGCTGATGGCAGAGTTTGGAAGAAAAGCCATTCAACTTTCCATTCTCAACTGCTGGGCAAACTTGTACATCAATCTGAAAGAATCTGACGAAGATGTGGAGCCTGCATTTGAAGAGATTTTGAGTAAGTACTTCAGTCTCCTCGTGTCTTCATGGATCTTAATGCTTAAAGAGCTTTCAACGCTCAAGTACAATGATCCTAATTCTGAGGAGTTGAATCTTTACTCGAAATACTGGTTGAACTTCGTGGGTGTTTTGAGTTTGATTGTTGAGGAAAACCCAAGTGCCGTGGACGAGTTGTTGAACGAAGAGAAGGAGAATTTCTTTTTCGTCATTTTCTGCCAATGCCTTGAGTCGATGGTCAAATCTAATGATGTTGAAATTGTCTTGTCATCCGTCAATAGGCTTTTGAAGTCACCAAGTTTGACTAGAACCCTTTCGGCGGAGGAGCTATTTGGCGAGGTTGTTGACCTTTTGGATCGGCTCATCCTTCTCGAAGAAAATCCTGAAATCAAATATGAGGTTATTGTGACCGTTAATCTATTGTTCAAGAACCTCGTTGTCAGTGGCGAAGGGTCAAGTCTCGAAGAAGAAAGGCTCGAGCTATTAAGAGTCACCCTTTCACCGATTTTTGATAAATTCCCATTCCTCCGCGAAGACTTCAATCCCACTGATGAGGGGCAACAATTGATTTTGAAAAACTGTTGCAAGGAAAGCAACCAAGTGCTCTTGAAGAAAGTATTTGAGTCAGTTTTGAGTATGCTCTCTGGCTTTGAGCAGTCTACACAGACAGATTTATATTCGTGCTTGTTGTACATTTTTGCCAAAATTTACTCCTTCAACAAAGATAAATTGATTGGCCTCAGCATGCCATACCTCAAAAAGACATTGGCTCAGGCAAGAGGCTTGCAGTCCGACCTTCCGGGCAAACTTTTGAACATTTTGCGAAACAATGAAAAGTTCGAGTCGCTGCGTGGAACCAAGAGCTACACGCTCACCATGATGATTTTCATTACCGTTGGTAAAGTTGCCTTGAACGACAGCGACGCAGACGATTTTGCGCGGTATTTGACGAGCCATGTCCAAGAGGCGGAGTTGGCATCCACAAACTTGCAGTCCGTCAAATCGTTGATGAGTGGGCACCAGCCAAGAAGCAGCACAGAGACTCGAATCATCAAGTGCATTCTCGCAAACGTCCTTGAAGTGGACGGGAAATCGACTTTGGACATCAACTCCAGACTCGAGATTCTCACGCAGTTCACGCAAACCGGATTTGTCCAGTCGACAGAGCGCGCCACGGCCTTCTACGCGTTGGCCGTTCCAATATTCATCCGGCAGGACGCCAACCCTGCTGTGGAGAAAGCCGACTTGCAGCGGAAGTTCTTGGTGCTTTTGAAAAGCAATCCAGACGGCTTCAAGCAGGCGGTGAATGGCGAGCTCACGGAGGAAGAGAAGCAGCGGGCCGGGCGCTTGTTGAAGTTCCAGCAGTCGGAGTTGGCCGCCGACGAGCAGGAGACCGTGATCCAGCTCAAGACTTTTGGTTAAGTGCCGTGGAAAAAAAGCTATGGAACGAGAACAGATAGTCGAAAAATGCGTGATCAGCAAAATGGCTGTAGAGTCATCGGAGGAAAGAAGAACGCCATTCAGGTGGCAATACTTTACAGAGTAATGTCTAATAGATGAAATATTTTTCGATAAAGTCGAGAATATTAGTAATGTGGAACATCAACAATGTCTAGAATATCATTGACTAAAATCTAGTATCTCAATACCTTCCAGCGTGCAGTAATATCTGGAACACCATTAATTATGTCAGGTTTGCTACAGTAATATCTGGGCTACGCAATGTCCAGGCTACAGCTATCTGTAGGCTCACCACTGCAAGCTCGCCATCAGTAGAACGCGATCCAAACAATGTCTTTAAAAATCGGGTCTGAGACGCCGCTCAACAATTTCTAAGCTCCGATAATGTCTCAACACCAATCTTGTCTGAACACCATTCATGTCAGAACTCAATACTCTGGAAAACTCCGCAGAGATGGAATTCCTGGTGTACGGGTGCCATGCCTTGCTGCGGCTGCGTGCCAAGCCAGACAGGCGAATTCTCCATTTGCCTTCATCAGCGCCCACTCATGTTTTGCTGGTGGCTTCTACTATCCGTGCTCGTGCCCAGCGTGCTCTGCCGCACGCACGAGTTCCACTTCAACGCCACGCTCGTGTCCGCCAACCCCGACGGCGAGCACGAGCGCCAGATGATCGGCATCAACGGCCAGTGGCCCATTCCCACCATCCGGGTGGCCAAGGACGACCGTGTGGTGATCCATTTCACAAACGCCATGCCCGACAGAAACACCTCGTTGCATTTCCACGGCTTGTTCATGAACGGCACAAACTCCATGGATGGCCCGGAGCATGTGACGCAGTGCCCGATTCCACCCGGCTACACCTTCACCTACGACTTTGTCGTGAGGCAGACCGGCACGTACTGGTACCACTCGCACCTGGGCGCACAGTACAGCGACGGGCTCCGCGGGTTCTTCATCGTGGAGGAGCAGGCAAAGGAGGACTACCCGTTTGCCTTTGATGTGGAGGTGCCGTTGTCCGTCAGCGACTACTACCACGCGGAGACGGGCGACATCATGAAGGCGTTCAAGTCGCGCTACAACCCGACGGGCGCCGAGCCCATCCCGTCCAACGCCTTGTTCAACGACACGCGCGGCGCCGTGTGGGTCGTGGAGCCCGAAACAACCTACTACTTGCGCGTGGTCAACATGGGCATGTTTGTGGGTCAGTACCTCTACATCGAGGACCACGAGCTTGTCATCGTGGAGGTCGACGGCGTGTACGTGGAGCCGGTGGTGACCGACTCGCTCTATGTGGCCGTGGCCCAGCGCTACGGTGTGTTGGTGAAGACCAAGAAGCACGCGCGCAGCGCCTCGTTCCGCTTCGTCAACGTGATCGACGAGCCCATGCTCGACGTGCTCCCCAGCGACTTGAAGATCATCTCCACAAACTACATGGACTACTCGGACGGGGCCAGCCACGCAGAGCCCGTGGAAAACGGGCCCGGCCGCTTCGACCGCCTCGTGCGCTCGCTTGCGCCCATCGACGACTTCAGCTTGCAGCCCGTCGAGAAGTTGCCGTTGCTCCCCGAGCCGGACGTGTCCATCGTGCTCAACTTCACCATGGACAACTTGGGCGACGGCGTGAGCTACGCATTCTTCAACGGCATCTCTTACAACGCACCCAAAGTCCCCACGCTTTACACCGTGATGTCGAGCGGCGAGCTTGCCGCCAACCCTGTCATCTACGGCTCCAACACCAACACGTTTGTGTTGGGCCACAACCAGATCATCGAGATTGTGGTGAACAACATGGACCCCGGCGTGCATCCGTTCCACTTGCACGGCCACAACTTCCAGGTCATCTCGCGGTCTGCCGGCACGGAGGACGAGGACGAGCCGGAGATCTTCGACCCGCTGAACCCGAAGCACACGGTGTATCCCGAGTACCCGCTCGTGCGTGACACGGTCCAGGTGAACGCCAACGGCTTCGTCGTGCTCCGGTTCAAGTCCGACAACCCGGGCGTGTGGTTTTTCCACTGCCACGTGGACTGGCATCTTGAGCAGGGCTTGGCCATCACGCTCGTGGAGGCGCCGCGCGCGATGCAAGAGAACCAGAAGCCTGCGGACGAGTCCCACTTGGCCGCTTGCAAAGCGCTCGACATGCCCATACGCGGAAACGCGGCCGGCCGCTTTGGTGAGTCGCAGCAATCCTGGCTCGACTTGAGCGGCGAAAACGTGCAGGTGAAGCCGTTGCCGGAGGGCTTCACGTTGAAGGGGTACGTGGCCATCGTGGCGTGCGCCATCGCAGCACTCGTTGGCGGCTACACCATCTACGAGTATGGCATGGAGGACATCAGCTCGGACAACGCCGAGCACGTGGTGCAGAACTTGTACCGTATTCTCGCGGAGCACGACGACGACGCCCGGACCGGGATGCTCAGCCACAGCGAGGCCACCGATACATAGCGTACATAGTGATGAAGAGGTTGGTGGGAGACTTCACCTCTGTTATGGCGCGCGCACGCCCCGCTTATCAGCGCGGCTTCAGAGCATGGGGCAACAAGAAACAGCGCCAGCAATGTCACAGCTATTCGAGTGGGCGTTCGGCAAGAAGCTCACGCCGCAGGAGCGGCTCCGAAAGAACCAGCGGGCGCTCGAGAAGACGCAGCGCGAGTTGGCCCGCGAAACCACGAAGCTCCAGCAGCAGGAGAAGAAGCTCATGCTGGACATCAAGAAATCGGCCAAGCAGGGCCAGATTGCCAGCGCCAAGATCCAGGCGAAGGACTTGATTCGCACGAAAAACTACATCGTCAAGTTCAACTCGATGAAGGCGCAGTTGCAGGCGATTCTGTTGCGGATCCAGTCGGTGCGCAGCAACCAGCAGATGGCCACGTCGATGCGGGACGCCACGCGGTTGTTGCTGGGCATGAACCGGCTGATGAACCTCCCGCAGCTCTCGCGGATCGCCCAGGAGTTTGCCAAGGAAAACGACCTCATGGACCAGAAGCAGGAGTTCATGGACGACGCCATCGACGACGCCATGGAGGACGAGGACGGCTTGGGCGAGGACGAGCAGGCGGACGAGGTGTTGGCGAAGGTGTTGGACGAGATTGGCGTGGACCTCAACACGAGCTTGAAGGACACGCCCAACAGCATCAGCGTGGAGGAGGCGGTGCCCAACCGCACGGCGCAGGCCGTAGGCGGCGACGAGGACGACTTGCAGGCGCGGTTGGATAGCTTGAAGAAGTGAGCGGCGCTGGTTAGCGGTGCTGGCAAGGAAGAAAAAAGAAAAGCAGGTGCTGGCTCGTTTTCACTGGTGCAAAAGAGGCTGCTTGGGCCTGCAGAACCGCCAGTTTTCCCTACAATTGTCTGTATGGTCTCTCTCCAAGATAGTCTCTTCAAGATGGTCTGGTTCACAAGATCTCTTCAAGATGGTCTGGTTCGTAAGATTCTTTCCAAGATGGTCTGTTTACAGATGTCTTTCCTCATGGTCTGGCTGCCGCGTCCAGGCGCGTTACTATGTATCTCTGGGCTCAGATGTACTTTTGCTCCTCCAAGTACTTGATGATCTTGGCGGCGCTCTCCTCGACGCTCTGGCCGTCGTAGTTTCTCAAGTGCACCTCGGGCTTCTCGGGTGCCTCGTAAGGAGCAGAGATTCCGGTGAACTCCTTGATCACACCCTCTCTGGCCTTCTTGTACAAGCCCTTGGGGTCTCTCTGCTCAGCAACCTCCACGGGCACGTCGACGTAAACCTCTACAAACGGCAAGTTTTGCTTCTCGTGCAACTCACGGGCCGTCTGTCTGTCCTTGATGTACGGACTGATGAACGACGTCAACGTCACACAGCACGAGTCGGTGAACAACTTAGACACCTCGGAGATTCTTCTGATGTTCTCGTTTCTGTCGGCCTCGGAGAACCCCAAGTCCTTGTTCAAGCCGAAACGGACGTTGTCGCCGTCCAATCTGTAGGCGTTCAAGCCTCTTTGCAACAACGCCTGTTCGATGGCACATGCAATGGTGGACTTTCCGGACGCGGACAAGCCGGTCAACCAGACGGTGACGCCGGTCTGCTTTCTGTGAGCCGCTCTCTCGTCGTGCGTCAAGTTGTCGTGCCAGGTGATGTTGGTGGCCATGTTGCTGGAGAAAGAGCCGGGGTTGGAGATTGCAAAATGCGCCGCCGGCCTGTCGCCGCCGATGTAACAATCGCACGTGACCGATACCAAAGATCTGGTGCACGGGCCTTGGGCCTTGGCCTGACTCTGCCGCGTGCGGCACGGGTCCGCAGCAGTCAGACTCCGCGTACATATATTAGCCGTTCACGCCTGTCTGTCCATCTCCACCACCATGTCGCTCCACACAACCAACCTCGACGGCTTGTTGCCGCTCCTCGCCCGCGGCAAAGTCAGAGACATCTACGAAATCGATTCAGAAACCCTCCTCTTCGTGGCCACCGACAGGATCTCCGCCTACGACGTCATCATGACCAACGGCATCCCCGCCAAGGGCAAGATTCTCACCAGGTTGTCAGAGTTCTGGTTCGACTTCTTGTCTTCCGAGGTGCCCAACCACTTGCTCTTGCCGCCCGGCAGCCCGGACCTCTTCAAGCACTTGCCCGAGGCCTTGTCGCAGCCCAAGTACAGAGAGCAGTTGGAGGGCAGAGCGTTGATTGTCAAGAAGATGAAGTTGATCCCGTTGGAGGTCATCGTGCGTGGCTACATCACCGGCTCCGCGTGGAAGGAGTACAAGCTGTCCAAGACCGTGCACGGCTTGCCAATTGACCAGGACAACATGCAAGAGTCCCAGGAGTTCGCCGCCCCCATCTTCACGCCCTCCACCAAGGCCGAGCAGGGCGAGCACGACGAGAACATCAGCCCGGAGCAGGCCGAGCAGATTGTGGGCAAGGAGTTGTGTGACAAAGTGGCTGCCATCGCCGTCAGACTCTACACCAAGGCCAAGGAGTACGCCAAGACGAAGGGCATCATCATCGCCGACACCAAGTTCGAGTTCGGTTTGGACAAGGACAACAACGTCGTCTTGGTTGACGAGGTCTTGACGCCCGACTCGTCGCGTTTCTGGAGCGCCGCCTCCTACAAGCTCGGCACCGGCCAGGACTCGTACGACAAGCAGTTCTTGAGAGACTGGTTGACCGCCAACAAGTTGAACGGTCAGGACGGTGTTGCCATGGACGAGAAGATCGCCATCGCAACAAAGGAAAAGTACATCGAGGCCTACGAGGCTTTGACTGGTTCCCAATGGACCGAGTGATCACCGGGTGGTGTGCGCACGGGCTCGGCCGCGTCATATATTAAATGCATTAAAACCTGTAGTTCTTCCTCATGTAGTGCTCGTCGAACTCAGGGGTGTTTCTTTTGTTGAGGTTGAGTCGATCAAACTCGTCGGTGATTCTAGTTTTGCTGGGTGGCCGCGTCGGTGTCTTTTTGAACGCCTCGGGCTCAGGTTCGCTATTTCGTGTTTTCAAGGGCAACCTTCGGTGGTTGTGCGGCATGCCGCTGTGCTTTTGTTCGCTATGCTGGTGCGGAGAGTACATGTTGAACTCTTCGACATAATCGCGAGGGCCCTTTGGCTTCGTCGGCAGCTGGGCCCGGTAGCCTTTTTCCAACGAGGTGGACGAGGAATCGGACTTCTTGCGCCTCAAGTCCCCGTCGCCCTCGCTGGCTGGTTTTTTATGCAAGAATTCTGCTAGCCGGAGCTGAACCTCTTGCTCGACCACATGCTTGAACTCTCTCTGGTAGTAGAGCCGCAACTCCTTTCCTTCCTGATCCATGGCACTTCTTCTCATCTCAAAGTCTTCCACGAGGTCCTTTTCGATCTTCTCCACGTGCTTGGCGCTTTTCATCTTGATGCTGAGAAGCTCATCCTCAAGATCCTGCTTTTGGAAAGCGAGCTGTCTCTCAAGCTCCAAGCGCTGCGATTGGAGCTTCTTTTCTAGCGCCTTGACCCGCGAGTCCCAGCTCTCCATCGAAGCCTCTCGCCTCTCCAAACTCTCGAGGGCGGCCTCGCGCTTTTTGAGCTCATCGTTCTTGATGAGCAACTGCTTCTGGAACTGCAACAACGTGTCGCTGTGGCTCTGGAGCTCCATTTCCTTGCGGAACATCTTGACCGATATGGAGTTCAAGAGCTCGTAGCACGTCGGCCGCGATGCCGGGTCAACCGTGATGCTCTCACGGATGATTTCTCGTAGATGCAGAGAGTATAAAGACGAGACCTCGGGCAACACGCCGTTTTTGATTTTGTTCTGGAGCAGCAAGTGCGTTTTGGCCTGGAAGGGCGGGTGGAGGTTGCACAACTCGAAGAGCACACAGCCCAAGGACCAAATATCGCACACCGGCAGATACGGGTTGTCCATGAGCACCTCCGGGGACATGTAGTAGGGCGTGCCCACGTATGTTTTGGCAAAGTCGTTCTGCGACGTGAGCATTTTGGCCAAGCCAAAGTCGCCGAGCTTGATGGTCTTCTTGGAGTCTAGTAGAAAGATGTTCTCCGGCTTGATGTCGCGGTGGATGATGACGGTCTCGGAGTTGACGGCCGGCTCCAGGTAGGCGTCCTCTGGCGTGAAGAGGTCCGCCTTGCCGCAGTCGATGCCGTAGTGGCATTTGTGCAAGGCCTGGAGCGTCTGCACCATCACCTGCCAGATGAACTCCTCGGGCACGCTTTCCTTGTTGCGCTTGAAGGTCGAAATGATCTCGCCTAGATCGCCGCCGTCGCAGTACTCTTGGTAGATGTGGATGACCTTTTTGGCCGGGATATGGTCGTGGCGTAGGTACTTGACGATGTGGGGGTGGTTCAACTCACGCAAGATGCGTAGCTCGGAGATGATGTGGTTTTTTTCCTGGTGGTTCATGGACGTGTACTCGATTTCCTTACGGACCAAGATGGCGCCGTTGTCCCGCTGTCGGACCTTGCGGACGGTGCCGAAGGAGCCCTTTCCAATCACCTCCAAGGGCTCGTATTCGTCGATGATGGACGTCATTGGCGGCGGTTCAGGGCGCTGGTTCCACTACGCTCGAGGAGGGGCCGTGTTGGCGGAGATTGCCTGGAAGAACACAGCGCGTTGGCGGTGGGCCGATGCCGTCGGCGGCATAGAAGGTGTGGAACGGGTCTGCCGGGCTCAGGTTTTGTTTATGAAGTGGCCGAATCGGGCAACCACGGCGTGAGGCTCCGGCCTGAAAGGGCAGTGTGGCCTGGGGTAGACGGGGAGTGCGGAGGGGGAGGGTTTGAGGTAGTGAGCGGGTGGAGCAGGAGTGCAAGAGTGTGATTCTGCAGGCTGTTGTGGAGGTTTGGCGCTTTTGGATTTTTCTCTGCTGTTTCTGGTGTGGTGATTTTATGACCGTTCGTGAATGTACGGGGAAAACGCTAGCGCGGCGCGAAAATGTCCTATTTTATTGCACCCATTTGTTTTTCTAATCGGAGACCAAAAATCAGGAAAGCCTCGAGAATCATCCCGAGTAATTTAGCCTTAAAGCGACCGGCCTGAAAATACATGGATGAAGTATCTGCTCCAGGATCCAAGTCTGGCGCTTTCGGCGACCGTTTCCATGTTCGGCCTGACGGCTTGGCCGTCCACTGCACACTAGAAGCCGCCAGCAGCTCTAAAGTCTCGCTCAGGTCCTCCGATCCTATCTGCTTCTTGGAAGCTTGTAAATTACTGTTAGCTTTCATTGGAATTACTTTGAGAGCCGATCTACTGCCCCAGGCCCAGACACCAAGGGCTCACCTGTGCAGGCCAGCAAAGACACGCAGGGAGAACCAAAAAAGCTCAGACGGAGCCATTTCACATGCCGCCGTCCCACTCGCCAGTGCGCCCCTCTCTTTCGGCCGCTGCCATCTCACGCCTGCCCCACCGCCACTCCAGTTTCTGGCCAAACGGGACGTCGTAGACCGCGTCCTGCACACGCGCCCACCGCGGTGGAAATTGCCAAGCATCCATAACCACCGCCGCGCAAGAGCATTTTGCACCCAGTGATGCCCGGCCTGGCTGGCAGCACCACGCCGGCCACGGCCGGCGCAGACGAGATTTTAAGCGAGGACATCGGCCACGTGCGCACACTCCGAGCAGTACACCACAAATTGCCCGCGTCGCAGCCGTTGCAGCGCCAGCCACAGGCGCACCGGGGCTCAGCTGAGCCCTCCTCATCAGCCTCGCCATTTATGCCCAAATGCCCCTGCGCTTTTTGACGACAGCTGGCCAGCAGAGAAGGGCTTCAAAATTCTCGGCCCAGCCCAGACACTCTTAACGTCGCATGCGCCGCCCGAATAATGGCGACTTAGTGGTTATGACAGAACTCTTGGCACTCGCGTGTGGAGGCTACAAATAACGCGTGGGCTTCTCTCGTATCGCTGATCAACAAAGAAAGCTAAAGAGCTGAGCCTCCTCAATGTCGAGAATATCTTTTAGCCTGTTGTCAATGCTTACGCTCTGGTGGCTATTGGTGGCGGCCGTGGCCGCAGAGTCCATCACTTCGTGTCACTTCCATGGCGCCAGCTACTACTGCTACGACTCCGACGGAAACGAAGGCAATGTGACGCCTGCACCGTCTGCATCTGGCCCCGTCTCCTACACTTCGTGCCATAAACACGATAGCGACACACATTGTATGCACGAGGGCAACGAGGTGATGTTTGTGGTGGCCACGGCCACCTCGGACTCCGGCCATGGCGCATCCCAGACCCACAATCACGAGGCCTCCGAGACACACAATCACTCCCACAAAGCGTCGGAAACACATGACCACGACCACTCCCACGAGTCCTCCAAAACACACAGCCATGAAGCTTCGGAAACACATGATCACGCCCACGGGGCCTCGGAATCCCACGACCATTCACACTCAGCCAGTGTCACCACCACCGTCAGCTCAGAAGTGACGCTGTGCCACGCACACGGCAGCGACTACTACTGCGTGGACTCAGATGGTAATGAGGGCTCCATTTCCCCTTCGCCGGCGTCCAGCCCCAAAAGCTTGACCGGATGCCACGCGCATTCGGAGTCGACTTACTGCCTCGACAGCGAGGAAACTGAGTACGCATTTGTGGTGGAAAAATCAACATCGACCGACGACCACGACCACGAAGAAGCGGCGACCGAAAGCGGCATCTCGTGCCACTTCCACGCGGGCGTCGAGCACTGTGTGGACCTGAATGGCCGAACCGTGAATAGCAGCTGTAGCGCTGTCAAGCGGGACTACAACGTGGGTTTGAGAGCCGGGTTGCTTTTTGCAATCTTGGGTGTCTGCTTGCTTGCCGTGCTTGCGCCCATCGCCGCAGGCAAGTTCACCAACATGTCGATGGACGGGTACTTTTTTGTTGTCGTCAAGCAGTTTGGCACGGGTGTCATCATCTCGACCGCCTTCGTGCATCTCTTGACCCACT
Organism: Metschnikowia drosophilae; assembly: GCA_002893705.1. Lineage (NCBI taxonomy): Eukaryota > Fungi > Ascomycota > Pichiomycetes > Serinales > Metschnikowiaceae > Metschnikowia > Metschnikowia drosophilae. The sequence continues at coordinate 35,390 of NXHC01000003.1, forward strand.
CGTTTCTCATGTTCTCAAGCGACTGTATCACCTTGGCTTATGAGGGAACGTCGGCCGCTATCGCCATGGCCGGCTTGTTTCTTGCATTTCTCATTGATGTTGCGTGCAACCGGCTCATCAGAGCACGCACGGCGTTCCTTACCAAAACCAACCCTCCTTCTTCAGACGAGGACGTCAAAATGGAAACCCGCGAGTTTACTGTGGATCACACCACCCACGACAAGTTTAACGTGTTGATGCTTGAGTTAGGCATCATCTTCCACTCCATTCTCATTGGAGTCACGCTAGTTGTGGCTGGCGATTCATACTTCATCACTTTGTTTATTGTGATTCTCTTCCACCAGGCCTTTGAGGGTGTTGCTCTCGGTGCCCGGATCGCCGATTTGGACTCTGTGCTGACTGTCACAAAAGCTGCAATGGGTGTCACGTTTGCTATCACGACGCCGCTCGGTATGGGAATTGGAATCGGGGTCTTGGACTTCTTCAATGGAAACGATCCACTGACAATCATAGCGTTGGGAACGCTCGATGCTCTTTCCGCGGGCGTGTTGCTTTGGGTGGGCTTGGTTGAAATGTTGGCACACGACTGGCTCCGGGGCCCGCTTGCGGAAGCTAGTGCGACGAAGATTGCCGCTGGAATAGTATCCTTTGTTTGTGGTATGGTGCTCATGAGCTTTTTAGGAAAGTGGGCATAATATATAGACGCGATGGGTGCAAAATACATTCAGGAGCGAACCAGGGCAAAACCAGCAGCCCAGAATTTTTGAAAATAAACGGAGAGAAAAAAGAGGGTGATCGGGGCACACTATACCATCCGATAGGGCCTATTCAAAAAATGACTTCCATGTCAGACTGCGAAGCATATTTGATACAATTAATTTGAGGCGCAACATGTAGAGGTGATGCGATCCGAGGTGGAGCTGTCTGAGGAGGAGCATTGTGAGGTGATTTTATCCCAGGCGAAGCATTTTGAGGCTGTGCAGTGCATTCCGAGGTAGACCTGTGTTATTGGAACGGGCGCCAAGTGATGGCAACATTTGCAACAGTTTGTTTCATTGGTTGAGTAAAATGGCTAGTTCTGTAGGGACAATTTTGTGATTATGAGAGCCGTGAGGTGAGTAAAACGAGACTGTTTCGAATGCTGCAGAGCTTCGTTTGAAAGGCAGTTCCCTTTGCCCGAATGGCGTCAAGGGCTTATCTCTTCAATAGTCTCGAATTTAGCATCTATAACGGCCTGTTGTTTCCGAAGAGCCGCCGATCGCTCTCTAAATCACCCTTAAAGCCCTTGGTACCTTTATTGTTGGGATTGTAATTCCTCTGCTCAACATAAGGCCTCGTGAGTCTCACCGGCAATCATGGGATAACTATCAATGACGCTTCTCGCTTCAGGGCCAATTTCAGAGGCCATCGTTTTCACCCCACAGCCCCGACTTCAGCCCTGGGCTCCGGAACATATTAGTCCTAGCCAGGGAGTAATTACAATGGATGCCTCCGGAACTCTGAATGAAGAACCCGTTGCCATTGAAGTTAGTTTCGCACCCAGGCCATCTTGATGTTCATGCGCACGTCCGTGGCCCTCCGCACCGCGGCCCGATTATGATAGTCACACACCTCATGTTGCTGAAGTCAAATTAGACCGTGGCCAATGGGCCATGGGGCCCTCAAAAGACGTACACGCGTATGGAAATTGATGCTCGTAAGTATTTCTTGGCCTTTGATGATAAAAAAATAGTGACTCCGGCGTGATTCGAACACGCGCATCTTACGATAACAGAACTTGAGTCTGCCGCCTTAGACCGCTCGGCCACAGAGCCCCTTATTATGTGACTGATCTTTCTTAGTTTTCCATATGAGCCAGATGGGCTCAATCTTCCTGCACACGCGTTATACAAAGGCCTTGGTGTGTACTCCACTTTCCCACCATATAAACTCCACGTCGATCGTTGAGACCAACCGGACTTTGGGCCTTTTTGATACACGGGCACAATTCAACGGCCTGTTCTTTCTTTCCTTTTTTGTCTTTTAACATGTAGGAAGCGTGACGATGATGGCGATCATGATCTGATGGACGGTGAGGAAGAAGCAGCAGAAAATAGGAAGAACAAAAGAATAAAAAAAACAAGGGAACAGGGAGAAGATAGGATAATCGTAGATGAAAAGGAAAAGGAGATTCAAGCAGAGCAAAAGCACGTGTTCAGATATTTTGCTGGACCGCCAGGCCTTCACGTGACCAACAGCGGCTGGAGATTCCATGGCTCGCAGGGGCTGCGATGGACTGGCCGCGCCGCACGCACAATGCCTTTGAGCCAAAACAAAAAACACGAGGAGCCAACGAAGAGCTTGCCGAAGTGGTAGAAACAGCGAGAGGAGACGGAGCCGAGAGCCGAAGCAGAAAAGAAGCCGAAGCAGAAACAAGTAAATGCAGAAGCAGAGAGCCGGATCAGCGAAACCATCGCAAACACCAGCACACCACCGCAGCCGCCCCCGTCAACAACAAACGCGAACGAACCCATGCACGATCTGCATGGCCGCGGCCGTGCCAGCGTCTTTTCCGGCACACAGCCGCTCCATTCTCCACTGTTGCCTTAGACGGGGAATCTTTTGCACTTTCTTTTCTGTAGCTCAGTCTTTCCTTTCTTCTTCTTCTTTTCCTCTCTTCTTACCCACTCCTTTCCTTTCCTTTCTTCCCACCCCGTCATTCCCTTGCTGCTCCCACCGCTTTCCGCGACCGGCCATTTTCATTGTTGTGCTGATTTTTCAATTCCATTCGCTCCTTACCCACCGCCCTGGCTGATCCCACACTATAAGTTGTCTTCATCCGGCGCTAACTGATTCCAGAAATTACAGCCTGCCACAGCCCCACAGCTACAGAAATACACAAATCCACAACCTCCGAAAAAGAAAACACGCATTTACACGCCGCATGATCATCTCAGAAGACCTACTTGAGTTCGAGGAGTCGCTCTCGTCCGTGGCTTCGTCCACGCACGCGCTCATGCTCCGCAACTTGGAGATCAAGGCCGATCTCAATCGCTTCTCCGTGGCCTCGTCTGCCGACGACGACATCTCGGACGAGCGCATGGCGCACATTTTCGAGCTGTACAACTACGCGCTGGATGAAACGTCGCTCTGCCCGTGCTGCCGCCGCCAGCTCTGCGACTCCTCCGCCGAGTGCTGCTTGCAATCGAGAAAAGCGCAAACCCAGGGCTTCTCGTCCGCCATTGAGCTGGCTTTCTGGCTGTCGTTGCTCCGCAACCCCTACAAGACTCTCATCACGCTCCCCAACTACACAAAGTTGGCCTTCTTTCAGACGGGCGTGCCTGTGCAGCTCCGCCCGTTGATCTGGCAGAAATTGATTTTGGTTAACCAAAAAAACCTCACCGGCGTGCCCGAGGAGGCCAAGATGCTTTTCAACAACTTCCAGCATTCATACAACAAGGAAATCTCCAAGCAGATCAACAAAGACTTGGGCAGAACCTTTCCGCAGGTAAAGTTCTTCCAAGAGAAGGAGACCATTGACTCGCTCCTCACGATCCTAAACGTGTACGCCAACTACGACTTGGACTTGGGGTACTGCCAAGGCATCCTCTTTTTGGTGGGCACGTTGTTTTACCACTTCAAGAGCCCAGAATTGACGTTCCACACTTTGGGTCAGATCATGGAGAACGAGCCCGAATTGCGGTCCATTTTCGTTCCTGCAACAATGTCTAAGGCATTGAACCAATGGCACACGGAGTTCATGTCCATTTTGGCCGATATTGATCCCGAGCTCGCCTCCCACCTCTCTGCAATCTGTGACTGCAAGGTGTTTCTCTACCAGTGGTGGCTCTCAATCGCCCTCATACACACGCCCGATTTCTCAGTGAACAGTCAAATAATCGACTTGTGCCTTATTGAAGGCTGGAAGACGGGAATCTTCAAGGTCTCTTTGGGGTTGCTCGTTTCCAACAAGCCAATTTTGATGTCTTTTGACCAGGACGACGAGGAAGTCATTTACCAGCATTTGCTCAACGAGTCGAAGTGGGGAAACATCTCCTCCAGAATCACCGACTTTTTTGGCGACCTTTTGTTGTCGTGGGACGACTCGGTGTTTCTCATGAAACGCGAGCTCTGCTTCGAGGCAAAGACCACAAAGAAAGGCACTAGTCCCAAAAAGACCGTAAACTCAGTTGTGGGCATGTTCAAAAACTTGAGTACATCGCAGACTTCGCTCCCAAAATCCAGGGGACGCGCAACATCCAATGCCTCTCTGGCTTTAGGAAGTTCTGATCACATTCCAGAAACCCGCGGATCAGAGAACAAGTCTCTCGTCTCGTTATTCTCATCAGTCAAAGACAATGAGTCTATATACTCGGATGTAACGAGCATCTCTTGCGAAAGACATTTGAAGGCGGGTAGCAGACTGCATTCTTTCGGCGAGGTGGACTATTTGAAAAGCACAATGGATGATGTGATGGCCGAGAATGAGCTCTTGAAGAGGTTGCTCGAACGCGCTCATTTGGAGTTGAACGACGGCCCGCTCAAAAAGGACATTAGCCACGCAATTGCCCTTACCAACACATAAACCTGAACAAACTCAACACAAGTCGAGTTTTATAGCTTATACCCCCACAGACCTTGAGAAAGTGAAATCAAAATAAAAGATAGAATAAAAAGCAACAAATTTAGTAATTGAGGACACTATCCATTATGCTACTCGAAAAAATCGGCTATAAAGTAAGATCATTTATTGAAGCGAAAGACTAACAAATAATTGACGAGTCTGTTTAAAGACCCAAGCCACCAAGGACAGACTCAACAGTCAAACCGGCGTCACCGATCAAAGAGACAGTGTTGGACAAAAGGTGGCTGAGCAAGCCGCTGAGAGCAGTTGGGAGAGTGTCGGTGTTAATACCCTTGGCTTGAGCGGCCTTTAAAGCAGGGGTGGCGGTGTCACTAGCGCTAGAGTCTCTCTTGGTGATGGTGAAACCATCGCCGTCGTCTCTCTTGGTGATCGAGATACCCAAGTTCTTTAAGACGTCACTGACGTCGAGGCCGGTGGAGTCGGCGACGGTGAGGATGTCTTTGACCAAGTCACCAATCAAGTCAGTGGCAGAGCCGATAACGTTGTCAGCACCGCTGGTGCTGTCAGTGGAAGTGGTGACACCACCGACAATGGAGCTGAGTTCGGTACTCAAACCAGACAACAAGGAAGACAAGATTCCGCGCTTGTCGACTTGGACTGGGGAAGCGGAGGCAAGAGTGATGGCGCCGAAGGCAAGGACGTTGGAGAACTTCATGATTGTTGGATTGAGATTCGAGACTGGTTGTAGTGAAAAACAAGATAAGAATGGGGGAAGTCGGCCCTGTATTTATAGCCCGCCTCTGTTTGTTGAGTACTGTTTGATGTGCTGGTGCTTTCCATGTGGATGCTATGACACGACTCTATCGGAAATGCACGTTTGCAACCTTGTTCGTTTTTTCTGCAGTTCCGCGTAATTCAACCACAATCTGGCAGGGTTAAATGCGGATCGTGCGTCATGGATTTTAGGCCCGATGGTGGCATGGGCGCCAAAACTCGAGATCGGAGTTCGGGACACGAGGCAGCAGCGGGGATGGCAAAGGGGAAAGGGGGGGGACTGGGGGCAAGCAGCAAAACGGGGGCCGCCGTTTGACAAGAAGCGGCTAAATTTGGTGGGTCGTCGGTTTACGTCCCCGCGAGCAGTGTCGTATTGCTTACGAAGCTGCTGCATTCACAACCGATTCGGGCGGCCATAGCGGCGCGCAGCTTCTTCACGCATTCCCCGGCCACGTTCTTTGCAGGATAAAATGGATAAACAGCAAAATGTACGATCCGATATGGCTGAGGCGAGTTCTGAGATAACTTGGCGCGTTTCTGACTGATCGTACCTGCTGCTGTGCCGAAGATCAGGGAATAACAGCGATATCCTGGCGAGGCCAGTGGCGGTTCACATGCGTCTAGAGCGGGAGTGGGCGCATCGAGAGCCGAATTCCGCCAAAAACTTCCTCCGGCAACAAGCTTTAGAGCTCACGACGCAGGAAGTAGCTGAACGAGAGCCCAACCGCTCATTAGTGCAACTAAAGTGTGGTTGTCCGAGAAATTAGCCGGGGTTTACTTTAGGCGATCGCTGCGTGCACGCTCGGAAGTTGGACCCACATTCCGGACGCGAATTCATGCCTCAGTCGATAAGCGATGGTATGCTCGTGCCACCCTTCACCCAAGAACGGCGAAGCGAGGTCAAAACCCGGGAGATGGGACAAACAACGAGCTGGCGAGATACCCGAGCATGTGGGCGAGGCTGCGGGCCAAGCACTGCTTGTCACTGAAATTAGCCCACGACATGCAGACGCCCAAGCCCTTTTTCGACTCGCTAAGCCCCCGCAGAGCCACGGTGACCACCATCGCCACATGTACAGCAAAGCCCCATCCACCGCCAACAACAAGCGCAGCAACAGGGTTCAGCTGGCGCCAGGCGGCTTGAGCAAGAACATTCCCCAGTAAAGAAAGCCAACAATCTCGGCAGGCGCTTCCCCCACGGCCAAAAGTTGCAGCCGCGCTTTGTGCTGGAAATGAGCCCTGTGAAGCCCACGGCCGGATAAACTCCAGCAACATTCTCGTCGGAGTGTAAACTGGGGAATCCGTTTTCCTAACCGGTCCGGTGGTCCAGCCGAGGTCGGAGGATTATCTTGGACAAACAGCAAGGTCGCAGCCGCTGTGAGCTGTTGTGGTTTGCAAGCGCAAAGCGTTTGGTGGCAGACAGTAAGTTGTCACCGGGAAAAATCCACGTTTTGCGGCTCTCCAAGTATTTTTTGGCATGTGTTTCCAAATAGCATGGGTTTTTTGGGTTCTTCGTGTTGGGATTCTTCCTACTGGAGCTCTCGTGTGTTTGATTTCTTGCTGTGAGCCCTTCGTTTGAATGGCTGGTGCGGTCCACATTTCACGGCGAAGTGATTGAAGGAGTTATCGAGGAAACCATGACGCTCGTTATGGTCTTCATATTCATTATGGTCATTATAGCCATCATAATCATCGTGGTCATCAGCAGTCACCAAAACCCTGTGGCTGTCATTTTGGAAGCTTTTGGAAGCCTTCCAACAGTTTGAACCTCGCCGGATGTCTCTGTCAATCTCTACGGAGGAACGCATTATTTGCTAGCGAGTGAGTTTGAGGACATTTGCTTGGCTGCGCGGGCTTTGTGACACTCGATTGTGCTGGGTATCGGGTGGTCGCTCTTTGGTTCTTGCAGCGCCTCGTTTAATCGGCTGCCATTCTGGGGCCATCAGCAGTGCATTTGGCAGCCAGCCCAGCAAGCCCAGTCATCACATGTATCTCAGTCATTCCATTCGTTCCAGACCACTTATCCACTCTAAATCAGCAGACGCCATGAGTGGCGGCACAGCCATGTGGGACACTTCGCACCCGTTGCACCCTTTGCACCAGCGCCGCTGTAGCGCTCTAGCGCTTTGGCCGGGTAACACCGCGCACCACGCTCACCAAATTTTTTGGTGTCCCAACTCGACCTCCACATCATACGTGATTAAGCCTAACATTGTACATAATAGTATGTATCAGCAGCCACGGCGACCCAGGGCCGGCCGGGCAGCTCAGGGTACCTCGCGCATGCTCCATTGTGCCTGCCACCGTGGCCGCTTTCCATCCGCCGAGCCGCCACTCAAGATCCGGCCTTCAGCTGTCGTGATCTTGCTACCGGCCCTTGAACTAAATCAATCCCGCATCCAGATATACTAACGACACAGAAACGAACCAGACTACTGATTAGATCTGCCTTCGTGTTTTCAAGCTCTGGCATCCATCCACGCTCACCATAAACCACGTTTACAGTGACTTCGCCAAGCACACCCAGCCCAGCGGGCACTCCTCCTGAAGACACAAAGAACGCCCCCCGCAAGCCCTCGACGCCGCAGACTTCGGTGAATCCCCTTGAACAAATCGAAAGCGAGCCCAGCCTTCGCTCCAGCTCCGAGTACATATCCATCCTACTCAACCAGCTCTCGATCTTGCTCCTCACGGCCGACACCTCCAACTCCGAGCAAAACTTTCTCCAGATCAAGTACATTCTCGACACGGAAAGAGCCCATCCTCTCGTGTACTCCCACTTCTTCAGAAAGCTCATCTCGATCTTCAAAAGCAAGCCACGGCCGTTGGTTCATTCCCCCATCGACCAGATCTTTGAAGAAATCCTCTTTGACTTGGTTGCATTAGACAGCACATTCCTTGCGTCTTTTGTCCACGAGTTCGAGTCTGCTTACAAAGGCGCCACTTCGGCTGACATTGCTGAGTTTGTCCAACACTTCGCCGTCGACGAGGTATTGGAATCCATCCTCTTTAGCAAACTCGGTTGCTTCGAGTACGATCTTGCAGGTCCCAAATTTCTCGAGGCTCTCGAATCTTTGAAACCAAAGAACAAGGTCGCCCTTCACAACGTTCTTCTTGACTGCATCTTAGGAAGCGACAAATTCCCGTTCTTGCACAAGGTTTCCACCCTAAGCCAACTAAACGCATTTGATTCGGACATCCCGGCTGTTCAATCCTTCTTCCGCAAAATTCTAGACATGTCGTTTAAAGACCTTCTCATCAGCATTGGCCCCGAAAATTTGGTGGCTGACAAGCTCCTCGCCGCCTTAGTGAAGATCAAGCCTCACGAGAAGGAATCAAGCGTTGCATTAATTTTGGCCGAAGTCCTCATTCCAGGCTCGCAGGGCCTTTCACGTACAAATGGAGGAGTGACGGCTTTGACTTATGTGAACCATTTGCCAGAAGCAAATGCAAAGGGCGCACAATTGCAGTACTGCTTGAAGCTCTTCAGTCAAAACTCCGACGCGGACTTAGACTGGATGTTGGTTTTCTCTGAAGTTCAGAAGAACCTCGCTGATGCTTCAAAGCGCAATAGCCAACCTTCCATTGCCAGCATTACCCAGCTTTTCACCTCTCTTGATTTCAAACCCGGCTTGATCGATGCATTTTTGAGTTTTGATTGGTGGTTTGACAAAACGCTTTTGTACATGTTGCAATCCATGTACACACAGCAGGGCGCTTTCGACATCATGAATCTGAAGAATCTTGCTCTTTGTTACGAGGACGAAGTTAACAACGAGCCAGAGTTACTTAAGTATCTCAACATTGCGAAGCTCGAGGTGCATGTCATGTCCAAAATCAGTGCCCAGAGCCATCAACAGAACAAGTCTCAGTCTGAGGGTGACAAAAAGCTCGACTCATGGCTCACTCAGTTCTTTGAGTTGCACTGCAGATCTGAACCGCATCATGTCATTGCAGGTGCATTGGCCATCAAGGAAAAGAATGGCTTCGTTCTCGATCGTATCGATCGCTTGTTTGCATTCATGATGGACAGACCGTTTACTGATGCTAATGTTGCCCAACTCGTGGAAGTTCTCTCAAAGTTCAGAACATTCGACATACAATTGGCCGTGTCAAAACTCATCGAGTACTACACCGCGAGAATGGACAATGACTCTTTGATGAAAATTACTCAATTGGCCGCATATGGAAATTTGATTGAACCATTGCTCAATAAAGCTAAGTCCATGACCTACAGCTTATTTTTGAAAATCTTCATCGCAGCTTCAGAGTTTGGTGTGGATTTGAAAGAAGGAATTGAGAGAGAGATTAAGCATTCAAAGCAAAAAGGTCCGATCATCCAGGCATTGGTGGAGATCCTCGAGACAAGAGCCGCAGCAGACTTTGAAGCATGTCAACAGCAACAACAGGATCAGCAAGGAAAAGAAGCTGTCAAAGTCTACAAAGTACAAACTGTTTTCATTCTTTTGGATATCATCAAGGCTTCTCAGGCTTTGGTTGATCCTGAAATTCTCAAAAACTTGCAATTGTCCCTCTTGACCACATACCCGAGACTTATCAATTTTGGAAGTGGTCACGATTCAGCTATCTTGGCCAATGAGACCTTGTACTCGAACTTTTTCCCCGCTCAAGTGGAGCAAGAGATGAAAACATACTATTCAAAAATGTACAATAAGGACATCGAGATTAAGGAAATTGTTGACATGCTTGCTCGCATGAAAGGAAGCAATGAACCTCACGATCAAGATGTTTTCGCATGCATGATCCATTCCTTGATCGACGAATACAGGTTCTTCGCGGAATATCCTTTGACCGCTTTGGCTTCAACTTCGCTCTTGTTTGGTGCCCTCCTTCAAAAAGATTTGATTCAAGGAACCACTCTTACTGTTGCCCTCAACTTTATCTGGGAGTCATGCAACCAACCACATGATTCTCATATGTTCAAATTTGCAATCCAGTCATTGTACAATTTCAAGTCCAGATTGCATGAGTACCCAATGTACTGCAAACATTTATTGAAATGCCAGTCTTTGTCTGCGCACGCAAAAATGTATCAGATAGTCAAGGACGCTTCTAATGGTGTTCCTTGCCCCGACTCGAACACCCAACAAACTCCAAATGCATCTGATTCTGCCCAATCCTCAAGAGGCCACGCTTCAAGCGTCAAATACAACTCGATCTCAGTTGTCAAGAAAACCGTCGGTCTCGCTCAACAGGAGGAACCACAGGAATTTGTCTCTGACAAGTTGTTGTTTTTGGTCAACAATATGACATCCGACAACATGCGCGCCAAGTTGGGTGAGATTGCTGACTTGTTGCAAGAGAAGTATTTCTCTTGGTTTGCCTCTTACTTAGTCTCTGAGAGAGCTAAGACGGAGCCAAATAACCATGCTCTTTACTCCAGCTTGATTTTGGAGCTCAAGAACGAGGTTCTTTATGAATATGTTTTGAACACAACTCTCTTGGAAGTCGAAAAGTTGCTCAGAAACTTCAAGGACTCTTCCACCGAGAGATTCAACTTGAAGAACTTGGGAGCATGGTTGGGTAAAATTACCTTGGCGATCGACAGGCCATTGAAAAGAGATCAGGTTGCATTGAAATACCTCTTGGTAGAAGCATTCGACTTCAAGACTTCAAACGTGATCATTCCATTCGTGTGCAAAATCATTGAACAAGCCAGTCACTCCAGAATTTTTAGACTCCCAAATCCATGGGTGCTTGGGATCATGAAAGTGTTCGTTGAGTTGTATGATTGTGCTGATTTGAAGCTTAACCTCAAATTCGAAATTGAAGTTTTGCTCAATGCTTTCGGCAAGAAAGTGAAGGACATAGAGCCTTCTACTCTCATTAGAACTCACAACTCGAATCCAGAAGCTTTGGCTGCCATGTTTGGCATTCGTCCTGACATTGGAAACAACCTTGACCCATCTTCTTTGTCTTTGGATCCAACAGAGCAAAGTTTACAGGCTCAGCAATTACAACAGACTGCTTTGATGCAACAACAGCAACAGCAACAACAACAACAGCAACAAATGTCTCAACTCCAACACGCTCAGCAAATGAGAAAGGTTGACGAAGTTCCACAAGCACCGGTTTCAAACCAATTGGATGCTTCCTTTAGCAACCTTTCCGGTAACACTGTTTTCACTCAAAATCCGAACTTGAGAAGGGCATTCCAAGCATCTCTTGCTAGAGCAGTGAGAGAGTGCGCTGTTCCAATCCTCACTAGAGTTTCTGAGGCAGTTTTAACAACTACAGAGGCACTTGTTAGAAAGGATTTCGCAACAGAACCCGATGAAGCAAAACTTAGAAGAAGCTACCAATCAATGGCTCAGAAGTTAGCTCATAGCATGGTCGTTTGCAGTGGACGGAAAATTTTGAGTGAAACCATTGAAGCAACAATGATTCAGCTTTTGGGTAACCAAATGAACATCAATGATTTGCCACTCGCTGAACTCAATGTTGCAATTCAAAGTAATGTTGGGCTTTGTTGCGAAATTGTCGAGAATTTGGCCGCAAGCAATATAAGTGAGCTCATCGAGGAGAGAATGCGTCCTCACGTACTTGCTCGTGAGCACCGCAAACCAGGGAAACCATTCTTGGATGAAGGTGTGCCTGATTATGCTCTCAAACTTCCAGCACCACTCGGATTGCAAAAGGATGGATTGAGGGAAGACCAATTGAAAATTTACACGGATTTTGGCTCTAATTTGCCTGTCGACCGTAATGAGCAAAGTGTCAATAACCAACAAGCCCAGATCCACCCTCAAGAGAGTCCTCAATCTGCCTCTGCACAAACTCAACCAGCACCAAATCCTTTGTTGCACGGTCCTCAAAGTAGCATTGATACAAACAGGGCCGTTGGTTTGAACGCACAAGTGACTCCACAATCCAAAGCACTGGCACTTTATCAAGACGAAACTTCGAGCGAGCAGCTTTTCGCCATTATTTCCCAGATGTGCGACAAGGCAATTTTGAGTCTTTCGGGCATTAAGGAAACCAGCTTAAGTGAATTGAGTCCGGATCATCCAATTTTGCAAGTTTTGACCCAAGCATTGAGTCTTTGCCAAAGTAACGCATTGAAACACCCAGAACTTCTTCTCAAAGTGGCACAGTATGCGGTGAACTGCTTGTTTACTCAGGTGCATGAGAATGCTATGAGCAACGAAATCTACGTCGTTATGCTTGACAAACTTTGTGAAAGCTCCCCATCCACCGCCAAGGATGTCACTTGGTGGATGGTGCACTCTGTTGATCAAAGAAAATTCAATACCCCTGTGATTTTCTCATTGTTGAAGGTGCAACTCGTTTCTGCTCTCAAGCTTGACAGCTCAATCGGCAAACTTATTGCTGAAAGCAACAATGTGGTTGTTGTGAAGTTTGCAGCCAGTTTGCTTTTGAATGTATTCGGCTCAGACAGTGGACGTCCAATTGCTTTGAGGTCGGAGTTTGCTTGTACAATTGAAGCTTTGCGTCATTTCGAACCGGAAAATAACGAAGAGCAAAAACAGGCTGCTGCCCTCAGAGACGAGCTTTTCAGCCTACTCGAAACAACGAGCTTACCTGCTTTGCCGCAAGTGGAAAAGAAGGAAGCTTCCGGCTACGTGCAATTGAGTTACGTGTTCGCCGAATGGGTGAAGTTGCTTGGTCACGGCGAGGAGGACTTGAAGTTGCAAAACCTTTTCATTGACAAGCTTCACCACAGCGGTATCCTCACTGATCCAAAATGTTTCGAATTGTTCTTCAAAGCAGCCACAGAGATTGGAACAACAGCTTTCGCTACTGAGCATGAAATCAGGAGCCGTACTCAAAGGGAAGTTTTCTTGTCTATCGACTGTCTAGCTATTTTGATTGTGAGAATTGTGCTTAAATTTGACAAAGCTCACTCAACAGAGGCAATCGATTACTTGAGAACGATTCTCGGAGTTGTTTCGCTCGTTTTGGTTAACGAGCACGAGTGCTCCAAGTCGACTTGGAATGAGAGAGCATACTTCAAGTTATTCTCGTCCATCATGTGTGTTTGGTGCGATGTCTCTGTCTTGGACTCGCAAGCAACTGCCCATTTGGACAATCAGTTCTATTCGTTACTTGGAGAAGTTCTCAACGCATTGCAACCAATTATCTTGCCAGGCTTTACTTTCGCATGGATTTCTCTCGTCGCTCACCGCATGTTTTTGCCAAGATTGCTCGAGCTTCCCGAGAAAGCTGGCTATAGCTCTGCCGTTCAACTTTTGACCTCCCTTTTGAAATTCCAAAACGTTTACTCCAAAGACAAATTTGTGCATCACGACGTGATCAATGTGATCTATAAGGCTATCAACCGTGTTTTCACCGGATTGGCACATGACTACCCCGAATTTTTGATTGAATGTCACTACCAATTGGCAACTACTGTGCCAGCCAGCTACACACAGATCAAGAATATTATTTTATCAGCAGTGCCATCGACAACAGACTTCCCCAGTCCATTCTCGAAAGATTTAAACCCTGAAGAGATTCCTGGAGGTTCCGAGGTTCCATCATTGCACTACAGTCCGTTGGACGACTTGAGCAAGGTGGGACTCAAGAAACCCGTGGAGAACTTCTTGCGCATTCCAGCACCCGCTTTGATGCGCTCAATCTACAGTGGCACCAAGCTCAACTACCCCAAGGAAGTGACTTGTTTCGGTTTCGATACGGTCAACTTCAACGTGAAGTTGATCAATGCCTTGGTGCTCCACATCGGTAGCTCTGCTGTTGAGGACAAGCTTCCAAGAAACGCCAAGGGCTTCAACTCCAAGTCGTCGCATGCCTCCTTGATTGTCGACTTGCTCAACCAAGGGTGCGCTGAGTTCAAGTACCACATGATCGACGCCATTGCAAATCAGTTGAGATACCCTAACGCGTACACACAATGGTTTGTGAACCTCGCGCTCTACTTGTTTAAGACGGGATCCATTTGGTCTGCGGAGACCAACTTCAGAGAGGTGCAAGAAATCTTCACCAGGGTGTTGCTTGAAAGACACGTTGTGAACAGGCCGTTCCCATGGGGCGTGTCTTTCATTCTTACAAGAATTCTCACCGACGATGCTTGCGGGTTCTTCGAGCTTCCGTTCGTGAAGAACGCGAGCCCCGACATCAAGGCGGTGTTCGACGCGTTGGTGAAAACGACTGCACAGCTCTGAGCACCATCAGCTATATAAAGACCATCAGCTACATAATACCTGTAATATATCACACACATATTGAGAGCTCATTCGAGGAATCATCTAGGCCTTTGGAGCGCACACACCAGGACCTCCAGCGGTGGCGAGGCGGAAGGCGCCTCGAGCGGCCTGCACATAGCACCGGCACCGAATTGTTAGAGCAGCGAGCACACGAATGAACAAATCCACAAAAGACACGTCAGATAGCACGGAAAAGGCAGATCCCGCGGCCAGTCTATACCATCGCACCCCCTTCGCAGCCAATTTCTGAGGACCGCCAACACAGCACGCGCACCACGCACAGATCACAGTTTTTCCCGACGAAAACCGACCGCCATGTCCAGAGTCAAGAGAATTGCAAAGGAGCTCGAAGAGTGCCGTAACGACACCAAGTCGGGCGTCAGCCTCGCATTGGTGAACGAGCTGGATTTGACGCACTTGACAGGCTTTTTCCAGGGCCCCCCGGGCACCCCTTACGAAAAGGGAGTGTTCAAGGTGGACATTGTGATTCCCAACGAGTACCCATTCAAGCCTCCGGTGATGAAGTTTTTGACCAAGATCTACCACCCCAACATCTCGTCGGTCACAGGAGCCATTTGTTTGGACATCTTGAAGGACGCGTGGACGCCGATCTTGACGCTCAAGTCGTCGTTGATTTCGTTGCAGTCGTTGCTACAATCGCCCGAGCCCAACGACCCCCAGGACGCGGAGGTTGCCAAGCACTACATCAGCGACAAGAGCGGCTTCGAGGAGACCGCGGCCTACTGGACGAAGGTGTACGCGTCGGACGACACCGGCAAGGGCCAGGAGGCGTTGAGCGACTCTGCGTTGTACGGCATTGACGACGAGATTGTCGGGCAGTTTGAAAACATGGGCTTCCCACGCAACGTGACCATCGAGGTGTTGAGACGCATGGGCATCAAGTCGTTCAAGGGCGTCAACGACAAGACCGAGGTTGAGAACAAAATCTTGGAGGAGTTGTTGAAGGAGGCCGGCAACTGAGGCCGGAAAGATTATATTCGAATGAAGAAAACAGAAGATGCTGTAGAAAGAGAGAAGAAAAAACTGAGAGAGAGAGAGAGAGAGAGAGAGAGAGAGAGAGAGAGAAAGAGGAAACCAGAAGAGAATGAACGAGAGCCAGCGAAACGACAGAAGAAGAAACTAGAAGAGAATGAGAGCCAGCGGAGCCACCAAGAAAAGCAGAACAAAGAGAACAAAAACAAGACCAGGCCGTAGAAACCCGCTGCCGTCGGACTTTGTAGCAAGCCTGCATTCACATATTGGCGCGGACATGAAAATTTTGAGATTTCCTCTAACACCACCACAGCGGCTTCTCCGTGAACAAATACAAGCGCAAACGCCCGCCAGGCTTCTTGCCGTCAGCCCGCCTCCCGGTCCAGCATATCCCCACAGCCCCGCATATTACCTGCCGAAAATGCCCGCCGAGTCCGCGCCAGCCGCCGCAAACGGCCATGATCTGAACGACTTGTCAATCGAGTCGATTGGATGGTTGTTCATCAAAAAATACTACGGCACCTACACCAGCGACATCACGAAGCTCTACGCGTTCTACGACAAGGACGCGTCCGTGTTGCACGAGGCGCCGGGCATGCAAAGCGCCGCCGACGGTCAGAACATCAAAAGCGTGCATGTGGCACAGGGCAGCGAGTCCATCCAGAAGCTCTTCGAGGCCCAGGCCGCCACGGCGGAAAACAACAGAGTGGTGGTGGAGTCTGCCGATTTCCAGCGGTCCGTGGACGGCTCCATTTTGATTCTTGTGTGCGGTGCGTGGAAGTGTGGCGCCTCGTCGCTTGCCAGCTTCACGCAGACTTTTGTGTTGAAGGCCAAGGAAAAGACCGTCTTCGACGTGGCCAACGACGTGTTGAAGTTCATCGGTCCACAACCCGCCCGCACCGAGCGCACCACCCACGCTGCCGACAAGCCTGCCGAAGAGACGGAGCAAAAGGAGCAAAAGGAGCAGAAAGAACAGAAGGAGCAGAAGGAGCCAAAAGAGGAAGAGGAGCTGAAGGAGCAAAAGGAGCAAGTGGAGACGAGCGCCGCCCTTCAGAAGGAAACCGCGCCCGAGCCAACTGCCACAGTGGGTGAACAGCCCCAGCCAGAAGAGCAGCCGGCAGCCGCTCCAAAAGAGACTGCCGCGGTCGCTGCCGCGGTCGCTGCCGCCGCTCCAAAAGAGGCTGCCGACGAGAAGGCCACGGCCTCTGCGGGCCAGCCGCGGGCCGCCGGCCAAAAGCCCACATGGGCCAACTTGGCGGCCATCGAGCCCAAGGCGCTGCCCAAGGCGGCCAGCAGCACCAAGCCTGTGGCTGCCCCTGCCGTGGCCAAAAAGACCACGCCGCCAGTGGCGCAGCCGCAGGCCACCAACGGCATGAGCGGCAAGTACAAGCGCGAGGAGTGGCACCCGATCTACATCAAGAACATCGACGTGGATGAGGACGAGTTGAAGAACGCGTTGATCAAGGCGTTCGGCGACATCAAGTACTTCAAGAAAACCGACAAGACGGCGTTGTGCGACTTCAGAAACAAGGAGGACCAGTTGAAGGCTTTGGAGGCCAAGGAAATCCAGGTCAAGACCAACATGATCCTCTTGGAGCCGCGCGTGCACAAGGCCTTCAACGCCAAGAACGATGCCCGCAAGGACAAGAAGCAGATCAAGAAAAACGGCGCCAACGGCGCCGTGCATCCCACCAAGAAGCCATAATGGCACCCTAGCATTCCCCGGCGCCCGTCTGCGACCCAGCGCCAGCACATAGCAACCGAAAGAGAACAAGACTGTAGAGGCAGAACAGAGAAAGAGAACGAGGCAGAAGGCAAGAGAAGGAGGCAGGAAGTAGGCGAAGAACAGGCTGAAGCTGGAGTCCGCTGTGCTGCACCCGTGCACCCGTGCACCACACCGTCGTCACACCCGTGCACCGAAAAAAACGAGGTGAATTTTCACATCCCGGCCACAATCGCTCCACCACCATGATGAACGCAGTTTGGCCAGCAAGCGGAGCGGCTGCCCGGTGGGCCACGCGCTGGGCGGGCAGCGGTGGCGCCGCCAGAGCGGTGCTGTCCACCACCCGCGTGCACGACTCCTTCGACGAGTTGAAAGCATCAAGTTCCACAGCCAAAAACGCCGCTGCCCTGGTGGACATCAACAAGCTTCTCAACGGCTCCGGCGACTTCAGCAGCATGATGAGCGGGCGCTCGCGCCTGGACGGCTTGAGCTTAGAGTCCGCCGTGAAAGATCCACGTGAGGAGGCCAAATCCATCAACATTTTCGGCCCTTCGTCGGGCAGATCCGTCGATGTGCGTTTCCACAACCTCTCTCTGTCGCTTGGGCAGTTGAACGCGGTGATCAAGAGCAACCAGTTGAGACAGCAGGTAATGTTCCAGAAGCGGTACATCCGTCCGGCCAAGTTCCGCAAGGAGAAGAAGAGACAGTGGTGGAGAAGACACTTTGCATCGAAGTTCTCCGACTTGATGTTGCAGATCTCCGACGCCAGAAGAAAGGGCTACTAGCCATGTACATAGTAAGACACAACGAAAGAGCCGGTTGTAGAAGAGAAAAGAAGGGGGAAAGAGAAAGGCTGGCTTGCAGTGGAGAAAGGCTGGCTTGCAAAAGGGAGGACAAAAAAGCAGAGTATGCTGGAGCAAGAACAGATTGAGAAGTTGCAGGCTTTGGGTTTTGCAAGTGTCGTTCCTTGAGTCGTCTCAATTAGTTTAAAGGTGGAGTGACAATGAGCGGATTTTTCACAAATGTCAAAAATACAGCTGCAGCTCAAAAATGGGACAGAAAAGAAATTCAAAAGACACTGATCGTCTAATTGTCTGGATTCTTCAAACATTTTCAAAGGACTAAAATGCCATCAATCCTCTCTGCAGTAGCACCGCCCACACTGAAGGGAAAACATCTCAAAGCAACTTTCACGTGGGGACGAAAAGACGAAGAGCAAGAGAAAGAAGCTAAGTTAGAGAGAAAGACGAAAAGACCAGAAACTGAAAAATCGGAAGGCGTAGAACCGAAAACCGGAGAACAACCGATGCGGTAACCGCAGCTGTGCCTGAGCCGCACCAGCCCCAGTGCACCCTCAGAAATGTTGCTCCACTCCACTCCTCCCCAGCTTTAAGCTTTGTCACATTGCACCACCACATTTTCTGAGCCATTGGCACGGCGCCGCCAAAACCTGCTAGCTGTTAGTTTACTTTGTCACCCCTCGCCCTTTTTGTGTTAATTCTCCGTTGATACCCGCTGACATTTGCTGATACTCCGTTGATCTGTGCCGATTTCCGCTGGATCCTGCTGATCTCCGCCGAACTCAGCTGAAGTCCCGCCGCTTCCACGTGCAACCGGCCCGCAACATAAAAGAGCCAATTGTCTGCTGAAAAGGTCAGGCCATACAGCCGAGCGAATTGATTAAAACAGCTCTTCTCTTTTCCAGGCTTCCGGCTTTCAGCTTTTCCAAGTCCACGCTTTCAGGGTTTCTCGACTGAGCTCCATCTTTTGGATTCAAAACTCGTCACTCACTTCATGTTGATATCTAACGTGCTCTTCGAGTCTGACAACGCTGCGCTCTTCTGCGTGCCGCCTGGAAGCATTTCTCTCGCCAATTGGAACCCTTCAAAAAAGGTCTGGCGAGGTTCCCTCCGCCTCATTGAGGAGGAGCAAACGGCGCCGCAGAACTCCGAACCCTGCTACGCTCTCCGGCTCAAAGTGGAGCTCTACAACAAGAGTTCTCCGCGAAACGACTACTCAACCGCAGCCGGTCTCTCGTCGTGGGCCGAGGTCTGGTACAATCCATTCGCCGAGACCGATTTGGGCTACAAGGTGGCCAACGACGGCTCGGAGACAATCGTCATGACCCCCGAGTCCCCCAAGTACTACCGCGTCATCATGCAGCTACCGGACACGGGCTATTTCCCCGTTCCGCACAAAACACAGAGCTCCATGCTTCAGGTGGCGTTGGGGCTCTCGTTTGACGACTCGTTCACCGCGTCGTCGTTTTCCGAGAGCTTGTCGTTGTACAAACGGCACTTTCGTGCTTTCCACGAGTCCTCGCAAGCTTCCAGCTTTCTCGTAGGCCAGCAACGCGCCAAAAACAGCATTTCTTCCCCGGTCACGCTCGCTGAGCCTTCCCTGAGCGACTCGTCACTGTCAGACGACGACTTTGGAGCCTTTGTGGGCGCCGACTAAGGCTTTCTTACACCGCCGCATTCTCCTTCCATAAATGTATTTAGTTCCTTACTTACCTTTTCTTCTTATAGTACATCTTTTGAATCAATGGATGATGTTCTTTGAGCTCCTTGTTCTTGTTCTTGTTGTACTCGATGTATGCCATGTCCTCACCTCCTGCCAAGCCCGCAAGCGATCCAGCGTTTCTCGATGCGTTGCTGGCCTCGTACTTCAATCTGTCCTTGGACATGAAGTTGGTTCCTTCATCGTCTCCAATTTCAACGCCTGCGGCGTCTTCGTTTTTGAGAAGCACCTGCTGCAAGAGCTCCCTTCTTTCTCTCGTTGAAGCGTATGCTAGGTCTGGCAACTGCTCCATTCCACTAAGGTGTGTGATGACTTTAAAAGCGTATCCCTGATCAACCAAAAAAGCCTGTCTTTTTGTGGAGTAGTACATCTCCTGCGTGTCCTTCGACACCAACGAGTAGAAAAACGCAT
Organism: Metschnikowia drosophilae; assembly: GCA_002893705.1. Lineage (NCBI taxonomy): Eukaryota > Fungi > Ascomycota > Pichiomycetes > Serinales > Metschnikowiaceae > Metschnikowia > Metschnikowia drosophilae. The sequence continues at coordinate 55,581 of NXHC01000003.1, forward strand.
TGAAACCTTCGTCGTTACGCCTCTTGGCTCTCAAAATACGCCCCAACCGCTGTGCCTCCTGTCTTCTCGAACCATAGTGGGAAGAGATTTGAATCAAACAGGTGGCCTCCGGAAGGTCGATGGACGTGTCACCAACTTTCGACAAGAAAATCGTGTTGACTTGTTCGTTATGTTGAAAATTCTGCAAAATGGTCATTCTTTCTTGCTGAGGCGTGGAGCCGTAAATGAACGGTTTACCGAGTTTGAGAGCATACTCTTGCAACGCGTAGACATTGTCACTGAAGACGATGATCTTGTCACCTCTTTTTTCGTGGTAGTGAATTAAAAATTGACATGCTTGGAACTTGGTGGGGTTCATGATGTACAAAAGCATTCTTTTCCTCGCTGACTCGCGCAAGTACTCCTGGTAGAACTCGGCAGTCATGGGACACCAGACTTCAGCGCACTGGACGTTGGCAATGTGCCCCTTTTGAGCCAACTCCATCCAGTTGGCTTCATATAGCTTGGGTCCGATCAAAAAGTTCAAATCGTAAATTTTCTCATCCTCACGCACCAAAGTGGCGGTCAAACCGAGTTTGGCGTGAGCCGCGATGGTGGAGACAACTCTTCTGAACATTGCTGCGGGGACAACGTGCACCTCGTCTAGAATGATGAAACCCCATTCTCTGGAAGTCAAGAAGTCCATCACCTTCTGGGAATCGTGAGATCTGTTCCGGGTGTTGGCGACCATCGAGTATGTGGAAACAACGAGACCTGCATCACTGGAGAACATCTCCTTGTTCTCGGAGGTGAACACAGCAACGTTTTCGGGCTGGATGGTGCACCACTGCAAGAACTGTTGACGCCATTGCATGACGGAGACAGAAGAAGTACAGAGCACAATGACGGACTTCTTGATGGTACAGGCGGCCGTGATACCCACAAGCGTCTTGCCCGCACCGCAAGGCAAGACAATGACACCAGATCTGGCTCTGCCGTTACCAAACATCTTGGAAAGCGACTTCTCTTGGTACGGTCTGATCTGCGTGGAGGGCTTCAAGTCGATGTCGAAGTTGGCGTTGCGGTTGTCGTTCCTGAAGTCGTACTCCTCCAAAACCGGGTAGTCGATAACGTGACACCTCTTCTTGACCACCTCGACCGAGTCGCTCGCAATCTCGAACGAGTGCACTTTGTCGAGGTTGTCGTCGTCCTCGTCGTCACCCTTCTTGCCCACAACCGACGCGAAAATGTCCTCGACGTTCTTATTTTCGCCGCCGGCGTCTTGCTCGGGCTTTGTTCCCGGAATCTGCACCGAGTTCTTCTGCGGCGCGTCCGTCAGGTCGAGCTCTTTGTCGGCCGAGACCGTCACACGCAAGGGCCCGATGACGGGATCACGCAAAAGCGTTTGGAGCGTCTCTGCGTGGCTGCTCTCGACGAAGTACTTGTTGTGCTTCAACACAAGCTTGACCTTGCCGAACTTCTCCGTGGCGTCCCGGATGAACTTCAAAAACGAGTCCGGCACGGGCGTCTTGGACAACCGCGTCAACACCGAGATGATGTCGTCGGTCTCAAGCCCCACGGACACCGCCGCATAGAGCGAGTACGAGGTGATGGCGTACTCGTGAATGTGCGACGGGCGCGACCGCGGCTCTGCGATGGTGATCAAAAAGTCCTGGGCCTGCTCAGCCAACGGCGAGAACGACTCCAAGATGATGCGCCCGTCCGTGGGCGAGATCCACACGGGCCGAGAAAAGTGGTCGGGCTTGAGCTTCAAGTACAGAAAGTCCAGCCGCCCGAACACTTTCAGCACCGCGTCCGGGATGTAGTCCTGTGGGATCTCCGGCGTGACCTCGATCAACTCGTCCTCGTTGAAATCGTCGTCCAGGAGGTCCTGGCTGATTTGCGCCGTGGCCTCGTCGTAGCGGGCTCGTTTTGTGGCCGTTTCCTGGACGGCAAAGGCGGGATCGGCGGCGGCAGCGGCAGAGACGCCCCCGAAGTCGCTGGGAGCCCCGCTCCGCCCAGGCTGACTGCTGCGGGCCGCCGGTCTTTTCTTGCGGGGCCGCTGACCGTATGTGTAATCATCGTCCTTCGTTTTCAGGCTGTAGGCGTCCTCATCGTGGGACTCGTCAGAGATATCGGAGAAGTTGCCTCGCTCGATGTCCGCGTAGTTGACTCGGGCCATTGGTGGGCAGAGAAAGTGGCGATTTAGGCTGGTCAGTAGCGGCGCTATCTTGGTGATGCTCTGGTGCACGAGTGTTAAGATGTACGGGCGCGTGAACTGGTGTACGGGTGTGCATTCAGATGTACGCTGTACGATAAAGGCTAAGGCTACGGGCCGGGGAACAGAAATCATAATTAGGGCCGGGGCCGGGGGCCCACGGCGATGCTAGTGTGTGGCGCAAGACAGGTCAGGGCGCCTCGCTCAATCGGTGAACTTGTACGAGCCCGAGGCCATGGTGATGCTTCCGCCCTTGTAGGCGCCTCTCTTCATCTTGTTTTTGTTTTTGGTGAAGTCCTTGCCTCTCACCTGCAACAACTTGTCGTTGGCCAACTCGCCCCACGTGCCGGCGGCTCCCTGGTACGTGTTGTCCTGAAGAGCGCTGTTTTCAAAGGCGATCTTGGAGCGGTCGATACGGGAGAAGTGCTTTCTCTGGCCGGGCAACAACTCAGGCTCTGGCGTTGCGGCTATCAGGTCAGTCTTCTGCTTTTTGACGATGATTTCCTCTTCGACAACTGGAGCCTTTCTCTTGGTAGACTCGGACTCGGAGTCAGAGCTAGAGTCGGAGCTGGAGTCGGAGCTAGAGTCGGAGCTGGAGTCGGAGCTAGAGTCGGAGCTAGAGTCGGAGCTGGAGTCGGAGCTAGAGTCGGAGCTGGAGTCGGAGCTAGAGTCGGAGCTAGAGTCGGAGCTAGAGTCGGAGCTGGAGTCGGAGCTGGAGTCAGAGTCAGAGCTGGAGCTCGAGTCGGAGTCAGAGCTGGAGCTCGAGTCGGAGTCGGAGTCGGAGCTGGAGCTGGAGCTGGAGCTGGAATCAGAGTCAGAGCTAGAGTCAGAGCCGGAGGCAGGAGCAGAGCCGCTTGGGGCCTGGGGCTTCTCCTCCTCGGAAATCGACTCCGTCTTGGAGCTGTTGTCGCTTTGAGCAGCCTCCTCATCCTCCTCGTCGGAACTGCTGTCGGAGTCAGACTCAGAACTGGATTCGGACTCGGAGTCGGACTCGGAGCCAGAGTCAGAACCGGAGCTGCTGTCGGAGTCGGAGTCGGAGCTCGAACTGGAGTCGGAACCGGAGCTGGAGGGTTTGTCGCTTTCGCTTTCGCTTTCGCTGTCTTGCAACAAGCTCTCCAAATCGCCGGCAACAACCGGCAACTCAATGCCGCTCTTCTTCACGTAGTCACTGAAGGCCTTGTGGACCTTCGCGAGGTCGTCGTCGGACTTGAGAAAGTTGGCAATGTGTGCCAAAATCGTCGTTTTGCTGGCCATTATGGGTGATGAGATATTTTTTTTCTCCTACATCTTGCCCTCGCTGATACCATCTCGTGATCACGTGACTGTACACTGGCGGCGCTGCCTGTGCCCGGCTGGCCCACCGAGGCCGGTGCGGCGCTCGCTTGGCCCATGCAGCTTTGCCCGGCCCGGAACACCCGGCACAACGGCGCAACAGGCCGCCCGTCGCCACATGGAGCCCGTGGGCCTGGGGAGCCCGCGGAGGCACGGGCGCGTTCATATGCAGGAGCTCATCAAGGGCCTGCGTTGGTTCAAATCAAGGCTGGTGCTAGCCTGCGTTCATATTACATCTAAATCTAAAGTTTAGGGGTGCGCTTCGGCTTGGGCTTGCCGTACCAGAAAGCAGCGCCGCGTTCGCCCTTGAACATGTAGCCGGACATGGTGCCGAGCAAGCTGGGGTTGTCGTTTTTGAAACGAACTTCGGGGAATTCGTCCCGGTGGGAAACCACAAAGTCCACGCGGCGCAGAACATAGTCGAAAAGAAGGTCGTTGGTGTCCTTGACGTTCTGGCCGTGCACAAGGTGGTCGCCTTTGAGCTCGGCGCACTCCAAGAGGTGCTCGGGCACGTTGGAGCGCACAAACTCGCCGGTCAGTGGGTGGTTCCACATGGCCTCGGTGCCCACCACGTAGAGGTACGGCACCTCCAACAACTTCAACACGTTTTGGCCGTGGTGGAGCGAGTAGCCGGCGGAAAGGTACACGGCGAGCTGCGCAAGCTTGGTGGTTTTGGTGCGGAGCCGGCCGCCGTCGGTCGTGAGCTCGTCGCCGACAAAGTCGTCGAGCACCTCCTTCTCGAGCACGTTGTAGAAGCTTTTTTTGCGGAAGAAGTCGTCTGCGTCCTCCTGCGATGCAAAGTCGTCGCGGAGCACCTTCTCCACCTTTCCGATGCGCTGGAGGAAGAGCTGTTCGATGTCGTCTTCAAAATAGATCACGGGCTCCACGGCGATGCACGAGTCGAACAACGACGGCTCCAAGAACGCGGCGTACGTGGCGTGGAAGCCGCCCATCGAGTGGCCCACCACGATGTTGCGTGTGTAGGCGGACGGCAAGAAATCGCCGGTGGTGTTGATCTCGTGCTTCACCACCTGGACCAAGTCCTTGCCGCCGTCGCGCCAGTCGTTTCCCCACGCGATCTTGCCTTTGTTGAGCACACCGGAGTCGCCGTGGCCCGCAGCATCCACGCTGACCACAGAGCCCACACGCCACGTTTTGGACTGTGCTGCGCGCGCGTACAAGCGGCGAATGTGCGGCTTCCACAAGCTTTTGTTCATGCCCGTTCCGTGGGCGAAAACGAAGTTCACCGTGGTGAGTCCTTCTGGAACAGGCTCGTCAGCCTGGAATTTGGCGTACGCGATCTGGAGTCTGTCATTGATGGAGAGGGACAGGCCCGGGCCTCTGGGCCACGAGGCGGCGGCGTGCTTCACTTCCTCAGATGGCATGAGGAGGGGAAACAGCAGGCTCAGACTTCCAGGTGAGGCACTTGGGAGCAATCAAGAAACAAGCCAGGGAGCAGATCGGGAGAGCCCAGCGAGCGGGCAACGAATAAGGGTGTGCGAAAGTATTCCACTGCAAGACACGTGAAAAGTTCTTGCAAAATTACGGGGCTGCACAAGCTAGGGGCCGAAGAACAGAAAGAAGGCACCTTATATATGTTGAAATGTGGGGTAGCCCGAGGGTCGCGGGTGGGCCGAGCGCGCACGTGATATGGCATCGCCAGGTCGGCGGGCCGGGCGGGTCCCTTTTGGCGCCGGAACAAGCCGCCAAACGCCGCCAAACGCGGGCCACTGCGACACAAGGCCGGGAAGAGCCCGTCCTCGAGGTTTGGCAGCTCCGCGATCAACGGGGCCGCGCTGGCGCCGCGCAGCCGGTTCCTCCATCGCACCTCCATCGCATGCTCCACACCCACGCAGCGATGCGCGGGCCACCTTGTTGGAAAAAAAACCCATCTTTACCCCTCAGCCGCCCCAAATGACCCGGGCCATCCAGATCCTCCGAACGGTGCAGCAGATGCGCCAGTGGCGCCAGGCCTGCGTCGTCAACAACGAGTCCGTCGGCTTCGTGCCCACAATGGGCGCCCTCCATTCGGGCCACTGCCACCTAGTGAAAAACAGCATAGCCGAAAACGACCGCACCGTGGTGTCGATCTTCGTCAACCCATCGCAGTTTGCGCCGCACGAGGACCTCGACTCGTACCCACGCACGTTGGACCGCGACTTGGCCACGTTGGAGAAGCTGTTTGAGGCCAGGCCCGTGGACGCGGTGTTCGTGCCCAAGATCCTGGAAATGTACCCCTCGGGCATTGTGTTGGAGGTGGAGAAACAGAGGGGCGCGTTCGTCTCGGTCAAGGGATGCTCCGAGCAGCTCGAGGGCGCCCAGCGGCCCGCCTTCTTCCGCGGCGTGGCCACCGTGGTCACCAAGCTTCTCAACGTGGTGCGCCCCACGCGGGTGTACTTTGGCCAAAAAGACGCCCAGCAGTGCGTGGTCGTCCAGAACATGGTCAAGGATCTTCTCATCGACACGGACGTGCGTGTGTTGGAGACGCTTCGCGAGGAAAACGGCTTGGCCATGCTGTCGAGAAACGAGTACTTGTCGCCCGAGACCAAGGCGCGTGCTGCCGTCATTTACAAGGGCCTCCGCGCGGCCAAAGACTTCTATTTGGCCGAGGTTCTGCTGGCGCTGCTGGTGCTGGCTGCGGCGCTCAAGGCGATTGTGGCTGAAAGGTACGCATCCATGCCGGCCGACTGGGTGGTGGAGTACATTGCCGTATCGCACCCTCAGTCGCTCGAAGATCTTTCTGCCGTTTCCGCCGACGCTGGCGCCACAATGTCTGTGGCCGTTCGTGTTCCGCGGGGCGACGGCGGCGTGGCCCGTCTCATCGACAACATCCAGCTCCGCTAGAGCTGAAGGAGCGTGAGGCGGCAGAAAAGGAAGAGCCACGGATGCGACAGAAACAAAAAATGTCAGTAGGAGCGCCATTCGCCATTTATAGAGCGCCATTTACCATCAAGGAGCTCCAAAGCTCCCTTTCAACAAATCACCATCGCCAGGAAGCGCCATTATAGCGCCATTTATAGAACCATTCGTATGTCGCATCATCAATCCAAGCACCATGATGCTCCGTTAGAAAACGTCATACGGAGCGCATTAGCAGTGCACCATTTATAGAAAGCACCACAGAAAGCACCTTTCATAGAAAGTCGTAGGAGGCGCCACTTATGGAGCACCATTTCAAAGCACCATTTACAGGAAGAAATACAAGAGCCATTGATACGAAACACCATCCATGTGAAAAGTGCCATCAACAGAAAGCGCCTATATACAATCAGATCCAAAGAGCACCATCATCCCGGCCCGCCAGCTGAAACCGCCTTAGAAAAAACGCTTCGCCCGCATGGCCGGCGCCTTGCTCTTCTCCCGCGTGCTGGCAGGACGCATGGCCGGCGCCTGGTCCATGCCACGCTCTATGGCCGCCTTGTCCACGATGGCCAAGCCGCGGTTCTGCTCCAAGTCTTTCCGGACCGCCTCGCTGACGCCGAAAAACACCGACCCGTACTGCAACAACCACTCGGGCTCCACCGCCGTCACGCACAGCATGTACTCCTTTTTGGTCAAAATGAGCTCGTCGTACACGACGTACGACGGACTGAGTTCGGTGCCGCCCACGAGCGCCGACGTGGGGTGCAAGAACATCTTCAAGAGGCCCTGGCGCAAGTTGCCGTACTGCGCCTGGCCCCGGCCGCTGCCCATCTTCTCCAACACAGCCAGCTGGTGGAAGTACGCGGCGCAGATGCAGCGCCGGATGTCCTCGTCGCTCTTGGCCTTCACGACGCGGTACCTGAGTTTCTTCATGATGAGGAGAAGCTGTTTTTTGACCTCCTTGGCTCGAAGCAACGACCGCTGGTGCAAGAAGTTCCTGCTGCTCCACGCCGCGAGCCGGCCATGCGTCATGTTCCTTGCTTTGGACCGCTGCTCCCACTGCGTGTATACGTTGAGCAACGTGAGATGGTCCAGCTCCGCCACGAGGAACTTCTCGCGCATCGAGTCGGCCTCTTCCGCCCGCTCCTTCGGCCGGTAGAATACGCTGGGAATGGACAACATCGCCACGATGGTGACAATGTCCTCGGAACACGCAAAGTCGTCTTGGCACGAGAGAATAATGAGCTTGGCGAGCGTGGGTTCCATGGGAAACGACGTCATTTTGGACCCCAACGCCGTCAACACGCCTGCGCCATCCAACGCCCCCATTGCCCAGAGCTCGTACAACGAACAGGCAAGCAAGTCGGCCGGCGGCGCGTCGAGGAACGGAAACTGCAAAACGTCGTCCACCTTCAAGCTCTTGAGGAGGAGCATGACGGAACTGAGGTTCGTGCGTTGGATCTCGGGAATCGGCTGGAGAAACATCTGGTCCGGCGACGCCGCAAGCTCCGTGTAGAGTCTGTAGGCCAAGCCGGGCCCGGTTCTTCCTGCTCTTCCGCTTCTTTGCTGCGCGTTGGCCATGGAAATGGGTACCATCTGCAAGGCGTCCATGCCGAGCTTTGGATTGAACATCTTCATCTTCACGAGCCCGCAATCCACCACGTAGCGCACGCCGTCCACAGTAAGCGAGGTTTCGGCGATGTTGGTGGCCACAACCACCTTTCTGCGCTCCACGCTCTGCTTTCGAAAGATCTTCTTCTGCACGTCGGCAGGCAACGACGAGTAGATCGGGTAGATGTCGAGCGGCGGCGGGTTCTCGAGAAGGGCGAGTTTCTCCTGCAAAAGCTCGCACGTCGCCTCGATGTCCTCCTGGCCCGTCATGAACACCAAAATGTCGCCGTCGCCTCTTTTGTTCGACAAGTGGATTGTGACGATCTGCTTGACCGCTGCCTCCACGTAGTCCGTGCAAACGCCCTTGGAGTAGAACGTGCTCACCGGGTACGTTCTGCCCGGGATGAAGAACTGCGGCGCGTGGCCAAAAAAGACGCTGAAGCGGTCGGCGTTCATCGTGGCACTGGTGACAATGAGCTTCAAGTCCCGGCGCCGGCGCAACAAGTTGCGGAAGAGCCCCAAGAGCACGTCCGTATTGAGCGACCGTTCGTGAGCCTCGTCCATGATCACGCACGAGTAGCGATCCAACATCGGGTCCTCGAGAAGCTCGCGGAGGAGAATACCCTCGGTCATGTACTTGATCCTCGTTTTCATGGGCGACGTCCTGTCCTCGAAACGAATCGTGTAGCCCACCTCGTCGCCCAAGCGAACCCCCATCTCCTCGGCCACCCGCTTGGCTACGGACATGGCCGCCACTCTTCTGGGCTGCGTGCAAGCGACGAGGCGGGATACTCCGTCGCGGGCCTTGCTTTTGGAGTAGCCCTCCTCGTCGAGAAACTGCGCAATCTGCGTGGTTTTGCCCGACCCGGTTTCGCCAATCACAACCACAATCTGGTTCTCGCCCACCATCTGGAGGAGCGCCTCGCGGGCCAGAAACGCCGGGAGCGACCTCCGCTGGGCGAGAATCTCCGCCGCCAGGTACGTTTCGGCGTCGTCCGCGCCGGGCTTTTCGCCGGCGGCCTCTTCGTCCTCGGCCGCTGGTTCGGCCGGCGTGTGGACGCGGTCACGGGCCAGCTTGGCCCGCTCCATCCTCTCTTTCCGCTCCCTCACGGCAAAACTGCCCTGGCGAGCCGAAACCGCTAGCTCCGACTCCGGGTCCTTGATGGGGCTGACGCTGGCGCCGAAACTGCGCCCGCCGCGGCTGGCGTCGAGCTGGAGCGTCAAGTTGTGCTGCGAGTCCCGAAGAAAAGGCGGCACGATGGTGTGGGGCACGATGGGGATGCGTGCCCGCGCCTGGCTCTGGTCGTGGTCGTAGTCCACGTACTGGCCGTGCTCGTCGAAGCCGCCGCCCGTGCGGTTGAGCTGCTGGCGGCTTTTGGCGGGGCGCCGGTATTCCTGCTCGAGATCCGCGTACTGCTCGATGGCCGCTGCTGAGTCTTCGAGCGTGTACCATTGGCGGTCGTTGTCGAGGCGGTCTATGTCCAGGGCGTTTTCGATGTCCAGGCCGTCGGACCCCTGGAGGGATTCGCCGTCCAGGGCGTTTTCGTGTTCTAGGGCCGGCGGAGCGTGTTCAGGCTCTGGCGCCGCTTCGTGCGGCTGTTCGGACCGCTGTAGATCGCCGGCGGCGGTTGGCGGCGCTGTTTGCGCTGCCACAGCTTCCACACGAGCTGCGCTGCCGCCGTCGCCCTTGATGCGGCGGGCGTCCTCTTTCCGGATCTTCTTGAAGGTGATTTTCTTGGGCCGCGGCCGCTCATCACCAAAACCAGAGCCCGCTGGGCCAAACATGTCATCTGTGCCAAAGGAAGCGTCTCCACTGGGCGGCCCATTGAAAGCACCCAAAGCATCCAAAGAGCCAGAAGCACCCGAAGCATCCAAAGAACCCAAAGAGCCCAAAGCGGCGCTTTCGTCATCCTCAAGCGCCAATAGCCGCTTCTTCTCGGGCTGCCGCGCCTTCACCGGCTTCTTCACACCCAGAGGCCGCTCGGGCGCTGCCGGCTGGCACTCCGTGTCCAATGCCGCAATATTGTCGTTGACAAGCACGTAAAGCTCGCGAGCAAGAGCGTCTGGAAGGCCCAACGCGCTGGCCAAAACCACAAATTGGTCCTTGCTGCTGCTCTGCTTGTACAAGCGCACCACTGCCCGCGAGAGGTTGGGCGGCGGCGGCCGGTTGAGCCCGCGCTGCAACGCTTCTGTCACATCCGAGAGCATCGCCGTGGTGACGATGATAAATGTGGTGATGGTGGGAAATGTGGAGCGCACATGAGGCGCGCCATGCCCATCGCGAACCTCCAGCGTCCGACTCTGCTTTCTGTCTGCCTCCGCCGTTTGACTTCCGGGCTCTGCTTTGACTCAGTCCGGCTCCCAGTGGCTTCGTCCTTCCTTTTTGTGCGCTCTCCCCGGCTTCTCCCCGTCCTTGAGAATCTTTTTTGTTGGCGCTGGCGCCTGGCCAATTCTCCATTTCCACCATGTCTCTTCGGCTTCGAACAGGCGCCTACTTCAACTACGCCGTCGCCGCCACGTTCCGCCTCTCCCCGGCGCCGTCTTCCAGCAAAGAGGTTTCGTACTTTTATGACAGCTTCAAGAAAATCGCACCAGTTGACTACTTTTGCGTGCCCAGAAACAAGCACGGCTCTCCAAACGTTTTCTCCCAGAATCTCACGGTGGTGTTGAGCTCGCTCAACCAGCCGTCCCAACTTCTACCTTATAGCACTACAAACGAGGGCACACAGACCGCACACAGCTTGGAAAGCAGACAGAGTGCGTTGGTGGCCTACTTGAAGCAGATCTGTGGCCTACCTCGCTACTCGTATATCGAGAATGATGCATTATTTCTAGACGGGAAGACCCATGTGCGCTTCAAGCACCATCTCAAGCCGGAGGGCCGTCACTTGAGTGAGCTGTACGACATATCGCTTGCCCTGGTGGACAAGCCTTTTTTTCTTTTGCTGGGAGGCTCCGACACTTCAACGGTGTTGCCCATGGTGCGCCACAACTTCCAAAAGATCCACAAGATGCAGCTCCTGAGCCTCACAACTGGCACGTCTGCAGTGTCGTCCCTAATTAACAAACCGTTGGAGAACCCGGGTCTGTTTGACCCGTCAGCGTCGTTCGATGTCGACGCTATATTAGCTTTAGGCAAGGATCCTCTTCCGAAGTGAGGAACTTGAGGATGCCGAGGACCAATTGTTTATGGAGGAAGAAACAGTACTGGACTGCGCTTCCTAACGCTTCTCAACGCTTCTGTTGACAACAGTAACATCCTTTTGCACAACGTCATTCAAGTAGCTGAGTCCCATTTGCTGTTTGTAGAGCAACTTCGTCAACAGCTCGATAATCTGTTCCGTTTTGCTTGCTCCGCCGCCCTCGATGTTGGACTCGTCATTGGTGAACTCGCTCAACCCACCATTCATAGAAGCAATGGAGGTCTCCAATTGGCTCGAGAGATCCTCGCTTCTGCCCTTGAGAACCGCCAATCTTGCGTAGAGATCACTCAACTTTCCAACGGCGCCATTGGGGTCGCTCAATTGGGAGTTCAACGCCTGGAACTGTCTGGAAATCTCCTCCTCCTCGGGCAACAAGGGGTACCCCCTGAGCTTCAATACGGCCAACAAAGTGGCCAACTTCAACAACCGTCTGGATAGCTTAGTGTGTCTTGCTTTTGCTTTCATGATTCTTGTGGTGGTATCCAAATCGCGCTGAGAAGACATTTGGGACAGTTTGTCATAAATGTTATTGAGAACCACACGGGCCTTGGCGACGTGGTCTAGTTGAACCTCCACTCTCTGTGCAATCTCAGAGAAGGAAGTGACTTTGACTGGGTAGTGGAGCGGAGAAGGCCTGTTTGCCATGGCCTTTTCCCAGTCTTCTGGCGACTCGTTGGCTGGACGAGGCTGCTGCAAAAGCACCTGAATCTCTTGCTCGCTGAACTTATTGTACAAATGCATTTTCAAAGCACACTTGGCCGAGCTGGGGTCCCATTGCTCCTTGAGTTTAATTACCTGGTCGTTAATGGCGGGAGTGTAGCTCGTTGTGCTGGGCTGTGATTGTGCTGTAGGGGCCTGGACCTCGGGTGCCTTGGTGGGGTTGGAAGTAGCAGGCTTGCCCCAACTGAACGAAGGCTGAGAGCTGGCAGTGGGTTGAGAATTTCCTGTCTGAGCGCCAAAGCCCGTTCCGCCGACATTGTTGGCTTGTGCGTTATTGTTTGCACCAAAAAGACCGCCGCTGGGCTGTGTTTGGCCGGCTGTGCTTCCGAAAAGTCCGCCACCAGCAGGGGCGGCAGGCTTAGAGAAAAGCCCACCAGAAGCACTGTTGTTTTGTTGGGTGGCATTGTTTCCAAAGAGACCGGATGCTGGCTTTTGCTGCGCAGCGTTGTTGCCGAAAAGGCCACCTGTAGAGCTGCTCTGCTGTGCAGAGTTGTTTCCAAAGAGGCCACCAGATGCGGGCGCCTGTTGACTGGCAGGCTGGCCGCCAAAAAGGCCCCCGGACGCTGCGGGTTGGGTGGAGGTTTTGCCGAAGAGACCGCCGGCAGGCGCCGAGCTCTGCTGGCTGTTGCTGCCGAAAAGGCCACCAGAAGCGCCCGTGTTGTTGTTTTGCTGATTGTTGCCGAAAAGGCCACCAGAAGCGGCAGTGTTGCTCTGCTGGTTGTTGCCAAAAAGGCCGCCAGACGTACCAGCCGTATTCTGCTGCGCATTGTTGCCAAAGAGCCCACCGGTGCTACCCGCTGTATTTTGTTGGTTATTAGCACCAAAGAGCCCGCTGGACGAGCCATTGGCTTGCGTAGAACCGGAATTGCCAAACAACCCCAGCCCGCCTTGGGCAGCAGGCGCGGCCGGCTTGCCGAAGGTTGAGGAAGCGCCGTTTGCAGCGCCACCAAAGAGCGAGTTCGCTGGGGCAGCGGCGGTGTTTGTTGATGAGCCACCAAACAAACCACCCAGAGGCGCTGGGTTGCTGTTTGACGCGTTCAAGCCGCCAAAACCGGAACCGGGCGCATTGTTGGAGCTGGAGCCAAATGCGTTTGTGTTGGAGCTGCCAAAGGAAAAGCCCGAACCGGCGCTATTGCCTGTGTTTGATGCTGTGTTGTTGCTGGAGCCGAACAGAAAGCTGCTGGACTTGTTCTGATTGTTTCCAAAGAGACCTGGGCCGGATGCGGCGCCGGATCCGAACATAATGCTGATGGAGTGGGACAGGAGGGGCTCCTGGGAGAGATGGGAGGCGTGGATGGGGAGGGCAGGCGCTAGCTTGAATTTTTGGTGTTTGATGCACGGTGCGCGCACGACCGAAATGGATGTCGAAGTCTTCGGAGGCACTGTGGTCAATGGCCAAAGGAGTGGCGGCTCACAGCAGGTGTTTTATTAGCGTAAGTCTATGTAGTGTCCGTGGACTCACACCCCTAGGCGGGGACGATGCAGAAACAAAGAGCGGGCCGACCGGGCGGAGGCTCTCAGTGTTTGATTTTTTTTCTTTTCTGGGGAATTCTCTGTGTCTTCTGCAGAGCAGCACCTCTAATTGGAGGCGCCGGCGTTGGCCTTGGCGTCCAAGAACGCCTTTGCGGCGGTCTTGTCGTAGCCGGTTCCGGTGTAGATGGCGCTGGACTTGGTGTGGATCTGCTCATCCACGCCGGGGATCTTCTTCTCCAACTTCAAGTTGTCAAACACGCATTTGTTGAAGATCTTCTCGGTGGCTCTGCAGCTACCCAAACGGTGGTTTTCCTGTTCAAGGCACTCGTAGTGCAACTTGAACTCGTCGAAGCAGTGCTTGTTGATGTCGTTCAACACAGACACCGCACACCGGGTGACTCTTCTGCCCTCCTTCAAGCAGTCGATGGTGCCGCCGTTGTTTTCCTCCTTGCACATCATAAAGTCGTCGTTGTAGGGCTTGCATCTGGCGCCGATGAAGTAGGAGGCACTCAAGAGAGGAGCGGATGTGGCACCGACCTCCTGCACGTCTGGGATGTCATTGGGCAATTCTGTTTTTTCCACATTTTCCCACAGATCCTGGTGGATGAAGTATTTGCCGATACCCATGGTTGCAGCGTGTTCCAGAGGGGGCAGGGCCGTTGTGATATGAGAATTTCGACTGGAGCGCTGGTCGTGCGCGGCCGCCCACAGCTAATGCGAATTGTCGCGGTGTGGTTGGTGCCGCACTTTACGCATGCGCGCGTAATCTCCGTCCCGCCCCTGGCCCTTCTCCAACGGCCCACAAGCCACGGCCAGGAGGACGTGGCGGCTGCTGGCGGCTGCTGGCGGTTGCTGGCGGTTGTTGGCGGCGAGTCCCCTGTCCAGCTGTGCTCGTGGGGGCGTTGCCGGCGTGGCCGGGGCGCCGCGGGCCTAGGCCCCGCTTTTCACCGCCTTGATCGCCTCGCCGGGCTTGTCGAGCACCCGGTAGATCTGGAGGGTCTTCAAAATGAGATCGCCGTTGGCTGGCGTGTCCCGGCGCGCGAGCTGGAGAACCTCGCTCAAGTACAGCTGGAACTCAAAGCGCAAAGACGCCACTTTGGTGCGGAGCACGCGGTCGTAGTAGGCGCAACACACGCTGCCGGCGTCCAACGCGGCCAAAGACGACTTCAGAGAGTCGGCGGACGCTGCGTCGTCTGGCCGGCGCTGGGACTTGAGCGAGCCCGAGCGGCTGAGCCGGCCGCCAGAGCCTTGGGAGCCTTGGGAGCCTTGGGAGCTCTCAGAGTCGGCCGTGCCACCGGCAGGCGTCTCTGTCTCGGCCAAAACAGCAGAAATGGTCATGATGGAGAAGTAGAGCGTGGCGAGCGTGCCCAACTTACGGAGCAAATGCGCCAGGTCCACGTTGGCCACGTCCATGCCCATGAGCGTCTCGAAGTTCTGGCACTGCTCCTGGAGAAGCAACACGAGCTTGGCACGGTTCTTCAAGATGCCCAACTGCGCCTTGTGGTGAAGTGCCGCGTCGATGGCGGCCGCCGAATCGGAGAAGTTGTGGAGCGTCTGCTTCAACGTGGCCTTGAACTTGCCCACCTCGATGGAGATGTTGCTGATGAGGTCCAGGCACGAGCCGATCGACTGCCCGAGCTTGATGAAGTCCGCGTACTCGTCGTTGACCAAATCTAGAAGCTCCTGGTTCAATGCCCGTGATAGCGCTAGCAAGTCTGCTTGGAGCGAGTCCAACGCGGTGTAGCGGTGGTCTCTGTGAAGAAACTCATCCACGTCGAACGCGGCCTTGTCGGCAAAGTCGTCCTTGGTGATGTTCACCGGATACGGGAAGCGCTCGTGGCCCTCCGGCTCCTGGGACGTCATTGTGGTGCCCGTTGACTGTGGAGAGCGTGGAAGAGAGCGGCGGTGAGCGGTCACGTGACCAAGACCGGCCAGGTGCTGTTTGGATGTCCGGTGCCTTCGCCAGTTTTGCGTGCCGCCTGGAACGGAGTGCTGCCTGTCGAGAGTGCTGCTGAAGGCCACCCGGTGCTGTCTCCGAGAGTCTCTTCGGAAGGAGCAGCTAGCGGGTCGTTGTGGAAAATTTTGCGTGCTGGCCGCTTCTCATGAGGCCCAAAAACACGTCTGTTTTTCCGGCGGCGTCAGCGCCTGCACCGCGACAACAGGTGGGCCAGGCAGAATGGACCGTCTTTGTTTCTACAGAAAGGCACTTCCGAAACCGCTTTCCAAGGCGTTTTCTGAAGTGTGGGAAGAGCAATCGGCGTCGGTTGACGACACCAGTCAGAGATACTCGAACCGTGGAGAGTACCAGACCCGCCCGTACCTCAGCTGCCGCCAAGGGCAGGGGGAGACATGAGCTGGCGACGGCCAGGCAGCTGGTGGACTTTTGAATAAACCGAGGGCGGCCAAAAGGCTACGTCTTGTGCGCAACAGGCCGGCGCTGGAGCAAATACCCAGCGCAGGGGAAACAAGCTAGCGCCCTGAACCAGCAGCCGCCGTTTTCATTAGCGTATAACTTCTGTTTCCGTGAAAGCGGCTGACAAGACAGGGTGCCATGCACGGGCATGCGGGACGTGCATACGCGCCGCGACACCGCGTCCTCAACATCCTTCCATACATTGCCCGCATGGGTTTACGACGCGGGCCGAAAGTGGAAGGCCGAAGAAGGTCGAGAACGGCCTGGCATGGCCTGATCCCACCCAGTGCCCTCTGAGACATTGGGCCGTGCACACTGGGACTGGGCTGGGCTACCCTGGCTTCTGCCCGGCTCCACTCCAAGCGAGTTTAGCTGCTGCGTCTGCCCGCGCCAAAGAGGTACACTACATTGTTCACATTTGCCGAGAACACAATGAAGCAGGGTCCGTTCGAGGGACTCGCGCGTGCCTTTGTCCGGCTCTCGGTAAAAGGGGTCCCTTTGTTGCCTCAGGTCGAGCGGACATTGTGGTGCCATTGTGTGGCGGCCTCTTGAGGCATCTTCGGAACGGCAAACGACGCAGCTGCTGTCTCCGCTGACACGTTTTAAAGCGTCCATGTGGATCCATCAAGCGCTGGAAATAGTTCCACCTAAGCTGATACGTGGCGCCGGCAAGGCAGGCCAGCCGAAACGCACCGTAGGCCGCTGGACTTGCTCCAATCCAGGAGAGGACAACCTACGGCTTTCGAGTGGCCAAAAGCAAAGGACAGATGTGGCGGGGATTCCTGCTTTGCCGCTGCCGAGCTTTCTTTGTCGTGTTCCATAGGTGACCGGTCTTGCTTCCGGGTTCTGGTCAGCTCACCGAGCCGACCGAGCGCTGAGCGAACCCAACAGGTTTGCGGACGGCGGAAGGCGGTGGTGGTTTTGGAATTGAGGCGGCAAGCGTCCCGGCTGTCCTGTGGAAACGGCCAGTCCAGTGAGAGGGTAGCGGGGCCTTGAAAACACTCAAAACCATCTGTGAGAGCTACGCAAAGCCGCCAGCGGAGTCTTAGAGCCACTAATGGGTGCCGCAAAGAGCTCCCGTTGAAAAAGGCACCAAAACCACAGGGTAACACACAGCGCCGCAAAAGAACACCTCAGCGGCCCCAGCGGGTCGATGACAGAAGCAGCGCCGGGCGAGCGCAAACAGATGGGGCAGCACCAACAAATTGGGCCAGCGAATATACAGCGGATAATAGCACCGCCGTCTTGCCGCAGAGGCGCAAACTTCTCCGCATTTGGGCCGGCCCAAAAGCCAAACCATTGTGAACATCCAAGCGTCCCGAGGTGGCCATGGGCAACGCTAGCCTGCGGCCCCAAACCGGCGTTTCCAGCATGGTCATTCAGAAACGCATCCACACCGTTGGGTGATCCCACACAATGCGCCACTGAAGCGGCAGATCATTGTCGATCTTTGGTGAAGCATGAAGGCGTAAGTCTGGGCGGCCCGGCTGGTCCAGGCAGGTGGCGATCGGCGGGGCGTCAAGCATGGCCCGGAAGAAAAGCCATGCGTCCCCGCGGGATAATAGGCGCTGCTGGCGGCGGAGGCCTTGCGGCTGCAGAAAGTGTTGCCGGTGCAATTGAGGCTGATTTATCTGTGCGGTTTGTGGGGGACGCTGTGGCAAGACTTGAGGATGTATTGCACCTCGAAAAATGACCGGCGCCATTGTGCCACAGGAGGGGCCTGCAAAGTGGCCGGAACAATGCCGGCTCGTCTCGTGGAAACAAAAAGACCCTGCCGGTGGGGACTGAACGCACGCCCGGGACGTCTTGCTCCTGAAGCGTGCGAAAACACGATCATCTCAACGTCCGGACTGCACACGCACGCGCGCACATGCGTGGCGCTTGTTCGCGCATGAACATACGTTAGGTAGTGTACCGCCTTTACGGAGAACACACATGGCCACGGCGGCGAGCGGTGGCGGCGCACCCAGCCAGAAGGTTGCGGGCCGGCCGGCCCTGGCCCGTAGCTGCCTGCTGGCCCAGGCCAGCACCAGTGCTGCCCGCAGACAGCTTGTGAACGGTGGAGGCCAGGCATGCACCAGCCAGCACCGTGCATCGAGACGACACATTCGCTCTGACGCTGCTTGACACACGCGCGCACACCGCCGTGCCCAAAGAGTAAACGAAGAGGCGTTTTGGCTGTCGCTGCGAGGGAGTACCCCACCTCACTGCGGGCGGTGGCGCGCAAAACGCCGCTACCAGCAAGAGAAGCCTTTCAATGCGACGATTGCGTCTTCCAGGCGCTTGCTTGGCAAGCACAAGCGGGCCCAAGCGGTGGCGACCCGCAGCCACCCAAGCGTGATGCCGACTCACGACGTCAGCGCCGCGTGCTGGCCAGTCACACAAGGCAAGCGAGGGTGCCCACGCCCGTGGGCCACTGCAAGCACAGGCGGAATAATCGATCATTTCCAGAGACAATCTGGCTGGGTGCGACATCATGCACGCACAAAGGCGTGCTGCAGCCAAGCCATATGTGGTCCTGCGGCTGGAGTCTGCACCATCAATCAGGCCTCAGGATTCCATTGAGGAACTATTTGTTCAATGACGTTAGGCAGACCCACGGGCGCTTTAAATAAAGCAAGTATTCTCTTTTTCCAAACAATCCACCACTTGGTACTCGCTCGCAAGTCTTTGTGAGAAGAACCCTAAAATCCTTCGCACCATTCTTTGGCCCCGGCAACCTATACTTCCCTCCAACCACGCTGAATTGTTGGCACGCCCTGCCGCTGTTCTTTCCGCCCAAACACCCGCCGGCTCTCCCGTGTCTGTTGACGAGGGCTTTGCCAGCCTCTGTCCCACCCCGCTCCCATTTCCGCAACCCGGCTCAGTACCTCTGAGCCCTGCCCACCCCAGCGTCCCACTCCCGCCTGGACACGGCCCGGTGCCATGCAATACAACCAGGGTCCCCTTCCCAACAGCGACGAGAATGCGCCGCTCGCTGGCTACAACAACAACCTTTATTCCAGCTACTACCAGCGATCGCCCAAAGCGTTGGCGGACTCGACCAACCAATACAGCGCCGTGGGCGAGGACCCGGCGCTCTGCACGGGCGGCTACGACGGCAACTACATGTCGTCGTTCATGATGGGCCAGCAGGAGGCGCTCTTGAGCACGCCGTCCGTGTACTTTGGCCAGCAGCAGTACGGCGGTGGTGCCGAAAAGACGTACATGAAGCGGCCGGCGGCGGAGAAGTGCACCTGCAAGTCCAACGCCAACCGCATCCCGCGGCCGCGCAACGCGTTCATTTTGTTTCGGCAGAAGTACCACCAGCTGGTGCTTGACGAGCTGCTGGAGGCGAAGACAAACCCGGAGGTGCTGCGCGAGTTGGGCAAGCGGTGGCGGGAGTTGTCGACGGAGGAGCGCGACCACTGGAACAACTTGGCGGAGGAGGAGAAGAAGAACCACGCCAAGCGGTACCCCAACTACCGGTACGCGCCGCGGCGCAACGGCAAGAGCAAGAACTGCCAGGCGTGCCAGCGGAAGAAGGCCCAGGAGATGCTTTCGATGCAGCAGATGCAGCTTGCGCACGAACACCAGGGCCAGATGATGCTTGACGCGCAGCCCAAGACGCACGCCTCGCCGCACCAGATGCAACACTTGCAACACTTGCAGCCGCACGCGGTCAAGCACCACCTCCACCAGCAGCAGGGTCTGCTGGCGCTACAGAGCCTACAGACGCCGCCGCTCCAGCCGCAGCCGGACGCGTCCGACGCGGCGCACCTGAAATACGCCTTTATGGGCCACTACCAGCACGCGGGCGCTATGGCTGGCTACAGCGACTCGCCTCCGTCGCCCAACGTTTTTGCGCAGGCCGCCCCGGGTCTGTCGGCGCCGCTGCTGTTTTCCCACAATGTCGCGCAGGCGTCGCCGCCCGCTGTCCAGAGCCTGGGCCAGTTTCCATCGGGGCTGGCGCAGGAGAAGAATGCGTTTGCGCTTGACGGAGCCAGCACGTCTCAGTTTTACGACCTGCTGTCGCAGAATCTGAAGTACAACCTCTTGCATAACCCCATTTCGAATATGAGCCTCAATGGCCACGACGTGTTCAACGTGCCCACGCTGTTGCAGCAGTATCTTATTTCGTTTGGTAAATCTACTTGAATATATGGTTTTTTTCGCCCGGCCGCGCGCTGCCACGCATGTAGCGCCGCGCCTGCTGCGTCTGTATGTCGCTCTCGTTGCACCCTGACACTGCTGCGGCGTCTGCGTCGCGTTTTTTTTGCTACTGCCTTTTTGCGACTGTCGCGCTTGCCGGCCACGCGCTCATGGCGGGTGCTTTTTGCACAGCAGCAGACACCGAGCGACGGAGCGCGCTGGCGCAGGGCTCACCCAGGACCCTTGTTGTGCCTGCTGCATGGTGCGCGCATTAGCACGCGTCAGGCGCCGCAGGCGCCGCCCTTGTGCAGCGCGCGCGCATTGTTCCGCGCAGCACAGCTCCAACGCACGCGTGTGCAAAGACGCGCCGTCTCAAACTGGCCGCCTCCTCAGTCCTCGTGGTCCTCCATGAAAAACGACTGCACGAGACCACCAAGCGCCAACACGCCCATGAGCCACCACGAGAGCCACCCAATGTGGTGCTGGTCGCCAAACGACATGGCGTACCCAAACACGATCGGCCCCAAAAACCGCGCAAACGCCAACATGCTCATGGTGAGCGAGTTGACGTACGCCCGGTGCTGCTTGGCGGCTGCACGGTGGTTCAAAAGCATCACCTGCGGCATGCCAATCGCCGTTGCAAGCGTCTTGAACGACGTGATGGCGTACAAGAGCACCGCCGTGAGCCACGGCGGAAAACCGCCATGCACATCGTGAAGCGTGAAGATGGTCCAAGGCAACAACGCATAGACAAACGGGAAAAACGCCAACAGAAGGCGGTAGCCGCGGAGCGTGCCCACCTTGCGGTCGACCACGGGAAACACCACGAGGATGATTAACATGCCCACGATTCCCGTGGACGAAATGAGCGTGCCGATGAACGACGACTCAAAGCCAAAGCCGCCCGACATGCGGAACGGGAACTTCAACTGGCTGGGCCGGAGCTGCGCCGCAAGAAGCACGGGGAGAAACTCGTTGTACGCGATGCTGTGGAGCGAGATGATGCAGTTGGACACAATGACGCTCACCACCTGCGGCGAAAGCGCCTTGGCCTCGTGGTGCGACGCCACCGTCACCAGCGAGTAGCGGCGCACAATGGCGTTGGACATGCTCCTGCTGAGGTACGGTGCGGCATCCACGTCAGCGTCCGTTTCCGTTTCGGCGTCCGTTTCCGTTTCGGCGTCGGCGTCGCCATCGCCAAACACAGGGTCGTCCGCAACATCCTGGAGCCCGCGGACGCCGGCAGCCTTGGCGCCCGGCGTTTGCCTGGGCGAGTCTGGGGTGTGCTTGGCCAAAAGCGGCGTCTGCTCCGAGTCAAGAACGTGCCACGGCCGCTGCCTGCGTGGCGTGCCAAACAAAAGCAGACAGAGGCGGTCGCCCAACTCGAGCCCAACGTCGCGCCTGTTCTGGAGGCCCTCCTTTGTTTCCTCCAAAAACAAGAACCCAATCAAGCAGCTGGTGCAGAGAAACACAGACACAATGATGTTGGACAACGCGTACGGATGAGCATCACGAAAGTCCACGTAGAAGCGCGGCAACGCCGAGTTGCGCACCTTGCCGTACGGCTCGTTGGGGTGTGGGTTGGTGAAGAGCGGCAGCCCGCCGATCAACGGCCCGATCACCGAGCCAAAGTTGAAAATGAGCGGGAGCGTGCTGAAGCCAAGCGCCTGGTGCCGTCTGTCCACGCAAAGCTCGCCAATGACGGTCCGGAGCACGGCGATGTTGCCGTTGAGAACGCCGGCCAAGCTCCGCGCAAAAAGCGCCATGTAGTAGTTGGTGCTGAAGCCGAAAAGAATCAAGGTGGCCGAGGTGCCGAGGAGCCCGCACATCAACACGGGCTTTCGGCCCCAGCGGTTGGAAAGCAGGCCCCACTGCACGGCAAAGAGGAACTGGAAGAACGCAAACGACGAGGCCAAGTAGCCGGAGTATTTGGAGATCTCCTCCTCCGTGGGCGCGATGTGGAAGTCCCGGATCATGAAGTATAGATAGGGGAAAAGCGACGTGAAGGCCAACGGCTCGGAAAACCGCATGATGGACACCACCAACATCTGCTTGACGGGGAAGCCCTCCAACTGCTCGCGGTATGATAGTACACCCATGTTGTAGATGGTGAAAAAAATGTGTTTCGGCGATTTAGCTCGCAAAGAACTGTGGAGCTGCGCATAACTCCATTGATACGTCTAAGTTGCAATGCATGCGCTATAAACCGAAAGTGTTTCTGTATACAGGAACCAGTTGACAGACCCGTTGCCGCCGCGCCGCTGCGTGGGGCGCGTGCTTTTTCGAAGCAGCAAGCAGCAAGGCCGGCGGCTGCCGGCGGCTGCCGGCGACGGCCGTATAAAAGCGTGCTGTTGGGGCAGTGCTGGATATCGGCGCTTGCATGACGCGCGGCCACGGCCGTTTTCCCTCAGTCGCGCGCGCACCCTTTTCTCCATGCGGCACCTGTGGTGCGCGATTGCGCGGGAGGTGCGTGAGGTGTGCGATCAACAAGTGCGACATTCCGTGCGCCGTCGTGGCCTGACCCATAAGAAAGTCGAGCACTTAAGCATCCGAGCACTCGACTGCTCGAGCGCCGGCAAAAGTCGTGCCACGCCCATTTCACCGCACTTAGTCGCGCCCGATTGCGGCCGCGCCTTTCAAAGGATGGAAAATGGCCCGGGCCGAAAGACGTTGGAGGCTGATGCACACGACCGTGCATGCGCCCACAGCCTGGCGCATGGAAAGTAGATCGAAAAAACGTCTCTGCCACGAGACGAAAAAGGCACCTTGGAGCCCGCAAAACCGCCCGGGCCGGCGGCCGCCCATCCGGTCACGCTTGCGACTCGAACAAGACCCTGATCGCACCTTGCAGACAATGCAATGACCTCCTTGTTGTCCGCTAAGCACGCCTCGTACGCGGGCCGTCTGCAGGACGATGGCATGGTCCAGGCGCCTTTTTTCTTGATGCTTGTGTGGCAGCGACACCAACCACTCTCCTTTACCGTGCAAGAAGCCGCCAGGGCTGTTGAACTGATACTTTACAAGCAGCAGCACAAAAGACTCCCAGCTGCACCTACGCCTCTCTTTTTTTTGGACCTTCTCCGCGCACTCGTTTATTCCACCGCCCAGGCGTTTCAGCCGTCATTTGTCCAGCCTGAAAACTCATACGCCACCCTTACAACAAATCGTCACCATGTCCACCAGGTCGCAGGTACTCCTTGTTTTGGCGGTGATCACCAGCGTGCTTTTCCTCGCCGCCACCCACGTCCACGTGCCACATAACGTGGGCAAGCTCCAGTCAACGCAGCCGCTTTTCAACGCCACCGGCGCCGGCCAAAACGCCACCGCGGGCCACCAACGTGTCTTTGTCGCCAAGCGTGCCGACAACTCGTCGCTGGGATTTGACACGCAGCTGTGGGCCGGAGACTCGTCCTCTTTTGGCCTTTCTACCTACATGTTTACCTCAAGCACAAACGGCGGATCGGACGCGGCCGGCTCGTCCTCCGCGGCCGACACCTTCGAGTCCACCAGCACGCCCAGCTTCGAAACCGTGACCACGTCGTCCACTGAGCCGTCTTCCGATTCGTCCACCGACGCCAGCCCCTCCGCCACTGCATCTAGAACCACCTCCGCCACAAGCGACAGCGACAGCGACAGCTCGAACGAATCCAGCACGGCGGCCAGTCAGAAGTCGGACACGGCAACCACAACGTCGCCGGAGCAGAGCGGTAGCAGCAGCGCCACCACGCGTCTTTTGAGCTCCGTAGTGGACGGCAAAACGGTTGTTGTGACGCAAACGTCGCTCGTGATGCAGAGCTCGGCGCCGTCGTCATCGCATAGCTCGTCCGACTCGTCGTCCGGGTCGCTCAGCAACACCAACAAAATCGTGGTTGGAGTTGTCGTGGGCGTTGGAGGCGCGTTGCTTCTAGGCTTTGCCGCTGTGTTTTTCTTTTTCAAGCGCAGAAACAACAGCAGCAACCAGAGCGGATGGACGTTCTGGAGAAAGAACGAGAAGGGCGACGACGACGACTTCTTCGACGGCGAGTTGGGTGTCCGTGACAGAGACATCAACCAAGGCCTGAACTTCTAATCCCGCTGCGGACCGTTTAAATAGCTCAACTTATATACCCGCTCCTGGCAAGCAATAGAGCCGGGGCACAATGAAAGATACGAAGAACGAGAAGTAGGAAGCAAAAGAAGAGGCAAGAAGGAAATGATGTTGAATGGTGGAGAAAGAAACGGAGTGTTGACGAAGGGCTTCAGTCACCCAGGCCTCCGCAGACCCCTTAACAGTTGAGATTTTCCAGCTCCAAATCTCAAGTGCTGCAGTCAATTAGCAATTTTATTAGACGTATCAATATTGGTTATTTTTTATCCAAATTTGTTAAGGTCGTGCTGCAGTACGCTGAGCATAAATCAAAAATGTGCCGTTTTCCTTGAGTGGAAAACTCACCACAAGGAAGGCCAAAATCGCCACCAACTAACCAGTATAGCAAAAAAACGCTTCCAAAACTTTCTTTTTGAACACTTCTACTACGAAACCGAAAGTCTTTCCCAAAGTGAAAAACTTTTTGCCCCAGATCGACTCCACAATGCATGAAATAGCACAGAGAATATTCGTGAAGACCAAGAAACTGAAAGTGCCAAGGAGTCCGTGAATTCCATTCCGTTCTGGGAAAATTATCTGGAATAGGAAAGGCATTCCAGTCGAAAGTCTCACTCGCCACACAATCTGAGACATGTCTCAGTTTGCGCCACAAGCGATGCGCATGCGCCCCGCTACCCCCGCACCGCCACCAAAAGCAGCCTCTCGAGTTCTCGCCAGCTCAAGCTATTCCGGTCATCTTCAACAGCCATACAGCAGCAAAATGCAAAGAATGCAGCAAGTACCAAGCAGCATGGCCGCCGTTGGCGTGCCAGCGCAGCCTTAGCCCCACCCCCGGTTTGCATCGTGCGCACCGACTGCCGTGCGGCACGCTAGCCCCACTCGCCACAACGGTCATTGCAGGTGTGGCTAATGCACAATGCACGTTTCGCTGGGGCTGAAGAGAATATGCGCTGGGCCGGCAGCTACCCCCGAAGATAAAACGCGCCCGTGGCGCGGGACCAACGCAAAGACTCGTCCTGCGTCAGCGAGCGTCGGTACTCCGGTCCCACCCAGTGAATGGAAGTCCGCCAGATGGGCCTAACCGGTGCGACAACGTGACTTGATGGTCATGTGACATCTTTCACAGCGGCCAGCAACGGTTGCCACGGGCGCAGCGGCGGCTATCAAGGTGAGCAAAAGATACATGCGGGATGGGCGCTTTCCGGTGGTTGCGGTGGCCTTTTTTATTTGTTCTTCAGGACTGGGGAGTCGATCTCGGTGTTTGCAGACCCCGGAAATCGTGCGCTCTGACCGGGATCCCGCATGTTGGATCATGCATGTGATGAAAAAAGATACGCAGCCGCGTACATGCAGACGTCTGACTGGCCAAAACACCGTGTTGACGATTTGGTGGCACGGATCCCACAGAGCCGGACAGTACAAACAGAAACAGCTTCGTTTAAAAGAATGGGCTGATGTATGGATCTGCAGTCACTTAAAAAAAAATCTGACGATTCAAAAGATCTACAGAACGCTTGCAAGTGAGACACTTTTCCTGCTCGAACGCAGGTACTGCAGAATACCACCATGTTCCATATCCCAGACTTACTGGCTTCTTGACCTCTTTGGCCGATTGAAACGGCTAGAATCGTTGAAATTCGGCCACAGTACAACACCAACATGCCGGGACCCACCGCATGCCCGCGGGTACAAAAAATCCCGTTCTGTGCGCTGTTGTATCACCTGAAACACCCTCGCCACCGGACAAAGCCAGCAGCAACCGCGCATGATGGCATGCGTCTAAGCTTTGATCCTCCTGCACCCCCGTTGCACCGGTTCGAGCTCGATTTGCTCTTCCCTTCCGCCAGTTAAAGGCAGAGCAGCTTGAGCCTTTTTGGTCCATCTCTTTTTCCTGATTTTCCTTACCGCAGTATCTGGTCCGTCAGTTTACCCTCGATCCCTCTAGAACCTGCTGCATCACCACCGGCTACACAACCACACCGTACTACTGACCCAAACGTACCTCGCTCCATTTTGGCTTGCTTCCATATTTTTTTGAGCGCTCCAAAACCCGTCAATCCACCAAACCGTTGTTCTGTAAGTGCACATATCGCCGTGTTGCTGCCGATCACCCTTGTTTGCAACAGCACCTGCTGCCCCTCCCCGCCAGCGCTTGCCGGCCGCAGCCCCACCCCAGCCCCGCTGCTGAGACGCCTTTGTGTGTAAACACGTCCACGGCCCCGCCAGCGCCTTCGAAGCAACGGGAATTACAAGCGCCATGCTGCCGCAGTCCATGCTCGGCATTTCCGACCTCCTCAACGACCGGAGCTCGCCCGGGTCGCAGTCGGATTCGCAGCCCGACTCGCTCAAAACACTGCTCCGAACAGAGCTGTCCCTCCCCGGACGGGTCTCTCCACCGTCGTCCGACGACACAGAAAACACCGACGACCCGTCCAGATTGGCTTCGGACGCCGCGTTGGAGCCCAAGCTCCGCGTTAACAACACGAACAACCGCGTGGACAAGCTCTTCCGCTCCAAGGTGCACCCCTCGTTGCTCCGCAACACGAAGCTCTTGGACATCGCTATCCGCAGAAAGTCGGCGCCCAAGCGCACATCTAATCCCGACACTTGTGGTCTGAAGCTCCACCGCCGGCTGCTCGAAGCTGGTCTTCGTGTGCGCTTGATCAAAAGCCCCTCCATCTACGACATCTTCCACCAGCTCACGGCAGTAACGCAAACTAGCCGTGAGTTGCATCATGTGCACGCTGAACCGGGACACGCCGCCCTCCAGTCTTACGACGTCTCGGAGCAGCTACACAAACTCAGGCCGCTGGATTCGTTCTCGCGCAAGTCCGGCTCGCAGTCCAGCATCAAACAGGAGCCTGTCTCCAAAGACACACCCCTCTTTTGCCAGGAGCTACTATCCCCTGGCAAGTACGCCGCCCGGACTGTGCGTCTCATCGACAACAACCTCGTGAATTTGGCTGGTGTGCCCTCGAAGGTCTTGAAGTCTCTCATTTACGACAAAGACGCGACCCAGGGCCAGTCTTCGGCAGACTCCACGGAGGGCATTGTCAGCACTTTCAACATGTTGGACACTGCCATTAGCTCTTTGTTCAAAGTCCCCGAGTACTCGTTGGTCCGCATCACCAAGTCTGCAGCAACAAACAAGGAGGGCTCTTCGGTTGTGAAGTTGGAAACGGCCAAGCCTGGAGACGCCTCGTTGATTGACGACGGCGAGTTTATCGAGGATATGGTTTCTTCTTTAGGCGTGCCCGGCTCCCTGCCCTCCAACCTCTTCTTGAAAAAGGTTGTTGCCCGTCCGCGCTACAAGGTCGACATGAAGCTATACTTCATTCCCTACTCCACTCCAATGCTGTTGTACGTCGATCCTCGAGTGTTCGAAAGAGACCTCATCAACGGCGTGATTGATGTGGAGGCCATCCCAGAGCGCTTGATTTGCACTACGTTCCAGCCCGATGATATTATACAGAGAGTGCATTTTCTGATCCAGCAAAGCAAAGGTTTGGATCAATCCAAAAGCGACATTCCTAACCACATCACAGAAAACTTGCACAAGTACATCAGACCGAAGGTCAATTGTGCTGATACTCAGTCTACGCCTTCGTCTGCCTCGGATTCTTCCTCGATGTCGAGAGATTCCATCTTCTCTTTATCGAATGGGTCCAAGTCTTCATCCAGCAGCCTGATAGAAAAATAAGCTGTTATAGTTTTTGGCCAGCTAGGCTGCATTATCTCCTTTTTGCATTAAACATTAAAACGCGATGCGTTCCATTCTTTCATCACGATTGATTTTAACGACACTTCAGGATCAAGGTTTGGCTTTTTTATATATTTTACAACTTCATTAGGTGGAGTTTCTGTTTTGCTTACATATGCATATCAACACATTAAAGAATAATAACCAACCTGTTTTATTACTGTATATATCCTGCTTCGAACATTGAAGCTTAAACATTTAACGAAACATTTTCGGAGGAGATCATCTCCTTGAATGGAGCCAAAGCCTCGGCAACATCCTTATTGACAAACTTCTCGGTTTGCTGAGGAGCTCTGCCAACAAAAGTAGATGGGTCCAAAAGCGAGTCCAACTCGCCCCAAATGGGCTTGAAGTACTCAGTGTTTTTCACACGCTCAATCAAGTCGTTGTCACCACCCTCTTGCTTGACAACGGCAGAGGCTTGGTGAGACAAAACTCTGATCTCCTCGTGGCACTCTTGTCTGGAAGCACCCTTCTCGACCATGGCCATGATGATGTTCTCTGTGGCCATGAAAGGCAACTCTGAGCTGATTCTTCTGCTGATGACCTTGGGGTAAACAACCAAGCCGGAGGTAATGTTGATCAAAGTGGACAACAAGATGTCGGCGGTCAAGAAAGCGGAAGGAAGAGAGATTCTTCTGATGGCCGAGTCGTCCAAGGTTCTCTCGAACCACTGCACGGAGGCAGTTTGGATGGCGTCGTTCAACAAACCGCCCAAGTGTCTGGACAAGGAACAGACTCTCTCACATCTCATTGGGTTTCTCTTGTAAGCCATGGCACTGGACCCAATCTGGGACTTCTCAAAAGGCTCCTCAACCTCCTTCAAGTTGGCCAACAAACGGATGTCGGTAGCGAACTTGTGGGTGGTGGCACCCAAAGAGGCCAAGGGACTCAAGACGTCAATGTCAATCTTTCTGGAGTAGGTTTGGCCAGTGACGGGATAGACGTGCTCGAAGCCAAGCAACTTGACGACGGTCTCGTCCAACTGCTCGACCTTGTCGTGGTCACCGTGGAACAAAGACAAAAACGAGCCCTGAGTACCCGTAGTGCCCTTGACACCTCTCAAGCCCAAGTCGTTTCTGGCTCTGACCATGTTTCTCAAGTCCCACAACAACTCCTGGATCCACAAAGTTGCTCTCTTACCGACGGTGGTCAATTGTGCCGGTTGGAAATGGGTCCAGCCCAAAACTGGCAAGTCCTTGTACTCCAAAGCGAACTTGGACAATCTGTCGATGACATTGACCAACTTGGGGATCAAAACGTCGTAGGCGTCTCTCAAGAAAATCAAGTCGGCGTTGTCGGTGACGAAACAAGACGTGGCGCCCAAGTGGATGATTCCAGCGGCGGCAGGACAGGTCTCACCGAACACGTGGACATGGGCCATGACGTCGTGTCTGACCTTGGCTTCCTCGACGGAGGCAGCGGCGATTTCGTCGTCGGTGATTTGCAAGTGCTGCTTCATCTGCTCGATGGCCTCGTCGGTGATGACTGAAAGACCAACCTTCTGCTCAGCGATGGCCAAGTTCAACCACAACTTTCTCCAGGTGGAAAAACGGTTTCTCAAGGAGAAGATGTTGGACATTTCCTCAGAGGCATATCTGGAGGACAATGGGGTGGAGTACTTATCGTAAGACATGGTGCTGGTGGGGGGGTGACAAAAACAGGTGGGAGGTGCCTTTGGTGGGCGGGAGAGGGAGGATATATCAATTATTGGAAATTGTGCTTGACTCCGATGGTGCGATGCAGATGACTCTGTGCATGAACTCATTGATGACGATGGGCGCGCGTGGAGTCAACAGCCGACTTTTGTTAATGGCTGGTGCGGCGCAGGGTGTAGCGGGAAGGAACTGGAGACGGGAAAAAAGGAGACTGCGAGAACAGGGCCAAATGGCGGCCAGGCGGAGGTGGGCAAATCAAAAAGCAGCTAGGCAGAACGGGACATTTGTGCAGCCGCTGTTTTGCAGCACGGTTGCTGCTGTGGGCCCACAACGGCCAACTAGCTATTGCCGCCAACAGCGGCGCCGTGGCGCGACCAGCGGCTATACGCTGGCGCCGTCTTGCATCTGTTTGCCGTGTCTGCTGCTTCGGCAAGCAGCTTTTAGTTTCACACAGCGCAATTAGCCGCCGATTTTTAACTTTTCGTGCGCTCCCTTCCCAGCGTGGCGGTTTTTTTTGTCAAGGTCGCAGCATCGCTTCAGTTCTCAGTTCCTCTCTAGTTGCCCGCTTCGGCACGCAGTGGTCTGCCCCTTTGCGCAGTGACCGTAAGCTTTCACCTTTCACCTTTCATTCTTTCTCACAGTGTAGTGGCCGTGTACTCGCCGAGCTCGTCCTCCGAGTCGTTGCTGGCCTCGCTCTCCAATTGTCTCGCGTCGGCGCCGTCCTTTTGTTCCAAAACGCTGTGTCCGTTCTGGCCACTCTGCAACACCAAAGAGTACACGGCGGTCCGGAAAAACGTGTACACGAGCCCGATTTTGCGCTCGAGCCCCCGCATATTCTGCAAAAGCGCCAGTGCCGCACCGGGCGACTGCTGGCCCGGCCCCGGCACCGATTGGGTTAGTTTCTCGAGCTCGCCCGAGAGCGTGTGAAGCTTGAGCGCTAGCTGCTGATATTGGGCAAGCACCTGCTGCTCCACGCTGGAGAGATCCTGCTGCTGCGCAAAGTCCACACTAAGAATTTGACGCGACATGGCGCTGGACGGTGGATGGGACCCTTAGGTGTCTTGCGTCGCTTGTTGATGTCTCGATCGCGTCCTGCAGAGGGCCCCACGGACACCAATATCATCGATCATAGCGAGGATAGAGATGTAGATATTTACGGGGTATAGAGATTTAGAAATTTGCAGATATAAAAATTTGCGGGTACAGAGAGAGCGCCAAAAGCGTCTCCGTATCCTTGTATCTTGATGTGCTTTGTTTTCCCCACCCATTATTCTGTCAAGCTGCCAAACCTCATGCCCTGGTGTACGGCTGCGCACATACCGCAACCATGTCAGAGCCACGGAGCTTCCATCAACAACTTCGCCTGCTATGTCGTCTGCTGAAGCTGCTGCTCCCCATACCAACGGCACCGCCGTCGACTCCGCCAGTGCGGCACACAAGAGACCCACCGCCGAGCCCGCCGCAAGCGTGCCAATTGAGCCCACAAACAAAACAACAGACGCCGACTACCGCAAGAAGAAATTGGTCCGCAAGGAGGCCAAGCCATCCAACTTGAAGTACTACTGCTGGTTGGGCGGCCATGTCTGCTCCATTGTGTTTGGATTGGTCACGTTTGTGTGGCAGGTGTTGTGGTTGAAGAACTACTACTACATCAACTCCATCAGCTATCGGTTGTCGCTTCTAGGCGCTGCCTTGGCCTTTGGCGCCACCATGTCCAAGAAGTTCGGCTTGCACTTCTTGCCGCCGTTCTCCAGCTTGTTGGCGCAGCAGAACTTCCAGTACCTTGTGTTGGCCGTGATCTGGTGCTTCACCTTCAAGTCCATCTTCAAGATCATCCCCACGTTTATGATTTCCGTGTTGCAGGTGGCCCAGAACAAGAACATTTCCGTGGTGCTCAACCTGGCCGACTTTTTGGCCTCCGTCATTGCGTTTGACGAGCTCTTTTTGGTGTTCTACT
Source organism: Metschnikowia drosophilae (assembly GCA_002893705.1). Lineage (NCBI taxonomy): Eukaryota > Fungi > Ascomycota > Pichiomycetes > Serinales > Metschnikowiaceae > Metschnikowia > Metschnikowia drosophilae. The sequence goes on from NXHC01000003.1 coordinate 86,985, forward strand.
TGCTCTTGCGCACCCTCTTCTTCCGCCAGACCTCCGGCTTCCAGCTCGTGTTTGTCTTGGTGTTCATCTGGTTGCGTGTTTTGTTTGACAAGAACACCGCCAACTTGCTCGGCTACGTGGTCAACAAGTTGGATGGCCATGTGCAGAATTCTAAAAACGAAAAGGTCTTGAAGATCTGGGGCAAAGTCAAAATGTTCTTGGAGGAGAAGCAGTCCTCGGGGATCTACAAGTAGCACCTGTCCGCCCAGACCCTCTAAATACTTTATGTATGTCACGTTCGTCTACTCCCACTGTCGGCCCCAGCTTATCTAGCGGTGTACGGGTGCACTCCGCCTCCCACCACACATTGCGCTCCGCTCAAGATCCACTCAACTACCCCGTTTGTTCACAGTAGAGACGACTCCTGTGCTACTCAAACGCTGAAACTTAACCGATCCGGCCATGTCTCCCATTGTTTATCAATTGGACCACAGTCCCATCAAGGACCACTGTTTTTCGCCCGATTTCACCCTCTTGGCGACCACCAGAGACAATACCATTGCCTTGTACAAAACTGCCCCCAACTCCACCGCAAAGCCTCAATTGCTTACTGTTTTGAAGGGCCACGACAAAACTGTGACTTCCGTCGACATTTCGCCCGACGGAAGCAAGATTTTGACCTGTTCTCAGGACAGAAACGCCTTGGTGTGGGAAAAGAGCCCTGAGACCGGCGAGTTTAAGCCCACTTTGGTGCTTTTGCGTATCAACAGGGCTGCCACCGTGTGCAAGTGGTCTCCAGACGGTAATAAGTTTGCGGTGGGCTCCGCCGACAGACTTATTGCTGTTTGCTACTACGAGGAGGAAAATGACTGGTGGGTGTCCAAACACTTGAAAAAGCCATTGAAGTCTACCATCACTTGCTTGTCGTGGCACCCCAACAACGTGCTCTTGGCCGCTGGATCCACCGACGGCCACGCCAGGGTGTTTTCCGCGTACATCAAGGGTTTGGACGCCAAGCCTGAGCCTTCTGTGTGGGGATCCAAGTTGCCCTTCCAGACTCTCGTGGGCGACTACACCAACGCGTCCGGCGCGTGGGTCCACGACATTGCGTTCAATGGCGACGGCGAGGGCAACTCGTTGGCGTATGTCAGCCATGATGGCACTATTTCCGTGGTGTACCCGCAAGGAGAGGATCTTCCTCCTGCGTCGTTTGTGACCATCAAAACCGGCTACTTGCCATTCAAGTCGTTGCTCTACTTGGGCGACTCCATCATCGTGGGCGGCCACAACTGCAACTTGATTGTATTCCTGGGTGACGAGTCCGGCTGGCAGGAGGTTCTCGTTGTGGAGAAGCAAAAGGACCTCATCCACGACACTGCTCCGGTTGACGACGAGGACTCGGAGATCTCCAGTCACCAGGCGCTTAACATGTTTAAGCAAATGGACTTGAAGGGCCGCGTGAATAAGTCCGACTCTGGCTCCAAGAAGGCTTTGAGCACAACCCACCAAAACACCATTCTGAGTTTGAGATGGTACGATGGCGGCAAGGTTTCCACCTCCGGCATTGACGGAAAGGTGGTGATATTTTCTCTTAGCTAGAGCGATCTTTTCTCAGCTAGAGAACAAGGCTAAGCGCCGCGTGTCCACAAGGCACTGTTTAGAGAATGCTACAATCTTCGAGCGAGTAAGAACTTTAAACTTGAGTTTGACGAATCATCAGAAATTGAGCTTTGGTAAAGGGTTATCTTCAGAAGTATTTGGTTCAGAAGCAGAACTGAAAAAAGGTTTTTCATCATAGAAACGTCAAAAACAACTTCAAAATTCTCAGGAGATCACGCGATCCACCGGGATCGAGCAGCCTCCAAAGAAATCGTAGAGGGCTGGCTTACATGTCTATAATCGAGTTAGTTGGTTGCCCCAAACGGTCGAAAGCAGCATTAGAGTCAGCTGGTGATGCATGTTTGTTCCAGGATCAGGGGTCACCGGACATTATGTTGTGAAAACAATCATCATTCGAGCTGCAACGTGTCCCCAAGGAACAAGAGCGTTGAACATACCGTTCACCTTAGAAGTTAGCAAAGAACTCGAGTCAACAAGGGCTTCCAGAATCATAAACGAAGAATTCCTATAATTTTTTTGTCCTGCATATACATCCTCAGCTTAATTGTTACATGATTGGTTTTAATCATAAAGGAAGCCTCTGTTGCAAAGACATACCGTTTCAAGATGAGGAAGAGAAGAGGCGATGTGGAGGTATTTATATTCGGGGCGCGGTGAATTTTTTTCGGGCGCGCGCCGGGTAACCGCACCGGGAGCCCCAGCCAGGGTAGAGGCGGCGGGGCGAATTCAAAGTTTCGCGGGACTTGGGATAGGGCGCTGAACTAGCAAGCGTAGACTTTTGGATTGAACTACTTTCAACAAAAAACTTGTCATTGATGGGTATAGTCCTTCCAAAAACACATCTTTCGGTTGCGGCCATATCAAGTGGAGAGCACTGTTTTCCGTCCGATCAACGTTAGTTAAGCCACTTAGAGCCACAGTGAGTAATGCAGTGGGAGACCATGTGTGAAATTGTGGTGCTGCAATCTTTTTGGTGGTTGAGTAGCCCTGGCTCTGGAGCTGCGCTAAATGTTCTCTTGCAGTTGCCGGCTCGTATTGGGCGTTAGTTCGGAGCGGCGGTGGCGTAGCCAATGCGAGCGTTGAAAGAATCTTTTTTTGAGGAAATGAGTCGCGCGCCGAAGTGAATAATGCTACAGCCGCACTCCGAAAATGGGGCACAAGGGCCACCCACAATCAATTCGACCGCAGAATGAAGCAGTCCGGCCCGGCCAAACAAACCTGCCCACACAGGCCCTTTTTGTCCGATGGCAAACGCCCGCTTTTCCATCCATTTACGGACGCACATCCCCACACTGCACTCTGCGCCCAGGCATCCTGCAGCCACGTGCTGGCGCAGCCGGGATGGATCATTTGAATACTCCGAGTGTTCCCATCTTTTGTCCGCTTCTGGCACCACTGATCGAACCAGACCCGGCTTTTTGTGCCCCGGTTCCGCATAGTGTCCGCGCCACCCACGGCTCCTTCCACGGCATCGTTCCGCCGCCAAAGCCCGCCTCAGCTCCGCCAAAGCCATGTCGAGGTCTCCGTCCTCTCCCCCATTTGGGCGACGTGAAACCCACAATTTCTCGTCCAAAGAAACGCTGCCGCTCCTTGACAACATCAGAACAGTCGGCGATGCCACGTCCGCCGCCCTGGAGGACGGCACACTGCGCAGGCTCCTGGAAACGCCCCATCGCTCGGTCACCGCAGCAGACTTGAACCGCCAGTACTCCATCCACAGAAACAGCTTGACCTACACGTCGCAGCCGCTCTTGCAGCGCCTCTTCACGTCGCAGTACGCCGTGCTGAACCCCAACTCGGGCCCGGACTTGTCGTCGTCGTCCGTGTGTCTTCTTGACGAGAACATGGTGTCGGATCACGAGGGCTCCTACGAGGACGACACGCCCAGCCGACGCTTCGACATCCTCAGCCTGTTCCGGCCCGAGCGGTTGATCGGCCACTACGACTCGCTCGCGGTGTGGGAGAACGCGTTTGTGGAGAACTTGTCCAAGATGAAGAACAAGCGGCTCCGGGCGTTCTACGAGGACCAGAACGACCTTATCAAGCGCTTCAGTGAGATCGACCACTTCTTGGACCACGGCAAAATCCACCTCAACATGCTCTCCACGTACACAGAGAACAAGAATAAGCAGTATCGCGTGCCACAAGTCCACGAGGAGGACTTGGTCGGCTCTGAAATGGAGAGAACAAACTCCAAGTCCCGCATCAACGAGCTGCCGGGCAACATCCACGACAGCGGTCGCTTCTTGGGTTTCGATGTGGAGGAGTCGTCTTATCAGGTGCAGCTCGCGATCATGGTCAATTTCTTCATCAACTTCATTCTTTTGATGGGCAAGATTGCCATCTCTCTCTTGACCAGCTCCTTGTCCGTGGTGGCGTCCTTGGTGGACTCCGTGTTGGACTTTCTCTCCACCTTCATCATCTACATCGCAAACCGGATCTCCAACACCAAGAACTCTCGGACACAAATTGCATACCCTATTGGCCGGGCTAAGCTTGAGCCGTTGGGCGTGTTGATTTTCTCCGTGATCATCATCATCTCCTTCTTTCAAGTTGGTTTGGAGTCCTTTAAGAAGCTCTTCATGGACCCCACTCCCAACAAGACCCCGGTGGAGATCCACGCAGACGCGATTTCCGTCATGTTAATCACAATTGCCCTAAAAACCTGCTGTTGGTGGTGGTGCTCGCTGAGCCCATCGAGCTCTGTGCAAGCGTTGGCCCAGGATGCGGTTACTGACATTATTTTCAACACCATTTCCTTGTTGATGCCAACACTTGGACAGCTCCTCAATATCTGGTGGCTCGATCCTGCGGGCGCTTTATTACTTTCAGGGTACGTCATCTTCAGCTGGAGTTCAACTGCTTTCAAGCATGTAGACTCGCTAGCGGGAGCCGTTGCAGAGCCTGAGGACTACAAAGTTGTGCTTTATTTGGCATACAGGTTTGCTGAGTGTATTAAAAAAATCACATCTCTCAAGGTCTACCATGCGGGCGACAGATTAAACGTGGAAATTGACCTCGTGTTTGATACAGACAACTTCGATTTGAGCTTCAAGGATGTCCATGACATTGCCGAGGCGTTGCAATACGCCATCGAAACCCTTCCTATGGTGGAGCGTGCCTTCGTGCACATTGATTACATGGAGGGAAACTTTAAGGGTCACTTGACGTGAGCTTATCTATGAAGTTCCGGAAACAATGTTCGCAAAGACTGTTGCAAAGATTCTTTGTAGTCACTCGCAATGTCTCGCGAGCTGCCCTGTGTGATTCGGAAAAACTTATCAATTAACAAATTGACACTTTCCAACGTGGTGTCCCAGTTCCTGGAGGTGATGCCCGGGAGCTTCATTTTATTTAATAAAGCGAGCTGCTTTCTATCACAAACGAATCGCAAAGCATGCATAAAACACATTGCTCCGTAGTAAAAGAAGAACTGAACTTGGTCAGACAAGTAGGCAAAGTACGAATCATTGGCCACATCCCGAACAAAATTAACCAAGTGGTAAGAGTGGGAGAAAATCCGAATCAAATGGTTTTGGTCGGCGTTCTCGAGAATATTAACGAACACACAAGAATCGGGGTGAAAAATCTTGTGCCCTTGCATGTCTTGGCTTCCCTTAACCAGTTTTCGATGGATGTAGTAGTGCAGAATTTGCAAACAACAGAAGTGGTAGCAGAATTCAACAAACAGAAGCGCCGGTTGTTCAAACAAATACTCCCACTGATCGTACCATCCTTGAACCTCGTCGTCGACATTTTGCAAAGCAGAGTCTAGCTGGAATGCATCTATCTGGTCTGGACCGCAAATCAGTTGGATGAAATTGTAAGTGATGAGGAGAATTCCAATCTCACTGACCATTCTGCCGTCAAAATTGGTGGCGCTTGGTAGGCTCAATGTGGCTGTGCAGTATTCAAGTCTGACTTCGTCCAATTGGCACATTCTCCCGCTCAAAACACAACTCACCAAGTGTATCAATGTGAGATGGTTATAAATTCGCAGAATGGTGAGCACGAAGTTGTCATCCATATCGAGCTTTCCAAGCATGCTGGAAGACTGAGAGGTGTCAGGAATCATATTCTGTGCCGAGTGTAGAAGCGTGCCAAAGGTCGACTTGGTCACAATGAAAGACAAGCCCAAGCCCGAGAGGTACCATGGATCCAAACTTAGGTTTTTGGGCCGGTGATCGTCGTCCCCTTGCAAGCCATAGTTGAAACTGTTTGCCTTGCAAGAGAGAGACATCAGGTAGATGGACAAAATGACCAAGGCCTGAAGAAATTCAATATTTCCTGTGATGTCGCTGGCGTGATAGAACGCGGCGATTTCCAAAATACAGTCGTTCAAATCCTGAACCAAGCGGTCAATAATGAGACGGTAAGCCGTCTTTCTTTCGTGCGTCAAGTACTTGCCTCCCAAGTTGTTCCATTCTGGGCGGAAACGGCACGAGAGAGCACAGCATGTGGTGAGGAGTAAAGATGACCTTTCCCTGATACTGTGGATCAAATCCTTGGTAGACAATTCTTGGGGGAACAGAACCCAGCGGCCGTAATTACTTCTGAAATCGTCAATCAAAGTCACGGCCTCTTCCTCGTCGATGATGCCCTTGCTGATGATGTCGTTGAAGTACGCAGGCTGTTTATAGGTGTTCTTAGATGATTTTGACCCCAATAAGTTAGCGATCGAGCTCGGGACAGACGAGCCGGAGGACGCGATGGCACACAACGGCGAGATCTGCGAAAATGCTGCGGAGGAAGCCATGACGTGGGAACTGGAATCTAAATCGCCAGCCGAAACGACGTTTTTGAGCGCCCTCTGAGAAGTGTGCTTCAGCCTGCTGAAGTGGTCTGAGTCATGCGCCATGGATGCGGGGTAGAGGGTTTTCGAAGAGAGCGGTGTGGCGGATCGGCTCGTTCTTTTCATGGAGTCCGCCGCTTCCAATAGAAGACCGAGGTCGTTTTGCGGGAGGCCCGCTGCGCCGTCGGAAGAAGCGCCCTTTAGCAAAGCCAACACCTCTGAAACAGCCAGATGAATCGCGTCGAGCTTCTGGTCGGGCGTGAGAGTCAGTGGGTACGGGGACGCCGTGTTGTTTCGGTCTAGGAGGTGTTCGGGAACGCCGTCAACGACATTGATGCCCGGGTGCTCGGCACGGAACTCGACCTCCAACGAGCAAATCTTGTGGTAGCCCAAGCAGCGCATACAGCTGACAGCGTTGCTGGTGTACTTGACGCATTTCGTCTTTTGTCTTCGACAGTAGTCGCATGCCTTCAAGGCCCGTTGCGGGATGAGGTCGTCCAGAGGCCTTTTTTTGGGGTTGCCCGCGGGGATGGCGGGATCCTCTGGCTCTTGCAACGAAGAGTCTTGCTTGCTCATTGCTAAAGAAAGTGGACGGTGGAGCACGGGGGTTGTTATCCAGAACGGCAGCCAGCGTTCGGACGATTCCGAGAAGTTTTCGTTTGGCTGATAAGCGTGCCGGTGCAGGATGAGCCGCACGGGATGTGGGGGCGGGCCAGATGCGCAGCCGCCGAGAGAAGCTGCTCAAGCCGAGAAAGACAAGAAGCAGCAGAATAGCCGTTTCCCTTCGACTGTAGCCTCTCTTTTTTCCCCTTCTTTTTCGTTTCTCACTCTTATTCTTTCTTCTTTTTTCTTGTTTGCCTCACATTAACTTGAACAACACCTTTTCTCCATCGCGGCGCCGCACAAAGTCAAGCGACGTGAGCTTCACGCCGCCGTGGATGCCCAAATGGTCGTGGTCGATATATCCACTGTAGAGAAGCAGCCCTGTGGCGCCTCCGGAAACATCTGAAACGTCGCAGGCGCCACAAAAGTGAACGGCGAAGCCCTGAACGGCACTAGCAGCCTCTTTCAGCCGAGCGCCGTGGCGAAGCGGCTTGTGGAAGAGCCCGCCAGGGGCACCATCAGCAGCCTCGAGCGTCTCCAAGCCGGGCGCCATTTCCACGCCGGCAATCAGCGGCCAGCCAAGTGGCCGAATCTTCCAGCCCACGCTCCAGCATAGGCGGCCTTCTTGCTTCGAAATGGCTAGCTCCGGGCCATGGGCGGTGGCGTGGAGCGGCTCGAGCCACATGGCAAACTTGGCGTCGTCGCTGTCCTTCAACGCCACCGGCAATCCGAGCAGATCACGGATAAACGGCAGACGGAATGCACAGTCCAAGAGCTGGAATGGGATGTGGCTCTCGCGGAGTTGGTCCACGTCCTGCTGGGCCAAGGAAGCGCTGCTTCGGAGCCCGTCGATGTACGGGCTGTAGCGGACGTAGTCGAGGCGGCGCTGGGCGGGCCAGTTGGCGCCGATCCACACGGGCAAAAACACCGTTTTCGTTTTCGTGGAGGGTGCCGGGTCCCGGTGAACGCCGTACGCTTCGACGGCAACATACGCAGCAATCCCCACGGCCACGGCCACGACGCAGGCGGCGGCGGTTTTGCGGGCCCGGCCGGGTTTTTCCGTGATGGGTTTCAATAGCTCTGGGTGGCTCTGGATCTGCCGAAGCACCTCTTCTCTTTTGTCGAGCGACATCTGTGTGGCGGCCGTGGAGAACGCAGGGGCCAAATTTCTGGCGGCGGTGAAACGGCTGGTGACATTTTTGGTGTACTTTCGGTGGGTGCTTCTGGTGGCATGGCTGGAGGCAAGACGGGCAAGACCACGAGCGGCTCGAGGCAGGCGGAAAATGCCGCTCGGTTTCAAAAGAGAGCCGCCCGTTTTCAAAGAGAAGGCGCCGTATTTCGGGCCGGCGTTCATTTTGAGGGGGTTGGTGGAGTGGGAGGTTTCCAGGCTCCCACAATGTGGGGTGGTGCGTCGCGCTCCATGCCATCTGCCGTCTGGCTGCGGCAGAAGAGGCTGGCCAAAGAGAACAAGGAACAAGAGAAAATTATGAAGAAGCGAGGAGTAAAAACACGAGAAGGGCAGAATTGAAAAGGAGGAAGTAAAAAAGAAGCTTCGATATCCGGCGAGCCACTGGGATTTGTCTTAAAGAATGAATTGTGAGAGCCAATGAACAGTGATGCTGAAGAGCCAACGGAGCATAGTACTGAAGTGCGATGTAGTGAGAACCAAAAGATTAAATTCCGGAGGTGAAAACACTAGGCGGCGAAAATCAGAAAAAGCGATTGAGCGGCAATCGGAAAACATGATCTGGTGATCAGAATATATTGTGGTGATTAGAATGTCGTGGTCAGAATATATATTGTAGTCATCAGAATATAACGTGGTGATCAGATGTCGTGGTCAGAATATATAATGTAGTGATTAGGCGATATGTCTGTTCAAAACGCTTGCAGTGGCAATTGCAAATGTGCTGTAGGAACCAGAAAATACTCAGTGACAATCACAATGTGATGGGGTAACCACAAGATATGTGGTGGTCAATACACTGTACCGTTCACAAGATGACATACGAATATGCCATGATGAGGCTGCGGCGAGCTGAGGCTCTACTCCTCGTCCTCCAAGTCGGCCCAGCTGGTGGACTTGTCGTTCATCTTGTCGAACATGCTCTGGACCTCTGCTTTCAAGCGGGCTTCCCGAGCAGCCTGTGCCTCGTCCGCGGCAGCCTGCTGTTCCTTCAACTGCATCGCGTTCTTCTGTTTGGGCGTGAGGTACTTTCCCCGGGGCTCCTGCGGCGCTGCTGGTTTCTTGGCTCGGGCCGAAGAGGGCTCGGGCCCTTGGGACTGTGGAAGGCCCAAGCGGGCGGCAAACTCGCGGCCGGCCGCCGTCATGGGCGCTTTTTCGTCATCGGAGCCTCCGGCGTGTGACGCGTTTCTGGAGGCCCGGCGACCACTGGAGCCGCTGGAGCCGCTGGCACTGCTGGAGTTGCTTGGCTTGTGGTGGGCATCGTCTCTCGAGCGGGGCTTGGGCCCAGAAACAGACAGCCTTCTGCCGGACCGTTCATGGCGATCGTGGCGATCCAGTCTCTCGTGGCGATCTAGTTTTTCAGGAACCCCGAGCCGGCTGGCAAACTCCTTTGCAAACAGCGACATGGTGCCATCGGGCTCGTCGCCGGAATCGGCCAGGGCCCTGTTCTTGGATCGTGGCGGATGATGCGCAGAATCGCGATCTGCATGGCCCTTGCGGCGGGGCTTCTTGGGCAGATCACGTTTGCTGCTGGATGGTGGCGTCGGAAGCTGTGTGGCGGCCGCTTTTGGTGGTGCTGGGGCCGGCACGGGATCCGGGGCATCGGCCCACTTTGAAGGAAGCGCAGCGTGTTGTTTTTTGGGGGCAATGGCAGCGGCGGCGGCGGTTGGCTTGTGGGTGTCCTGAGTCAACGCGGCCTCGACCAAGGCGTCGTCTGTGGCCCATCTAGAAGCCAAGCCCGTCATTGTATCAGGAAAGTCCAGCGGCCTGATGAGGAGCAGAGCTTCTCATTTCGGCCGGATCGAGTGGGCGTGCGGCACTCAAAAGGCGCGAGGTGATTCGGCGAGCAACCAGGCGGCAGGCGCGAGCAATCGGGCGGCTGTCGCCCCGGAAGTCTCCCCGGAAGAGTGTTGCGGGGCCGGGGCCGCGCCGGAGACACTGGCGGCGGTTCCGGGCTGCGGAGCGGCGCTGAAACGATGAAACACCGCTGAAACACCGCTGAAACAGTTCTGGAACACTGATGAAGCGCTCTGGAATCACCCGAAAACACGGGTGAAACACGGCCCCACAGCCTGATGACGGGCACACCGCAGCGGACACTCCGATTTTCACTCCTGCCTGCACTGCGCAGCGCCTGCCGGAGCGGCCTAGCATTATTAATCCACCACTTCTTCTCCACCTCTTCAAACACGCTTGTACCACCATGTCCTCTTTCAACTTGTCTTCCGAATTGCCAGCCTGGCAACAACTCGAGTCCACCTACGAAAAGGTGGGAAGAACCTTGAAGGTCAAGGACGAGTTTGCCGCCGACAAGCAACGGTTCGAAAAGTTCTCTCTGACCTTCACCAACTACGACGGCTCGGAAATCTTGTTTGACTTCTCCAAAAACATCATCAACGACGACATCAAGAAGCAATTGGTGCAATTGGCTAAGGAGGCCGGCGTGGAGAAGTTGAGAGACGCCATGTTCAACGGTGACAAGATCAACACCACCGAGGACAGAGCAGTGTACCACGTTGCCTTGAGAAACCGTGCCATGAACGTCATGGAGGTGGACGGCGTCAACACCGCCCAGGGCGTGGACGAGGTGCTCCAGCACATGAAGGAGTTTTCCGACTCCATCAGATCCGGTGAATGGACCGGTTACACCGGCAAGAAGATCACCGACGTGGTCAACATTGGTATCGGTGGCTCCGACTTGGGCCCCGTCATGGTCACCGAGGCCTTGCGTGCCTACTCGCAGCCCGGCCTCAACTGCCACTTTGTGTCCAACATTGACGGCACCCACTTGGCCGAGACCTTGAAGGGCTTGAACCAGGAAACCACCTTGTTCTTGATTGCCTCCAAGACCTTCACCACCGCCGAGACCACCACCAACGCTAACTCCGCCAAGACGTGGTTCTTGGAGACCGCCAAGGACACTGCCCACATCGCCAAGCACTTTGCTGCGTTGTCCACCAACGCCGACGAGGTTGCCAAGTTTGGTATCGACACCAAGAACATGTTTGGCTTCGAGAGCTGGGTCGGCGGTCGTTACTCGGTCTGGTCTGCCATTGGTTTGTCCGTGGCCATCTTCATTGGCTACGAGAACTTCGAGGCCTTCTTGAAGGGTGCCGAGGCCTTCGACAAACACTTCACCACCGCTCCATTGGAGGAGAACATCGCCGTCACCGGTGGTTTGTTGTCCGTGTGGTACAACAACTTCTTCGGTGCCCAGACCCACTTGGTGGCCCCATTTGACCAGTACTTGCACAGATTCCCAGCCTACTTGCAACAGTTGTCCATGGAGTCCAACGGTAAGTCTGTCACCAGAGGCAACAGCTTCACCAACTACCAAACCGGTACCATTTTGTTCGGAGAGCCAGCCACCAACGCCCAGCACTCTTTCTTCCAGTTGGTGCACCAGGGTACCAAGTTGATTCCATCGGACTTCATTCTTGCGGCCCAGTCCCACAACCCCATCGAGAACAACTTGCACCAGAGAATGTTGGCCTCCAACTTCTTCGCCCAGGCCGAGGCATTGATGGTCGGAAAGGACGAGGAGCAGGTGCAAAAGGAAGGTGCCACTGGTGGCTTGATTCCACACAAGGTGTTTTCCGGTAACAGGCCAACCACCTCCATCTTGGCGCAGAAGATCACTCCTGCCTCGTTGGGTGCTTTGATTGCCTACTACGAGCACGTTACCTTTGTCGAGGGTGCCGTCTGGAACATCAACTCGTTTGACCAATGGGGTGTTGAGTTGGGCAAGGTGTTGGCCAAGGTCATTGGCAAGGAGTTGGACAACTCCAGCGACATTGAGTCTCACGACCCATCCACCAACGGCTTGATCAACCAGTTCAAGAAATGGAGCAACTGACTGGACGGCCGAGCGCTGAGCAAGCTTTAATGCGTGCGGCGCCTGCGAAGAATATATGTTAATCTATGAATCATCAAGGTCCAAGTAGGGCAAGTGGGGTGGGAAACTCAGAGCGGCTTGTCCCTGTTTGCTGTAATTTGAGATTTTGTCTGGCGAGAGCACGGTAGATGAGTAGTGGAGGCGTGATCTACCAACTGCCGCTGTCTGCTAATTACCGCTAAGTACCGCTGTCCACTTAGTGGAAACGTGAGCGGCTACGTTTCGTTCAGCCTTTGAAAAGCACCACGGCATTTTAGCTTCTGGAGCGATGTAGAGTCTTGCGCATCGTGAGAAGCAATCAGTTGAGCGGCAGCAGCGCCAGGAAAGGAACCCGGAAGCACAGAACATCGGGCAAGACCGCAAAGTACCTTTGGCCTCCTTGAAAATGCCCGCCCTTGCAAGAGCCCTCGAGGCCGGCGAATTTTTTGCAAAGAAAATTCAAGCGTTTCGATCATCCTTCCATGCCCTGCGCTTCCTCCATAGTAAAGCTCCAGCACGATGGGCATCGACCGCGCAACAACAAATTTGCTAGCAGTCTTACTCACCAAACCCCGCAACAATGTCGGACGATTACGAAGTGGTGGTCAACAACATGCCCGGAGAAGGCTTGGACAACCCGTTGAGAGCCATCATTGTGGTGGACGCCAAAGACAAGCCCGAGGGAGAGTTGGAGGAGCGCATGCTCGACGGCATCCAGACCAGCGACGAGGTCGAGGCGTTCTTCGATCTGTTTGACGAGAAAATCGCCTACCCGAACGAGGAGCACATCAAGTACGAGGTGGGCAGCGACGGCTTGGTGGTGTTCATCGTGGACACGGTCGCTTTGAGGGACAAGGTCATCGGATTCTTGGAGTCCTACCGCCCCGCCGCCAACGCTGAAAACGGCGACGACGCTGACGACGCCGAGGACGCCGGCGAACTGAAGAAGAAGCAGAAGACGGCCCACTAACGCCGCCCCGCCTCATCTAGGCGCATTCGGCCAGCCACTGCCGCCTCCGCCATATGTACACTATCGCCCCGGGCCCGCCGGCGCCTATGCCGCAGGCCGCCCGGGGCAAATTCTAAAGACGAATCCGCAAGAGCAGAAAGACCCGGCCGAAACGCCCGCCGTAGAGCCCGTCGGGGCCGTGCACCCGTGCACCACCGCACCGGCGGTGCCTCGCTCAACGTCAACAGCGCCCACGCTCTCCCGGCCCACACAATGGAAGACTGGAGAAGAATAGACATTGACGCCTTGGAGCCCGAAAACCATCTTTCCAAGCAGGACTTGGTGCCGCCTTTGGACCCGGTGTCCCTCGAGCAGGTGCAGGCCGTGGCCCTGCAAGTGAGACAGGCATTGTCGCTGGGCAAGTTCGTGGAGGCCTTGCAAGCGGCCTTGGACACGCCTCCGTACGTGAGCGACGACAAGACAAAGGACACACACGCCGAGACCGTTTTCGAGGTGCTTGTGTCGATCAAAAACAACCACCAGACCAGCGAGCTCTCGTCGTTTGTCACCCCGTTGTCCAGCGATCAGCAGGACACGTTGGTCAAGTACATCTACAAGATCATGGCCACCAGCTACGGCGCCAAGCACGGCGCCTTGATGCTCAGCTGGTTCGAGAAGACCGTGGACGTGACGGGGATGGGTCCCGTGGTGAGATACTTCTCCGACCGCAGAACAGTGTAGCGTGTGCACTCTGCCGCTGTATAGCAATGAAAATTGAACGTCCGTATTACTTACCACTCTAATTACTCGGGGCGCCGTGGCGTGCATCTCTCGCATCTCCTTGCTGTCTAAATCTAGCGCGTGCGGCCTTGCTAGAGCTCCGCGTTCATTCTGCTGGGCAGTTTGTGGAGGCCGTGGTCCTTAGAGACGTGCTTTTGGAAGTCTCCGCTGGACCTGACGTTGCTTTCCCGCAAGGCCCTCGTGGGGCTGGGCGATCTGGCCGCTACGGGCCGTTTGAACAAGTCCATGAACTCTGTGTGGTCATCGAAGATGTCAATGTGTTGCAATGACGGCGTCAAGTGAGAAAAGTCCACAGCTCCAAGCGCGGGCGCCTTTTGGACGCTGTCGTGCTTTCTGTTTGCCGTCAATTCGTTTCGGAGTTTGATGAGTTCCTCCTGGTGCACGCTCTCCTTCAGCGCCATCGCGGAACGCACCTGCTCCACCGATTCCTCGAGTGTTTGGCACCTCACTTTGTAGTCGGACAAAGCTGTAGATGCTTTGAAGTTTTCGGCTCTCAAGTCACTTATACCCTTCTCAAGTTGTAGCTTAAGCGCTCCATGCTCCTCTTCCTTCAGTTCTAGCTTGGCCACCTGTGCACGAAGCTTAGTAACTTCTCCATTGAGCGCTTCCGTCGTGCCTGACTTCTCGATAGCCTCTTGTAGTTCTTTCTGCAATTGCGCAATGGATTCCCTTTGACTAATCAGCGCAGCTAGCGAGTCGTCAAGGCGCAGCTGCATTCCGGCCAATGCTGCGGAGTGCTTCTCCTCTGTGGCCTGTTGACAGGAAGTCAAGCTCTCCAAGCGTTTCTCGAGCAGTTGCTTGAGTTCCACGTCTCTTGCGTGGGCCTCTCTCTCTTGTTCGAGATTTTTTCTCATTGAACTTTCGCTTTCAACCGAGCTCTTGAGTTGCGCCTCGAGCTCCCGTTCGTGTTGCTCCAGGCGGGCGATGCGGTCGGCGGAAGACTCTTTTTCAAAGCGAGACGACTGTTGCAACTCCTGGTACTGGGAGCTTGACAACAGCAATTTTGCCGATGTCTCTGCTAGCTCTGCTCGCGCATTCTCTGTTGCAGCGCACTGCTGCTTCACCTGCTCCTCCATGGACCTTATAGTAGCGTCTCGCTGTTCGAGCAAGCTCTGTGCCTGGACCAACTGCTCTCGCGTCAAATGCAAGTCCTTTTGCAAGGCCAAGCTATGCTCTCTGATTGCAAGTGCCAGGGACTTGAGCAGGAGAGCCCGTTTTTGGAAGCGGTCATTCATGCGGACCAAAGCAGATGTGGGAGTCATGTCGTTC
This sequence comes from Metschnikowia drosophilae, assembly GCA_002893705.1. NCBI lineage: Eukaryota > Fungi > Ascomycota > Pichiomycetes > Serinales > Metschnikowiaceae > Metschnikowia > Metschnikowia drosophilae. The sequence goes on from NXHC01000003.1 coordinate 102,058, forward strand.
CCGTTCGTGGTAGCGCGACGGCCAGGGCCCGGTCTCGACGAGACACTTCTTTGAGTCGTTTGGCGAAATGTGCCTGCTAAATCGGAGCTCGGGTTAAGCGACGAGACGGTGGGCCGAGCGTAGCCCGGCAAGCGGGCACTTTGCGGCGGAATACGCGCCTGTGGAGCACGGCGGTCGCCCTGGTCAACAAACTCCGACGCAAGGGAAAGAACGGCGCCGGCGAAGGCGGCGGGCTCGCCAGGGCCAAGATGCACCAAGACCTCGGTGCGCTCGTGACGCGGCCGGCAAAGCATCATGGCTGCGGCCACGCTGGCCAGCCGAGGCAGATGGGCGCTTCGGAGAAGATGGCGCACAAGAAGCGAGAGCTGGGGAGCACCTGCGGCCACGGCCGGCGAGCTGCGCAACTCGGAGTCCACGATTGTGAGGCACTTTTCGTGGAGAAAAAGTCGAACAATAAAACACGATCTCCGGGCGGCTGAACCGGGCCTTGAGGGGGTCGCGCTGCGTGACCTCCGGTCCAAGAGGTGTCTTGCTGTTGAAGGGGCGAGGCGCTTCTTTTTGAGGAGGCCACCCAGCGCAGCAGACGGAATGTGCTTTTCGGAAGCGTTTTTGTCGAGCACGTCAATGTAGCTCGTGCCGTCATGGACCTCACAAGCGGTGACGCTCACCTGTTCGCCCGAAGCCAAATAGTGTGCTAGCAATTCGTCAAGCGAGCTAGCCCGGTCGCTATTCGCGGAGCCTAGCAAAACAAGCGTTCTGTTGGATTTCGAGAGAGTGGCAAGGACATCCGCCGGAATCGAGTGTGTGTAAACTGAGGAGAAGCTGTACGCCCTGTTATCAACCGTCACTTTGGAGATTCCATCCAGGCCAGGCTCGATAATGACGGGAGAGCCGCTCTGGACCTTGAGCGAGACAATGTTTTGTTTCATGGCGGTTTCAGCTGCACGAAGCACGGGTTTTGCGGCGGTTGGTGGGGTAAAGATGGATGGAGTGCTTTGTGCGTTTGAGCTCAATGTTTGTTATGATTTCATGCTGCGTTCCGCGTAGGCGCTGTCTGCAGGCACCCATCGCCGTCTCCAGCAAATCGTGGGGCGGTATTGAGCGATTGGAGAGCATAAGAATGAGCGAATTAGAGAACAAAGTAAAAAAATTTGTGTATATATTTTTGAAAAAGGAAACCTCAGATTGAGAACCGGTCTTGCGATTGTGCTGATGAAATCTTGAGATTCTCATGTTCTCCCCGTGGGCTCCAAACTAAGTGCGGCAAGGCATCAAATCACCTCATTTTGACGATGCGAGCCGGAAATCGCACGGCACCGCAAACTGCGACATATCCGACTTCCCCGGTGTTCTCCGATCTACAAAAGTGACGCCTACACGGGCTTTGCCCCGAAATTTGGCAAAGCTGAAAAATTTTCATCTACCTCACTGTTTGCCGGAACAACTTCCATAAGTGCAGGTGATTCCAAGTTTAACGGCGGCCTGCTTGACTCTGAATCACGGGGTGCATACAGGCAGTGCCGTGGCAAAAGAGCTTGATATCCGGGGTTGCGCTGGGCCGTGTGTGGGCGGCCCTGGGCGCCACAAAACCTACCCGAGAAAGCTTTCAGCCTGACAGCGCTAGACTGAAACAGCACTGAAACATGTTTGCAACAGGGCACCTGATCTTTCTACCCGACAAAAGGAACATCCGAACGCCGTCTCGGCCTTCTGGCGATCCAACCCGCAATGTGGGGCACCTGGCACTTGCGGTGGTGCATGCCGGATTAGGAAGTTTACCCTGGTGGGGTACGTTGCATGGCCCCCACTTGCTCCCCGCTAATTCAGCACCAGCGCATATATAAAGGGTCGCCCGCATCTCATTTTTGAAGCCATCATTCACAACAATGTCTATCAAATTGAACACAGGATACGAGATGCCCCAAGTCGGCTTCGGCTGCTGGAAGGTCGCCAACGACACTTGCGCCGAAACCATCTACAACGCCATCAAGACCGGCTACAGACTCTTTGACGGTGCCGAGGACTACGGCAACGAAAAGGAGGTTGGCCAAGGTATCAACAGAGCCATTGACGAGGGATTGGTTGCTCGTGATGAGTTGTTTGTTGTCTCCAAGCTCTGGAACAACTTCCACCACCCAGACAACGTCGAGAAGGCCTTGGACAAGACCTTGTCCGACTTGAACGTCGACTACTTGGACTTGTTCTTGATTCACTTCCCAATCAGTTTCAAGTTCGTTCCATTCGACGAGAAGTACCCACCAGGCTTCTACTGTGGCGAGGGCGACAAGTTTGTGTACGAGAACGTGCCATTGCTTGACACCTGGAAGGCCTTGGAGAAGATGGTCAAGAAGGGTAAGGTCAGATCCATTGGTATCTCCAACTTCAACGGTGCCTTGATCCTCGACTTGTTGAGAGGCGCTGAGATTCCTCCTGCTGTTTTGCAGATCGAGCACCACCCATACTTGCAACAGCCAGAGTTGGTTAAGTTTGTTCAATCCAAGGGCATTGCCATCACTGCCTACTCCTCTTTCGGTCCTCAATCGTTCGTGGAGTTGAACCACCCCAAGGTCAAGGACTGTGTGGCCCTCTTCGAGCACAAGGACATTCTCTCCATTGCTGACGCCCACAAGAAGTCTCCTGGTCAAGTTTTGTTGAGATGGGCCACCCAGCGTGGTCTTGCTGTCATTCCAAAGTCCGGCAACCAAGACCGTATGTTGCAAAACTTGCAATCCGTTGACTTCGACCTCACCGATGCTGAGGTCGCCACCATCTCCAAGTTGGATGTTGGTTTGCGTTTCAACAACCCATGGGACTGGGACGAGATTCCAATCTTCTTCTAAATAGGCTGCCACCACACCATAGAAATAAAATAGAAAGCACAGTCTAAAACTCAAACTACAGTAGTACATGCGCGAAGTATTTTATTGGCCACTGGTTCACGCTGTTTATATGGCGGCCAAGACGTTGTCTCTGCCCAAGTTGAGAAGCCTCAAGCGGCTCATAAAGTCGTCCCTGTTGGTGTAAGCGCCACAGAGTCTTCTCTTGCCAGTGAACTCTGTTCTCAGGTGGAAACAGCGCCAGTTGTCGAAGATCAAACATTGGCCCGGCCTCAACTGGTAGAAAATCTCGTTTTCGGGCGAGCTGATGATGCTGTACCACAGGCGGATGGCTTTGTAGAATCTCGGAACGTCGGCCGGGTCCGCCCACTGGTCCATGCAAGATCTGTCGCTCTGGTTCCAGCGCACTTGCACAAGATCGCCTTGCAAGTTGAGCTTGAAAACCGGCTGGGGGATGTCAGGCTGGATACAGACCTTTTCTTCGCCGGCGGAGTGCGCCGGAACAGGGACGCGTGTCAAGATGTCGTAGCTCTCGGGGTCCTGCTGCTTCAACAACTGGGCACACTGGAACGCGTCCACCAAAGACGTGGTGCCGCCCGTTCCGTCGTGATACAAGAGGTGGAACAACTGGAGCCCCGGGGTGTCGTTCCAGTAGGTGCCGTCGGTGTGGGCCGAGATGTCGAAGTTGGTGTAGGCGGTGTCCTTTTTGCCCAAGTCGGACGTGAAGTCCCAGAAGCCGCCGTAGTGGGTGGGCCGGATGTACATGAGCTTTTCGCAAAGGCGCTCCGTGTCCTCGGGGGTGACCGGAACGTTGTCGATGAGCGTGAAGCCGTACCTCCACAACTTCAAGCACCAGTCACGGATGGCCGCCTCGCCGTCGTGGGCGTCGGAAGACGCCATGATCTGGGCGTAGTCCACGTGCGGCATGGCGTCCTTGATGGCCGCGGTGTTCCAGAGCGTTTGGCGCAACGTGTCAGCCTCGCCAGGGACCTTGTGCGTTTTTGCAACAAGCGGCGGGTTGTACGCGTGCAACTTCAACCAGTCCAAGGTGTAGCTCGAGCGGTGGCCGTTCTGGGACCACACCACGTGCAACGAGTTGTCTGCGACCAGAGCCTCGGCGGCCCGGATGTTTTCGTCGATGGTGGCAGAGTTGAGGAGCCGCTGCTTGGTGGTTTCGAAGTAGCACTCTTCACAGTGGCAGTTGTCTCTGAGCCAGATGTAGTGGAAGGTGGATCGGGTGCCGAGATCGACAGTCAAGGCGTCGGAAAGAAGGTCAACGGACATGAATAAAGATAAGCGACAGCGAGCAGAAGCAGAGCAGCAGCGAAAGCAGAATCGGAAAGCACAAGATTCAGCAGAACAGCCGGGTAAGCGAGGAGGCCAAAACAAGTGAAGCAAAAGTAGTGGGAACAGTGCCTGCCCACTGCTTCCCCGGACTACGAGGCCTGCGCGCCGCACGCAGGACCGGCGCCAGCAATTCCGCTGCGCTCCACACCTGCACGCAGGCCGTCCGCGCCCATCATCACCGTCATCACCAACCCCAACGGCCTGCCCACGCTGGAGCGACTCCAGTCCTTTGAACACACCAGCCCGCCACCGGTGCACGCACGCCTGCTGCCAGAGACTCAGCCTGATCACGCCCGCCACGGCCACTGAAGAATACCAGCCCGGCCCGCCGCCTGGCCGCCGCACCCGCCCCTGTTTTTGCACCTCTGCCCATGGCAACAGGCTACGAAAGCGCCTCTCTGCCGGCCACAGAACATCCACACCTCCCACACCACCCGCACCCGTCCAGCGCGGCCATGACGGACCTCATGGAAGTGCGCATGGAAGACTCGCGGCCGCAACTCTACTCGTGCCACGCTAGCGAAACGGCCGCGTGCGGAGCCGCCTCCTCCGAGCTCCTGCTGGTTTCAGAAAGAGTCCAGAGCGCCTGTGCGGCCAGGGATAAAGAGGGCCTCCGCCGGCTCGCCCGCAATCGGCCTGGGCTCGTTTCGGCGCCGTTGCGGGCCGCGGCATGGCCCCTATTGCTACTGGCGCCCACCAACACCCAGCCGGCGCCCACCAACACCCAGCCGGCACCCACCAACACCCAGCTGCCGGTGATCGCAGACTTCAGCGACGCCGCCGACCCCACGGATCTCTTCGCGCTCCACGAGCAGCGGCCCCACAAGGACGAGGCCCAGGTTTTGCTTGACATCAAGCGCCTGTTCACCGTCATGTCTCACGTCAGCCTGTTTGGCCACATGGACCACTCGTCCTACACGACCATTCTCTCGGCGGAGGATGTGGACGCGTTGCGCAAGCGGCTTTTCTGCTTGATTGTGCGCGTGCTCCGCAAGTACCCCTGCTTGAACTACTACCAGGGCTACCACGACGTGGCCAGCGTGGTGCTACTTGTGTGCAGCGACGTCGATAAGGACTCGGACGAGCTTGCTTTCGGCTTTCTCGAGCGCTTGACGCTCTACCACTTGCGCGACTTCATGATTAACGACGTGGCGCTCACCATCAACCATTTGCGCTTGGTGCCCTTGGTCATCGAGCAGGCGGACCCGGAGCTTTTCGAAATCATCCGCCACGCGAACACCTCCTTCAACATGACGGATGGCTTTCACTACGACTACAAGTTCTTTCCCGCGCTACTGTCGGTGTTGACGCTCTTCAGCCACGACGTTTCGAACTCGAACCACCTCTTGTTGATCTGGGACTTGATCTTCAGCTACGAGTCCGTGGCCGTGTCTATGTACTTCTACGCGGCTACCCTCATGAGAAAGAAGCGGTCGTTGAAAGCGTCTTTGAACTTGTTCGAGCAAGGCGAGGTTGAGCCTGACGTGTTGCACTCAACCTTGTCGCCCTCGAAGCTTTTTGCCGATCTTTCGGACTCTTCTTTGCACGATATCATTTCCTTGACCGTGGATCTTATCGAGAAATACAACTTCACCGAGCTCCCCACTTCCCACGCTACCATTGATGTGTGGTTCAAGCAGTTTAATAGCAGCTCTGTGTTGGCCACGTCCTCTAGCCTTTATGACTTCGTCTCTAGCGGCGATCTGCCACTCACTCTCGGCCCTGACGACTTGGAACGCGTTGTTGAATCACAGGAGCACCAACAGCGGCAAGAGTCTGCTAATGACCACCTACTCTTTGAGTCTGCCATGAAGAACATGGAGTCGCTCACGAACTCGATTGACTCCTTAGTGGGCGAGGACACGAGTCTGGGGGTCTTTTCGCCCTCGTTGGCAAGTCTCACTGCCGCATCCAGCAGTGTGAGTGCTACGCTAGCTGCTTCATCTTCTCTAATCTTGAAGTCGATCATGCATTCGCCGCGAGACAAAGAGTCCGAAAAGCCGGACAAGGCTCTCAATCATATGAAGCAAATCTACAAGTTGAGCTTGACGATCGGCTTCGTTGGATTCTGTCTCCATTTTTTGATTAAGCAGAGCGACTACGGCTATATGCTTCGATTCAGCTCTAGAGGAGCGCATCAGATGATGAAGGAGAACTTCAGCGCCATTCTGGAGTATCTCCTAAAAAACATGCAAGGGTTGGTCGATGTGGCGAAAGAGAACACCACCTTGGGAGGGGTGATGGACATTACCCGGATCGGACTAGGATCGCTAAAGAAATCTATTTATGCTATAAGGAACTTCCCGGTGAAGTGAACCACAGATGTGAGTCGAATTTGGCAGGACATATGCGCTTGTTGAGTCACAGACATACGTTGAATAAGACGATCAAGAAGCTGGAGCGCCAGTGTCAATCGAGTAAATCAATACAACGTCCGCATATGGAGAGTGGCCCCAGCCTCTGTTTCCACTTGCACTGATCATGAAGCGTCCTGTGTCATCAACTATCAAGTTGCTGAGCACTCCACCATGGTGGCCAGGAACAACATAGAACGGAGTAGCTCTCTTTTTGCCCGATGTCAGAGACTCCAGGTTGAACTCATCGTATAGGCTCAAGTCGTAGAGACGGATGTTGTCCAAAGAGCCGCAGAATAAGAAGTTGTCGTTGGGCATGATGGACAAGGCGCTGACCGGCCCGGAAATTTTGGGGAATGAGAGACGTTTCAGAACGTTGGGGATGGCCACGGAGTCGGATCTTCTTGCGTGCGGTTTTCGGAGCGAGATCTCTTCGATTGTGCTGTTTCTTCTACCCACGTAGATCTTGTCGCCGTCATTTGACCACGTGGCGGTCATACACCATGGTGGGATGCCTTCGGGAACGCCCAACTTGAGCACGGATGAAGAGCCGGAGACACGGGTGTCCCAGATGTTGATGGTGCCGTCAATACTGGAGCTCATGAAGACATGGTCGTCCGTGGACGTTTTGTTTTTTGAAGTGTCGATTTTGACGTTGGCCTTGGACACGAGCGCCTCGTCGCTGCGAGCGTCGCCGAAAGCGTCCTCGTCTTCTTCCTGGTCGCTGCCAAAGAGCGAGTCCACATCGCTCGGGTTGTCGTTGAGCACCAAGTCCGCCAAGCCGCAGGGCCGGTAGCGAATACTGGAGATCTGGCCGGTTCCGCCGGTGAACAAGTTGGCGGTTTTGCCCGTGTTGAGGTCCCACTCGCGGATGGTTTTGTCCCACAGGCCGGAGAGGAGCGACGTTTGTGAGTAGTTGAGGCGAAGCACAGAGACGGGCTGCAGATGGCCGCCGGCCAACGACGGCTCGGCCGTGGGCTTGCGGCTGTGCGGAAAGTAGTGGTGGATGTTGCCCTCGTTGTAGATCATGGTGTAGAGCGAGATGCCACCGGAAAGAAGACCCGACACGCACCAGTAGCCGTTGCGCTCCACGTCAAGCGAATACACGGGGTTTGTTTTGGGCTCGTACGACGCGTAGCCCAGCGAGAAGTCGGACTCCCGCAACTTCGGGTTGGCGTTGAGAATCTCTGCCCGCGTGAGCGGCTGCTCGTTTTCCCAGTACGACACGATGGCGCCGGCCTTGTTGATGCTGTCCATGAGATTGTGCTTCTGCGCCACGGTGAGCGGCGCCTTGCCGTCGATGGACGCGGCAAAGTTGTACTTGCGGATGAACCCGTCCTCTCCGCCGGTGAGAAGCCACTTGGGGCCGTCCGAATACGCCACTGCGTGGCACTGCTGGACGTACGGAATGGCCACCATGGGCACGATGTCGAACTCCGACGCGGCCTGCACGGCCTGGACGGCGCTGGCACGGACGGCGGCTCCGTCGACGGCCTCGGCGGGCTCCTTGGGCAGCGCTTTGGCGGGCCCCAGAGCCAGCGCCGGCGACGCCGCAGGGCCTCGGTTCAGCCCGGCGTCGGCACCGGCGCCCGCGGAGGTGGACACGTTGCCACCGGCCCCGGCGGCCCCGGCCCGGTCCAGCGGCTTGTGGGCGCTGTGCTGGTGTCGGCTGCCGTTGGCGGCTTGTGTGTTGGCGTCGCTGCTGGCGTTGGCGCTGTCGTTTTCGTTGTCATTGTCGTTTTCGTTTTCGTGTTCATTTTCGTTTTCGTTGTCGTTGTCATTGTCGTCGTTTTCATCCCCTCCGTCGTCTCCGTCTCCGTCGTCTCCGTCTCCGTCTTCTCCATCTTCTTCATCTTCATCTACTCCATCTTCGCCGTCTCCGTCTTCGCCATCTTCGCCATCATCACCTTCTCCATCATCAGCCCCGTCGTCACCCTCACCGTCTTCATCGTCTTCATCGTCGTCGTCGTCACCGCCGTCCATTTCATCATCTTCATCATGGTCGTTTTCGTTTTCGGCTGCCCGAGCTGTGCCCGGCACGTCGTCCAACTCCATGTCGGAATTGTCGTTGTCATTGTCATTGTCGTCGAGCACATCGTCGTTGCCCACGTTGAAAAGATCGTCCTCCATTGACATTGTGCTGGAGGGAAGCCGACTATGAGAAAAGCTATCAGCCGCTTGAGAACAGAGCGCGTCCGCCAGTGCAGGCGCGGAAAATCAGTAGGAGGCCCGAGAGAAGACAAAGAAAGGATAGCAAAAAAAGAACAGAAGGAAAAGGAAGATGAATTGAAAGACAGGCGAATATGATAGGAGCCAGACGAAGAAGGAGGAGGAGGTGTCAGAGGACACAAGACAAGACAGAAGTGAGACTTCAAACAGAAGAACGAAGACACACAAGAGACAAATATCATGTCACAAAGACATAAAATAGACAGGAAAACCAGAGAGCGAAAGAAAAGTGAACTCCAACCAGCTCTACACTTCGTGGCATCGGCAATGTATTGGCTATGTACGGACACGGCGCGCTTACTCGTAGATCCAAGAGAGCATGGCTGGCTTGTACTCAACCAACTCCTCCTTCTTGAACCACAAACCAATCTCCTTGGTGGCAGACTCAACGGAGTCGGAACCGTGGCAAACGTTTCTGCCCATGTCAATGGCAAAGTCACCTCTGATGGTGCCTGGGGCGGATTGCAATGGGTTGGTAGCACCCAAGATGGCTCTACCTTGCTTGACAACGTCCTTACCCTCCCAAACGGTGGCCAAAACTGGACCGGACAACATGTAGGACAACAAAGATGGGAAGAATGGCTTCTCTTGCAAGTCGTCGTAGTGCTCTCTCAACAAAGACTCGGTTGGTTGGCACAACTTGATGCCGACCAACTTGAAACCTCTGTTCTCGAATCTGGAGAGGATGGAGGCGACCAATCCTCTTTGGACTCCGTCAGGCTTGATGGCAATGAAGGTTCTCTCGGTGTTAGACATTTTGCTGGGGAGGAAAGTGGTGACAATTTTTTTTTTCGTCTTCCCCACTGCGCCGCGGCCGGCCCACGACCCCGGCCGCGCACGTGCGCACGGCACGTGCCCCACCACATCGCTCGCCCCGCCAATGTAAACACACCTCCATCGCCGCCTCCCCCGCCATGACTTCCGATTCTGCTCTCGGCAGTCCTCGCGTGCTGGAGAAACGCGGCGCCACCACGCCGCTTTCGCTGTCGAAGCATCACAACAAGCGCCAGCTTGCGTTGAAGCTCCCGCCGCCGTCCGCAAACGGATCCTTTTTGGCCACGCTCCAAAACTCCGGTTCAACCGCGTCCACGGGCTCGTACGACGCCGACTTGCTCCAGGCGAAATTCCAGATCTGGATGCTCGAGCGGCGCCTCCAGGAGCAGCAGGACCTCACTGCGTTTATGGCGCTTGAGCGCCAGCTGGCCTTGCCGAGTTAGCGGCGAGAAATGCAAAGGGCATGAGGATGGAACTAACCGATAAAATATATTCGATGGCGACTGATCTGTTGGCGGCTGCCGCACTTGGTGCCGGTGCAAATGCATTCCGGCTGCTGCCGCCCTCTTGTCTGCCAGTGCCTTTTGACCATTGCACCAACTGATGAGAGGGCATCTACTGGCCGCCGATGCCTTCTGGCTGACGCATGCTGGAGCTACCGCTTCATTGACTGCCAAGGCATCCTGGCTACCTTTTGACTGCTGCCGCGTTGACTGCTTCACTCGCTGGTCTGGCTCCGCGTTGCCTTGAAATAGTCTTTGATGCGCGAGTCCGTGTCGAAGTAGTGGCCGTCCCTGGAGTTGTCCCAGTCGTTGACCTGCTTGGCGGCCCGCTCCTTCTCCTCCTCGCGGGAGCCTCGCTCGCGCAAGTCTTCCTTGAGCCAATGCAAAACGAGCGGGTGGAGCGACTCGGCCATCGCCACGGTGATGTGCGGCTTGCCGTCCGCCGTGTCGATGGCCACCTCGTCGACCCCGTGCTTGAACTCAATTTGGCTGACGTCCACATCCTCAGTCTTCTTGCCTTCGTTGAGATGGATCACCCGGTCACACCAGCTCTTGCCCAACCCATCAAAGATATGCGTGGCGTAGATCACGCAGCACTTGCGCTCGTGGCACTCACGCTTCAAGAAGTTCAAGAGGTTCTGTCTGACGATCACGTCGAGATCCACGGTCACCTCGTCCAAGAGAAGCAATTTCCACGGCTTGAGCAACCCCATCACAAGCTGCACCCGCCGGCGCTCGCCGTCCGAGATGTATGCCATTGACCAGTTGGGGTCCAAGTCCAAGATTCTAATGAGCTCGTCTCGCCTCTCGCGGTGGATCTCGCCGCCAATGGACGATATCAAGAGCTTGACCGGCATGTCTCGGCGCACCACGTCGTTGTTGGCCCATTCCGTTCCCAAATACGAGATGTAGTTGTTGATGTCTGCACTGGCGTGCTTGTTTCTATCCATGCTGAACTCGAACGGATCGAAGCCTCCCAATTTGAGACTGCCCTGCTTGATCAACGTTTTGCCCGCGAGGATCTTGAGAAGCGTTGACTTTCCCGCGCCATTGGGCCCCACCAACAAGTTGGTTTTGCCCCAGGGGATTTTGAGATTGATGTTTTCCAAGCCTCGCCTTTTGTTGTTGAAGACGTATGTGAGATTTGTCGTCTCTACGGCATATTCGGTGGACGCCATTGTGACTTGGTGCTTTGCTGATGGCGTTTCGCCTGCTCTCACCTCATATCGCACGGCGTCACGTGCTCTCCACGTCGTGGGCCCACTACCATGATAAGAAACCGATTCGGCCCTTCCGGGCGTTCTTACACAGTAAAATTATCGTCTTTCTTATATTACCTTTTTCGCTAGTAGCTTAATTCCAACAACCATCTTTCGACGTCCTCCTTTGCAGGTCCATTCTTGATGGCACCGAAGCAGGCAGAGATGTCGTCGGCAAAGTGCTGATGCTGGTCGTAGAACTTTCTCAAATACGTCTTGAGGAGACCACGGTACTCGTAGAACAACCACTGCAAGTCGATCTGGCTCATCAACTCTTCGTTTTGCATATCTTCCTCCGGGAAGTCTTTCGTTATCTTGACAAATTCAGTTTCTGGCTCTTGAAGATCAAGCTTCCCGAGAATCGAGTTCAAGTTCTCCACAATAAGGCTGAAAAGATGGAGAATGATCTCCTTAAAGCCGTCGTTTCTGGAGCAGTCGCTCAACACACGGTTGATGGACTCCATACACGACACATTGTTGATAATAAGGTTGTTGTCGATGTTAAGGGCTCTGCGGATGATATGTTCCGGTTTCAAGATCTTGAACTCAACCAAATACTCGAGAATCAAGAAGGCAACTTGGGGCTGGTGCACCCAGATTCTGAGGATGGCATCCACGATCCACGACTGTCTAGTGCCAAACTCCTCTGGAGACAAGTTCAAGTCGGGGAATTTGAAGTCGGTGCCGCTAAGCTTGTAGTCCTCTTCGGTCACCTCGGCACCGCTGATGTATTTCAACTTGGCAATGTCTCTGTTGATGATGCTGACCACAGAGTAAATCGATCTGGAGCCAATGTAGGCATATGTCTGGTACACAAGGTTGACCAAGATCTTGTCGGTGTCCACATTGACAACAGAGGACTTGATGGCCTCTTGGGTTTCATTGACCATGTCGTTAAATTGCTCGTTGGATCTCCAGTTGGCGATGATGAAGTCATAGAGCTTGTTGGCGACCTCGTTGAGAGGAAGCTGTGGGTTGGAAAACTCGTAGATGAGTTCCTCTTGGGCAGTGACGTTCAGCTTCTGAGCAAGCGTTTCAAATCTTTGCTTGACCGAAGACTCCACGATGGAACGCAAATTCTCGTCCCCGGCTCCACAAAGATCTGTATCGTAGTCGATGATGTATTTTTCGGAGTCAGGGAAGAGGGAGATGTTCAAGTACTTGTAGAACTCCTCCAAACCCACCATTTTGCTTCCTCCGTCTTCGGTCTGGACGATGTTAACAAAACTGTCCTTGATTCTGTTTTTGCTGGACAATCTGATTTCCTTGGCGATGAGGTTTCTGATGAAATTAGTCTTAGGGTGGTAGGACAACTTGGCATACTTTTGAGAGTCTGCCATCCACTCGTCCCATTTCCAGCTGAAGTCAAAGTTTGAAATCTGTGTCGTCATCCAGTCCATGAAACGGATCTTCAGCTCGTAGTCGAAAGTCTCGAGGTTGTTGTAGAAAAAACGAATGGCTCTTCCAAAAACAGGAGCGATTGACTCCGGGCTCTCACGGCAGCAGGATATAAGCACAGTGTAGTAGTAGATCTCCTTGTGCAACGAGTGTGGAAGCTGGAAAATCATGGTAAGGATCGACTCCACGGCCACATCCTCAATTTTCCAGGTGGAAAGAGGAGGCTGATTCTCGCCGGCCTGGTTGTCTTTGTGGATCATGGCCAACTGGTCGATGGAGGAGCCCGGAGGACTGAACAAATCTCTGGCACAGAACAAGTCCAAAATGGACAACTGGATGGAGGCCTCCTTCTGGTTGAAAGACATGTTGGTGAGAATATCGAACGCAATGTCCTTGAAGAACAAGCCAAAGTACGAGCTGATGGGAGGCACGGTCTCGAAGTCGGTAGTAGTGTTATACACCTGGAACAACACACGAGGGTGCTGGTGCCACAACTTGTCGATCAAGCCGGAGGGCTCGTACTTCTGCAAGTCTTGGACAGAAGGAAGAGAGAGCTGTGGCAACGGGTGGACGACAATCTCGGAAGAGATGGAGTTGTTGAGCAAGGATTCTTTGATGATGGGCTCGATGAGCTCGGAAAAGTCCAAAAACAACGCCAAGCGCAACTTCAGCCAGTCTTTCAGTGCAGTCTGCAACTCCTCAAGCGCAGGAAGCACAAGGTTGACGATCTTGGACGGCTTGTAAGGCAAGTCGTCGGAGAAGTTATTGGTTTTAGAGTCGAAAACCTCCAAAATGGACAACGTCCGCGAGGCATCGGCCTCGACAATCTTGAAGCCCTTGGCGTGCTCCACAATGTCGTTGGCCGCAGCAACAGCGGCGTCGGAGAAGTCGTTGGCAAGCAAGTATGGGGTGGCCATGAGCACGTTGTAAAATATCTCCTCGGCGGTACCCGAGCGGGCCTCGGAAGACGCCTGGAGGTCGATGGCAAGGCTGAGAAACAGCTTCATGATGGCGGCAACGGCGCCAGGCTCGATGATGGGCGACAAGGCGGCCAAAAACTTGAGGACGGACTTCAAATTGTTGAAAACGCCGGCATCCTCAGCAGCCTCGTCATCAGCAACGGCAGGCTTGGCGTCGGAGTCGTCCATGGACACATCAGCGGGCTTCAACGAGTCCAAGAGCTCCTGGGCACGTGCGTGAAAGTACTCGATGACGTACTTGGCCACCAAGAAGTTTTTGGCGTTGCAGATGAAGATCAACGTGCACACGTTGGGGATCTTGTGGGGCTGCTCGCGCACCACGGCGTAGAACGTGGAGAGCACGGCGTCACGGAGCGTGTCGAGCTTCTCAAACTCGGCCACGATTGGGTTGGAGATGTACGAAACATCGTCGACTTGGTTGGCTAAGTTGGAGTTTTCGCCGATGCGCCGGATGTCCTTGCAGATGTTGTTGACCAACTCGGCGACGGGGTCTGCGTGCTGCTTTTTCGACGGCTCATCGTACTCGTTGTAAGGCTCGCCGGACGCCTGTTCGAATTCGTCTCGCGATCTTTTGGCGGGGTTTTCCATGGTGGGGCGGGCTCTTTTGGCGGAGGCCGGCGAGGCGAGTTGAGGTGGTGATGTTGGGCGCGTGTGCAGGTCCGCACACGGGCCCCACCATCGGGCTGCCTGGATCTCCATCTTTTCGGTGTGTTTCTTCTTTACAACCTGGGTCTTGTTGGCTGTTTCTGCTTTTTGGCCTGGTACTTTTCTTTCATTTGAATTCTGGCAACTGCTCTGCCGCCCAGTGGCTCACCTTCCCCTTTATCGCCCAATCTTTCTCTCTGCATTCTGGCTATCCTCTGGACCACCACGTCTGTTCTAAAGCCAAAGCAGCCACGTCTATCCCGGAAGCCGCAAAAACAACCATGCCTGCGCTGGAACCATCCAATAGAACCAATTCCCTCCTGCAAGCGCTCAAAAACAGTGTCGTTGTTCAGGACGGCTCCATGGGCACCCAGCTCGAGGCCCAGCTCCCTTCAGACCACCCATTGTGCGTGAAAGGCAGCCCGCTCTGGTCCACAAAAGTGCTTCTTGGTGACCCGGCGTTGATAGCCTCCGTGCACCAGAGCTACGTTGCCGCCGGTGCCCGAATGGTCATTACCGCCACCTACCAAGCGGCCCAACAGACGTTGCTCGAGCACGCGGGCATGGATGAGGCCGGCGTGAAGGACGCGTGGCGGTTGGCCGTGACCACGGCAGCTTCAGCCGCGCTTGCTGCCCCTGAAAAGTGCTACGTGGCTGCATCCATCGGCCCTTACGGCGCTTACCTTGCCAACGGCGCTGAGTACAGCGGCGACTATGGCGGCGCCGAGCCAGAAAAGTTGGCAGCCTTCCACCGCGACATGGCCGCCTTTTTTGCAGCCGATGAGCGCGTGGACGCGATTGCGTTTGAAACCGTGCCAAACTTTGCCGAGGTCCGGGCCATTTTGGACGTGATGGCGGCGCTAGCGGCCGAGAACCGGGCAAAACCGTTCTACTTGAGTCTCAGTTGCAAAAGCGCCGACGAGCTCGCAGACGGAACCGCGTTGGCGGATGTCGTCGAGCTCTTGATCAGCCGCCGGGACGGTTTGGCCGGCTCTTTTTTGGCCACGGGCTGCAACTGCGTGGACTTCCGTTTGGTTGACGGAATTGTGGCCACCATCAACCGCACGTGTGAGCGCCGTGGTGTTGCGCCTTTTGATCTCGTGGTGTACCCGAACCTCGGCTTTTTCAGTGACCCTTACATTGACGGAAACTACGTGTTTCGGACGCTGCCAGCTGAATGGGCCCAGAGCGTGCGGCGCTGGCTCGACGTGCCCAACATTCGTGTCATTGGCGGCTGCTGCAGCACGGGCCCGGCTGAGATCGAGGCCATCTGCGCCGAGGTCTCGAAGCACTAAGGCCGTCAGAGCATAATCATGGACAAACTTTCTTCAGCACACTGTGCAATCGTATCCGTACTGACACTAAAGCATATCTCAATACAACAACACTCAGTCGACATGGTGGCTCAATCATTACACCTAGCTATATTTTCATACACAACGTTTTACATCCAACCATAGCGCGTTGGACAATGAGAAACCAGCAACGGCTTCGAGAGAGCGGGGAGGAAAATCCCGAGAATTAGACTCTCTTGGCAAGTTCATCCTTGACAGAAAGAACGGTGACAATCCACGACATGATGAGAGCAACAAAGCCCAAACACACGCTCATCAAGAACATGGACGTGAGCCCGTAGTACTCCAACAGATGCACAACGGGGTCACACGATAACATGAACATTAAGCCACCGCAGATCAAAGCAAACGCAACAACAATTTCGCTGAACGGATGCAGAGGCTTGGTCAAGTATTTTGTTTTGTAGGCACCAAGCAGGAACAACACGTACGTCACGACCCTAAAGGCACACGCCAAAACAAACAACGAGCCCCACATTTTGTGGACCTGCGTCGACAAGTGTGATGCCTGCTCGTGCGACGACATGAGCACACCGGTCCAGTAGATGGTGATCACGGGGAGAGGGTTGGGCGAGAAACCCGGGGAGGCCTTGGCAACGAAGGGAGCATTTTTGCACCCGCTCTCGGCAAGGTTGTCTGTGGCCCTCTGGAACCGCCAAGCAGACAAAATGCGCTCGAGCAACACTCCACAAAGCCCGCAGCCCAAGAAAATGAACGCAAGCGACACGTGCTGCAAGTCTTTGGCCGTCCACTCCTTGCCAGCGCCGGCCAAATGCTCCAAGAAGACATTGGTGCTGCCGTAGAAAAGAATGAGACTGGACTCAACAAACTCCATGGTCCAGAGCCCCTTCGACTGCCACCTCATGAGCCCAGAGTGGGCGCCGTCGCCGTGCACAAACTTGTGATTCCATGCCCAGCCCTTTTGCTTGAAAGCGCCGCAGTATCTGGCCAAAGACACCATGCCCAACACGCAAAACACGCCGCCCTTAATGAAGTGAGCAAGCAAGTTGAACATGGTCTCGTCGAGCCCGTACACGAGGTAGGTGGTCACGCCGGTGGGAAGGTACACAAGGAAGTAGGCGAACATGCCCCAGTTTGTGACTGTGGCAAGCAGCTGAGCGGCCCGGCCACAGGTTTCGGTAATTTGCTTTAACGGCGCGTACCTGAGAATAAAGCTTGAGATCGCCAGCGGTCTGCGGTCGAGCATAGCGCTGTGGGAGTTGCCGGCACTGTTGGCTGAGCCCTCGAGCTCGTACATCTCAAAGTCCATGGGCGGGGTGGAGTCATGCAAAGTCAGTTGGGGCAGCTCGATGGAGAAGCGGTCAGAGTCGCTGTCTCTGTCCAACTCGGCGTACTCAAAGCCGCCGCCTTTCGCCAAGCAGCCGTACGTGACTGCAACCACAGCAATGGCCCAGTGAACGACGGAGCCAACGAACAAGATCACGGTCATGGGCGCGAATGCATTATGTGGGTACAACTCCTTGATGGAGGCGGAAAAGACCCAGTAGCTGGACGCTGCCACAAGCTGCAACACAGTGTGCACAGTCAACAACGGAAGATAGAGTATGTGGCCGACGTTCCAACACGCGAGAACGAACGGGTATAGAAACACGAAGGACCCCACGTACAACGCAATGTGCATGTAGAGGCTCCGCCGGCGATCGGAAGGTGTATTGAAGTACGTTTCTGTGCTGTAGTTTTCCCAAAAGAGCCGCTCCTCGGGCGCCAAGTCGGTCTGCAAAATGGGGAGCCCGTGATGTCCCATCTTGTGCGCCACAGGCACCAAGGACTCGGCCAGCGGCTGGTCTGTCTTCGCCAGGGGCGTGTCCGCGTGGACGTGGGCCTCGTGGCGAGCATCGTTTGCCACGGCAGCCAGGGGGCTTTCAGCAGCCAATTGGCCGGAAACCACCGCCAGAGCTATTAGAGGAACAAGAAGCGTGATCGAGGGCGAGCGCATTGGTAAGCGGGAAAGCGTGCGCAGAAATAGACAATGACAGAGGGCGAGGACAGAAGCTCAGAAAAAACGTGGTGTATTGCAAAGATCCTCCAGGGATGGTTGACTCAGGTTACTAATCGGTCTTCAGCATGCGCATATATACGGCAAGTCATCCCAGCGGCCTGCACAATTATCAAACCACATCCACAAGCGCGCGGGCTCGCAACTGCCGCAACATCCGGCAGCGGGCGGAACGGAGATACTGGTGCCGACACCGTTCGGCAGCACGCGCTTGTGCTTGTGGCGGCGGCGGGCTTTGTGCTTTGCAATGAGGGCTTTGCGGCTTGTCTTCTGCTCTTGTTCCGAGGTTGTGGGCCTGGCCCGCCCAAGGCCAAAGTTGCCGCTTTTTCCCCGTGCCGACGCTTAACGGCTCATCGGTTGCATGCTAGCCGGGCCCACATTTGTATACCCTTTTGGGACGCCACCGCGAGCGCAAATGCCGGGTCAGCCGTTTGTCTCACCTGCCCGCGCCGGACAGTACCGGCGGCGCTTTCGCCGAGCGGCTGTCGAAAGTGCCGCAACGGCCTGGAGGAGGCGCCGCTGCCGGAAGCAAGCCGGTTGTTGCGCCGATTGCCGCCTGACGGTTCAAAACCCTCCCGCAACCCATGCTCTCATTTCAGAACGTGCTTCGCGCGCATCACGCCACGGCCCGGATGTTGCCGCGCCAAGTACCACGAAGCTTCTCTCCTGCTTAGAAATCAGCGCCCGTGTGACTAGACTTCTCTCACCAATCCGGGCGTGCGAGCCCTGGCCCGGCGAGACTAAAGGGTGCTTTTTCTGTGCATCGCTGCCGAGCTGCGTGAGAGCCCTGGCTTGACGAGAAAACTGGAACCCAAACCTAGAGTGCGTTTTTTCTGGTCAAGTAGTCGAATCTCGAGTACGTGTAGCCAATGAACGGGAGGTCTTCTTTGACGTTCTTCGCCTCTCCGCCCGCTTGCTGTTGCTGCTGGGCGCGGCTCATGGCGGGGCTGTCGGGCACATTCTCAAGCTCGTCCGTGGGGAAGAAGCGGGTGTCGGTGATCGACCGCAACTTGGGGATGAATGGCGCGTCCACACGGCGGATGGTGTCCCAGTCCACGCCCCGGAAAAACGGGTGGCGTTTGATTTCGTCCGCACCTCCGTGGCGGCCCAACCGCTTGTCGCTGCTGGTGAGCAAGCTGCGCACCAAGTCTTCCGCCTCCGGCGACAAGTGGTAGTTGTCCGGAATCACAAACGACTCCTGCCAGTTCATGATCTTCCGGTAGGTTTCGTGAGGCGTTTCCGAGCAGAACGGCGGCCAGCCGATCAAGCACTCAAACATGATTGCGCCCAACGACCACCAGTCACACTCTTGTCCGTACCCTTGGTGGATGAAGATTTCGGGCGCAATATAGTCGGGCGTGCCGACGGTGGAGTACGCCATCAACCGTCTGGATTTTCTCCATGTTTGCATCTGCTGTCTGTTGGACATGGTCAAGTGGATGGCGTCAACCATCATGGAGTTTCGCTGCGTGTGCTTGCCTGGAACGGCCAATCCGTTCTGGTTCTGGTTTTCCTTCTCCAACAACTTCTTGTAGTAGCTGGAGTCATGTGTCTTGTGGAATCCTGCGGATAATCCAAAATCGGAGAGCTTGATGTGGCCTCGAATATCAATCAAGATGTTATCTGGCTTAACGTCTCTGTGAATAAACCCTAACTTGTGGATGGCCTCGATCGCCAAAACACACTCCGCCATGTAGAAACGCGTGATGTCCTCGGTGAAGGTGTCCCACTTGATCAACATGTTCATCAAGTCTCCTCCCGGAAGAAACTCCATGATCAAGTAAAGGTTGACCGCGTCTTGAAACGAGTAGTAAAGTGACACCACCCATGGGGAGTCGCTTCCCGCCAAAATGTCTCTTTCGGCCTTGACGTGAGCCAACTGGTCCTTCTTGTACATTTCAGCCTTGAGAAGCGTTTTCATGGCATAAATCTTACCAGTGTCCCTCTTTTGCACCAACCTCACCTCTCCAAAGGCACCTTTTCCGATGACCTTGACGGTGATAAAGTCCTCGAGCGAGAGCTTGGTTCTCCGGAGACGCAAGAACTGCGACTCCTTTTGACCCAAGTTTTGCAACTGCCTGTTCTTGCGCTCTTCACTCATGCCGGCTTCCTCAGATAAAAGCTTGTGCTCCAAGTCCAAGCGACGCTGGTTTCTCTCGATGGCATGGCTGACTGACATTTGGTATTGGTTTTCCAATCTGAGCTTCACAGCGGCTGCTTTGTCTTGGGTGTACTTGTTCATCAAGTCTGGTTGCCTGGCGAAGTAGATGTAGTTGCTTTTAGAGGCCTCAGACGAGTCGGGCATTCCGTTGGCACGAGACTCCGGCACTCTAGACAGGGCCGAGTTCTTGGAAAGCTCATTTTGCAGACCGTTCAAGTGTCTTTGCAGGTAAAGCGCAGCAGTCGGGGTATTTTGCTGCTGTTGCTGTCTCATCAAGGCCTGTTGCTGTAGTTCAGCCTGCTGCTGTTGCTGCTGCTGCTGTTCCTTTTGTTGCATCTGCTCATGTAACGCGAGTCTTCTCTGTATATCCTGCTGTCTTTGAAGCTCCTGTTGTCTCAACTCCTGCTGCCGAATTTCTTCCTGTCTCATCTCTTCCTGTCTCAACTCCTGTTGCCTCAACTCCTGTTGCCTCAACTCCTCCTGCTGCATCTGTTGCATCTGAATGGTTCTTTGTAACTGCTGCTGTGAGCCGTAGACATGCTCTGGGTTTTGGTATACGGATGAGGGCGGCTGGCGACTCGGACTGTCCACCAAATCGCCTAAGCTAGAGTTGTTTCTGTTGTAGGAATAGTAGTTGTGAATGGAGTTTGTAACCAGATTGTTCAGGTGGCTGGCCTCCGACAAATTCGTGGAGCTGGTATTGTTTAAAGCCGTGAATGCAGAGGGTGGCTGAAAGTTCAACGAGTGACCTGAGTCAACCAGCTGGAAAGCGCCACGGTCAAAGCCGTCAAACGCACGAGTTCCAGAAAAGGTGGGGGAAGTCTGCGGGAGGATGTTGCCTATATGGGGCGGCTGGCTTGGGGACGAAGTTTCTTCCCAGCTAGGCATCTTATCGTCGATCAAAGTACTCTCCATGGCGTCGTCGTCGAAATCACGTGCGGCACTTTCAGACGCTTGACCACCAAAGCCGTTTTGGTTGCTTTCAGGGGTGTGAACAGTGGCCTGGTGGTCAAACTGTGAAAAGTGGTGATCGTAGATCATGTTTTGAATGATCGTTGCTCACGATGGCACAGTAATGGCACGCTGGGTTTTCACGGGCAGCTAATAAAAAGTTTGCGGCCGTTCAGCAAATAATAATTTCGATGCTATGCTTTCAAATGGCACTGACGGTCGGTGGCCACCAGGAAAAGCAATGGTTTTTCGGAAACGCAGGCTGATCTGTCGGAATGATGGAGCTGAATGCGCGAGCGCGCCGTGATTTCGGAGGTACTGGTGTGCACGCGCCGGGCAGTTTCTTGCAGGGGCGGCTTTGCTCCCTAAAGGTGGTAGGCACGGTGATTCGGGAACGGGGGGCCAACGCGACAGCGTGGCCAGCGTCCGTGAAGCAGTCTCTTACTGCCTTTGTGCTGCCTTGTGCTATTGTTGTTATCACGTGCACAGTGCCTAGACCTGCGCGCCGCGACCACACGGTGGTGTAAGGGTGTTGCACGTGTTACGTGTTTCACAGGGTGTCAATCGGAGAGAAAATTGGTAAGAGCTGGCCATGTGTCAGTGGGATTGGCAGCCGGAAGATATGTGGAATCTTCGCCGAAGCTTAGAGACACGCTGCTCCAGGCGCAACAACACAGAGACTCACATGCAGGAGTAACGGCAAACCGGCCGGTAGCTCTACATCCAAAACGTACTGAATAAAGTAGAAGGGCCTGGAAGCTGGCGGATCTTTCCGTGATGTGTCACACGCAAGCGGCCGCTAAACTCCCCCGGGTTGTCCCCGCCAGAGGCTAAACAGCCGGTGCGGCTGAAAACCCGTACACCTCAGCGTGGTGGCACGAGGCGCATCCATGACCCCATAGAGGCAACATTTCGCTACCACTTCCGACGCTAGCTGCCTTTTTGCCTGAGTCATCATGCCAGGCGACCACAGCGTGCGTCCCTACTACGACCATGATACGTTTAATGCCGGATACTCGGTGATTTTCAAGCCGGGCGTGGGCCTTATAGATGTGGCTTCGCAAAGGGAGATCACTGCTTCGTTTGGCAGCAAGGTGGCCAAATCCAATTCGTTTTCCGGAAATATGGGCGTGGGATTGCAAGCGCTCCATAGCCTGAATCGCCAGAGCCGTTTGCCAATCACACCCGACAAAAACTACGTGCACGACTTGGAGCTCATGGAATATTTTGACTTCAACAACTTGCTGGAGGTGTTGAAGAATTTGGTGTACAACTTTTTCAAGAATTACTGCAAGGTCTTTTTGACGCAGCCGCTTGATATCGTGCGCTTGGTGCTCCAGGTTGGGCGCTTCGACTCTTTGGACGGCAGCAAGAGCCCTGCCTCTGCAGACATCGCTGGCACGAACCTTCTGGCTTCGGACAATGTTTCCGACGAGGAAGAAATCGACTTTTTCCAGCCCACGTCGCCTCAGAAATCAAACAGCGGAATCCCACCCGCTGACAGCCTCGTGATGGAGGACCACACTCGAGAAAACCCCAAAAAGAACCCCCACAAAATACACCCTATTTCGCTCCACACGGTCGACATTATGACGGCTCTTGCATCGAAGGACGGCCCGTTCTCGTTGTTCAAAGGTATCAATGCTTCTTTCATCCACTACACCCTCTCTCACACGATCGAGGCGTGGATCACAGGGTTCATGTCGCCGTTCATGAACATCCCCGACCCGTTCTTCCTTGACTTGACGCACTCGACTGAACCTGTCAAGTCGCTTTGGCTCTCTGTGGCTGCGTGCGTCATCACCGGTGTGATTTTAATGCCACTAGACCTAGTCAAGGTGCGGTTGATGCTCACGCCATTTAACAAGACCGCCGAGAGCTTGCTGGATTCGCCCAGCAACTCGGACGCCGAGAGCACCGTGTCTCACTCCACCTCTACGACATCCAACTCTATCAATTTCCGCTCTGTCCGTGACTCAATCAGACATTACCCTCGTCAGCTTCTCCTCAATCCTCCACCTGCAATCACTGTTTTGACAGTGATGTACCAGTTCTCGAGCATCTTCTTCCGCAAATCGGCCCCATACCTCCTTTTTGTTAGATACAATATCGACACGTACCTGTCGCCTAACTTGTTTACGGTGGTCAACTTGCTACTATCGATTGTCGAGTTCTTCATCAAGCTTCCTCTTGAAAACCTTTTGCGCAAGGAGCAGGTCAGGTTCTTATTGAAGCCAAAGACAGAGGCGGAGGATAAATACCGGGTAGTGACCATCGAAAACCCAGACGAAAACTTGGTTGTGGAATACAACGACGGCCACACCGCGTCAACGCAAAGCGTGTGGACTCGTGTGAAAACCCTCGGTCTCTTCAAGGGTTGGAGAGTGGGTGTTTTGAACGTGATTGGATTCTGGGGGTATAACATCATGAAGAGCACCGCTTCGTTGACGCAGGAGAGACTTTGAGAGTGCTGCGACTGCTGTTCAAGCTCTAGCTTCAGCGCCAAAATTCGCCCTCCCGGAGCCAGGAAACTCAACGCGACACCAACAAGACACCATAAGGTCGAACTGAATGGAGGAGGTTTCCAGCCCTGCCGCTCCCGTGCCGTCGGCACCCATATTGTGTAATACAGTTTATAGCCACTGGCAGCATTTGCCCCGGTGCACCGCCATGTCTCCGCACCAAACGCGCGCGCCAATGCGATAGGAGATATCTCCACCGCCGCAGAAAATAAGATCTTGTGGATACAATGTCATCATCCGTGGCCTACGACCCTGATGACTTCGAGGAAAACAATCCGTTTGCCGAGCCTGATCTTCATGCGTCCATTCTAGGGTCTCAGCCTTCTCCCACAGGTACTCACGGTAACGAAGACGAACAAGAAGCAGCGGACGAAGAACACACACAGCCCGCTCAAAGCGCTGGAGATGACGGTGGAGATGAGAATCTGGGAGAACTTGTGAAGGAGGAGCTCATGCGGCTTATCCCGGAACGTTTCGCCAACAACTACGGCATCAAGCTCCACCTTCGGGCGATCGAGAAGAACAAGCCAGACAATCCAATTCTTCGCTTCGACGCCGAGGTCAAGGGCTTGCAGAAATTTCGCCAGAGCGAATACAAAAACATCCGTCGTACGTTCAACGAAGTGGTGAAGTTCAACAAGTACCTTCACGTTTCCAATCTCGAGGTTTTCGTTCCTGAGATCCCGTCAGCCAACACGTCCTACCCCACGGGTGGGGAGGATGAATACAAACAGCTCACATACGTGTGGCAGGAGTGGATGGACCGCGTGACTTCCAACCCGATCCTCGTGCGTGACGAAGAGTTCCTTTACTTCATCGAGAGCGACTTTGGGTACTCCGTAATCAACTCAAACCGCAAGTCGCTGGTGGCCACCGGGTTCATGCGGAAGACCTTGAAGCAGCTTGCTGCTCCATACGACCCCTACGTGGAGTTAGCGGAGTTTCGTCCGATGGTGAAAGCTGCCTACTTGTTGGGACAGAAGTTGCACAAGGCGCTTGAGAAGAACTACAAGCACAACCGGCACCTTGCCAGTCTTTTGTCGGAGCTCAGCACAAAACTCAAGGGCTTGGCTCAGTTCGAGACTTTGCACCCGGGCATGCGGAACATGTGGGACAAGCTCTCGGTGATTACGCAAATCCTGTCGGACGTGGCATTTATCCAGCTGATCACCGACATGGGCTCGTTGGGCGACGGAATGCAAGCGCTCGTCAACGACATGTACGAAATCAAGGAGGCGTTGACCAATCGTCATCTCATCATGCGTGAGTTGGTGCAAGCGCAAGCACAGACCAAAGCAAAACACCTCCATGCCACAAAGATCAAGAACAAGACGTCGCTCGATCCCATCAAGGTGGACGAGGCATTGAGCTCGCTT
The DNA here is from genome assembly GCA_002893705.1 of Metschnikowia drosophilae. Taxonomy (NCBI): domain Eukaryota; kingdom Fungi; phylum Ascomycota; class Pichiomycetes; order Serinales; family Metschnikowiaceae; genus Metschnikowia; species Metschnikowia drosophilae. The sequence goes on from NXHC01000003.1 coordinate 126,766, forward strand.
GAGCACGCGACCAACGCCGAAAAGAGCCTCCTCATGCAAGTGAAGCGCATCTCGGGCGAGATGATGTTTGAGAAGAAGGAAACAATTGACTTTGTGGAGTCGAAGTTCCAGCGCATGCTCAAGCTGTACTCCTTGAGCCGCGTGGACCAGCATCGGAAGCTCCTAAAAAACTTGGAAAGCATAAGATTGGATGTCAGGATCATCGATGCCAACGGCGGACTCTCGCGGTTGAACAGGGAGCATTTGACTCAAATGAAACACACGTTGCCGCAGTCACAAGCGGAGAGCGGCGACGCCTGGACGTCTCGCACGTTCCGCAGCTTGGCCAGCGAGGAAGCCGATCGAGATCAGCGCCTCCGAAAGAAGGAGGAGGCGGACACGGGCACCGTGGATGCCAAGCAGGCTGCGTCGATTCTCGGTGCGGCCACCTTCTAGTGGGACAAGAGGCTTTTGGGTGCGCTCACGCTTAACGACGCTGGAGCCGCAAGTGGCCAGCGCCACGGCACCGGCGAACATTACAGTGGACAGGAAGTAAAGTGGAAATAGTGAATATATTATAGGAAAGCAGACTACGTTTTCGCCGCCCCTTGGGTGACGTATCACCTAGTTGACGGTGTATCTCTTCTCGGCCTCCTTCCAGTTGATGACGTTCCAGATGGCCTTAAAGTAGTCAGCCTTGACGTTTTGGTACTGCAAGTAGTAGGCGTGCTCCCAGGCGTCAATGGCAACCAATGGCACCAAAGGACCCACCACAGTGTCCTGGTTGGCGGTGGTGACAACATCCAACTGGCCGCCATTCTCCTTGTTCTTGACAATGAAGGCCCAGCCGGAACCCTGGATGCCGGCCAACTTGGCGTTGGTGATGGCCTTCAAGTTGTCGAGCGAGCCGTATTGGGCGTCGATCTTCTTGGCAATCTCGGAGTCGGCCGAGGGAGGCTCGCCACCGCCCTGCTTCTCGGAAGCCAAGTTCTTCCAGAACAAACAGTGGTTGGTGTAGCCACCGCCGTGGAAGTTGACCAACTTTTGCAACTCAATGGTCTTCTTGACCTCGCCCTTGGCCTTGGCCTCGGCAAGCTGCTCAATGGCCTGGTTGTAGCCGGTGACGTAGGTTTGGTGGTGCTTGGTGTAGTGGAGCTCGTTGATCTTGCTGGAGATGTGGGGCTCCAAAGCGCCAAAGTCCCAGTCCAAGTCGGGCAAGGAGACCTTGGTTCTGACGGCGCCAATTGCGGTGTGGACAGGCTTGGCCGAGCGTGCTGCGGTTCTGAAAGTGGAGGAAAGCATGGTTGGGGATAAGAAAAAGCGGAAGGCTTCGGACTTGGCTCAGGCATCCGCCGCGCGCGATTGCTGTCCTTTACAAATCACCGCAAGTGCGATCTCATTGGCCGCTGTGCGGGGCAGACTTGTGGAGCGACGGAGGCTAGCTTCTCCGGCAGACCGACAGTGGCCGCTGCTGCCGAAACCCCAATGGCCTGCCCGCATTGGCCCAGAGGGGCCCCGGTGGCACCCATGGCCAAGCACCAGGCGGCACGGGTATCCGCGCACCCCGCTCTACAAGAGCGTAGGCCAAAAGCGCTGGTGCAGGGTTAGCTAGAAGAGCAAGCAGGGCTGGGGCTCTGAGAAAAGTGCCTGGCGCCTGCTGGCCTTCACGGCTGGACACCTGTGTGACCGCCTTGGGCCGGCTAGGCGCCACTCAGCGCGGCACGGAGTAGTCCGTAGAACATGGCCAACGGCCAACGGCCAAAGCCAAGAGCAGCCCACAAACAGTGCCAACGCAGCAGCAAAAGGAGCTCAAGCCAGCAGCAACAAAAGGAGCCCAAGCCAGCAGCAACAAAAGGAGCCCAAGCCAGCAGCAGCCAGCCACAACCCAGCATGAAACGCAGCCCAAACTTCCGGACAGCGCCTCGAGCCCCCATCCACCGCTCAGTTGCGCAACGCCCGCAAGCGCTCCGCAAGCTTGTCCTCCTTCTCCTCCCCAATCGCCGTGGGCGGAGTCACGATGTCCACCTTCGTCTCGTTCAAGCCCTGCTTCATTTCGATGCCCGCCTCGTCCGCAATCTGGCCCATCAACTCGTCCACGTCCTCCTGCGGCGTCGTCAACGCATTGACGTTGTTGGTTGCCGACTCGTAGTAGTTCGTCAGCGCGTCCAAGTCCTCGAACTGCGTCTCAAACTTGTCCATCACAAGCGAGATCCGCTCCAAGTTCATCGTCTGGAGCGCCTTGTCCATTCCCTTTATCACCGTCGACATGTTGCCCGTGACCGAGCGCATGGTCACGGCCGTTTGCACGCGAGAGGCCACGGCGTCGATGCGCGACGCCAACCGCAACAAGTTGACCCGCTCGTTGGCCTTGCGGATGGCGTTTTGTGCGTAGAGCTGGGCGATGTCGTTGTTGCCTTGCATCATGGCTTTCTTTGTCTTGGCCTTCTCTTGCAACTCCTCCTTGGCAGCCTTGCTCGCTTGTCTGTTCAACAGCTTTGCTGTGAACTTGAGCTGGAAAAGCGACTGTTCCAATCCCGCCATTTGTGTGTGTTTTGCGTGTTGGTGGGGGCGTCGCTGTGCTTGGCCGTCCTCGCTGAGTCTTATCGGGTGTTCCTGCAGGAAGCCTCTTCTGCGCCCACTCCACTACTCGACTGCCCGAGTGTTCTTCTCTGTCTTACTCTCTCCTCTCTTCGCCTCTTTTCTTCGCCTTTTTTCTTCGCCTGTTTTTTCTCTTTTTTCTCTCTTCCGTTCTCTTTTCTTACGCCTTCCTTTTTTTTTTTCATTTTCTTCTGGCTATGTACTGGCCGCTACTCTGCCACTGGGCTGCGGCGGCTCAGTCCAAGTCCGGCGCATCGGGCATCTCCGTGTCCTCGCCGCCCGGTGTCCGCCGGTCGCCCATCAGACTCACGGAGTCGTCGTCCGTATTGTTGGCGGCGGGCTCAAGCTCGCTGCGCGACGCTGGCCCTTCCATGCGATCTGCTCGCGACGTGGCCTGGCTTTCCAGATCGCCGGACGGCTCGCGGGCGGCGCTGCCCGACGTCGTCGGCGTGTTGCTCTGCAGGCGGCTAGCCTGCTCGCGGAAGCGCTGCTGCGCCGCCTGGTGGTTGCGCAACGCATTCTGGATGATGTTGCCGAAACCAGACCCGATGTTCACGCCGCCGATGGAAAACGACTCGCCCGGCGTGTTGGTGGCTGGATTGGAGGCCGGCAGGTTGGTGGCCCGCAGAGTGGCCCGCGGAGTGGTGGCTGGTGGGCTTCTGGCTGCGCCCCGGTGCATGTTGATGGCCCTTTGCGCCAGCGCAATGGCGTCGGCAAACGGGTCAAGCTCGCGCTCGGGTGGCTCGCTGCCGCTGGACGCGGCGGTAGTGGCCAACGTGGCGGCGGCCGAGGCGGTGGGCGTGAACAAGGTTTGCACCTCTGTCTCGCGCGGTCTCGGGGAACCGGGCAGGTTGGCCGGGTGCGTCTGGTTCTGGATCACGTCGCCGAAAAAGTCGCCCAAGTTGTTGAAGAGGCCACGGAGATTGGGCACGGCAGACCCACGTGCCGCGTCGTTCGGCCGCGTGCCGCTGGCGGTGTTGGCGCCGCTTTCTTCACTGGAACCGGCGCCGGCGGCGGCAGTGGTGCCACCCGACTCCGCGGTGCCGCTCACCGGAGCATTGACGGTCACGGCAGACGCCTCGACGTTTGCGCTGGCCATGATGTCGTGGGCCACGTCGGGCGTCATGATGCTGGGGCGGATGCGGTTGGCCCGCGACGCCGTGGCCCGCAAGTTCTCCATGTCGGACTCGTACGTGTACGAGAGGTAGCAGAGGTCCTCGGGCGCCACGTACAGCCTGAGCCGGGCTAAAATGGCCCGCACGCGGGCGGTGATGTCTTGGATGGCCGCGGCCGGCTCGCGCTGCTGCTCGGTGCGCCGCTCGGTCAAAATGATAGACGACACGAGCCGCTGCACAAACTGCGGCATCACCGTGTGAAGGCGGGCGTCGGTGTAGGCCTTGCGGGCGGCCGGGTCGGCCGAGAAGCCCTCCGGGTAGATCTCGCCAGCCAACGCCCGCAACGCGGTGTGGTAGCAGCGCAACGCGGTCATGCTGGCGCCCAAGTACAAGTGGCAGTAGCCCAACTGGGTCCAGGCCGGCGTGAACGTGCGGTCAAGCAGCACGGCGCACTGCAAGTCGGCCACGGCCTCGAGGAAGCAGTTGAGCCCGATGTATGCGATGGCCCTGTTGGTGTAGAGCTGTGGAAGGTTGTTCTGCGTGCGGTGGCCGCAGTGGTGAATGGCGTCCGTGTACGTCTTGATCGCCTGTGGGTAGCACGTGTTGGCCATCAAGTTGTTGCCCAACTCGCGGAGACGCATGACGGTGTCGGCGTTGTCGGTGTTGTCGGCGGCGGCCACGAGCTGGAGCTGCGTTCGGAGAAGCGCCCGGAACGCCGTCCGCACGGCGGGCAACAAGCCGGCGGCGCCGGGCGTGGCGCCGCCATCACTGGGGCTTTTGCACAAGTACGCCAAGAGCTCCGTTGTTTTGTCCTCGTACAGCGGCGAGAGGTGCTCTCTGGCGCCGGGCGAGGCGAGGAATGCTGCGAGGAGCGGCGACAACAACGCGGCCGAAGCGCCGGAAGCCGAAGACGCAGAAGCTGAAGATTCAGCGGGTCCCGTAGCTTCCGGGACACCGGCAGCAGCCATTTCGGCCGCGTTCGTGAGCACAAGATGGAGCCTGCTCAAGAGCCGCGTGTCCTCTAGCAAAGACGCCTCCGGCGGGCGGTCGTCGTCCACGGCCGCAATGAGCTCGTCTGTGGGCTTCGGCGCCAACACGAGCGCCGTGCGGCCCACAAGCTGCGTGTGCAACCCGTACGCTGGCGCCAACAGGCTGAAAGCGGCACAAGCTGGATCAAGCGTGGCCTCGTCTTGCGCCACACACTCGCGAGCCATTGCCAGCAAGCCGTGGTTGCGGACAAGCTTGACGGCCACCAACAACTGCTCCGCGCCGCACACGCGGTCGAGGGGCTGGCGGCCATCGTGGGCCACGGCGGCCAACGTCTTTTTCACCTCGTCCAAGTGGGCTTTCCACGCCAACACAAACGCGTAGTCGAGGGTGTGTTCGGAAACGGAACGCGGCTCAGCCATGGCGGGCTTAGGGGTGCGTGCTGTGTTTTGTGTGTGTTGGGCGTCGCCTGTTTTACTGGCGGCGGAAGAAGAGGGGCGGTACGGTGCTGCGTGCTGATTGCGTAGGTGGCCGCGATCTCTGCGGTGCGGGCGCGATTCGACCGTCGGGCCTTTTTTTTTCTTCTTTTTTCTACTTTCTCTTCACCTTTTCCTTCTTTGCTTTTTCCTCCTTTCTTCTTTTCTTTCTCTTCCTTCTCCCTCTCTTTTCCAGCCACCGTGAATGGCCAACCATCAGCCGAAACCTGGGGTCCTGCACCCGTGCCTCCCGCGCCTCCATGTTCCTCCGCCATCACCGCCTTCTGCGCTGCTTCTTCAGCTTGCACTTGCCACTGCTTCTTCCGCTACTCCCCCGCTGCTTCTTCCGCAACCGCATAACACCTTTCATCTTCTTCTGCGTCCAGAATCGCGTCGTGCCGGCCTCAATTGCGCCCGCCTGCCTTTATCTGCTCCGATCTACGCTATCTTTCTACGCTCCCCCTTCTGTTCCGATCTGCCCTCCTGCCCTCCCACCCATGCCGCTTTTCTACCAATCGCCCACGGCCCCACGCCCCGCTGTTGAAGTGCCGTCGTCGCTTCTCACGCCCGAAAACTGCGTGTCCACTACTAGAATAAGAGCCTTTTTGCGCCTTTCCCGCATCGCAACTGACGATACAATTTCCCAGCATTTGAACGAGATAAACCCGGCCGATTGCGACGCCTACTTCCGCCTGAAGATTGTTCCCCAGTGGGCCGCGCGTGCCAAGGCAATCCAGTACTGCTCCGACTACGCTCAATCGCTTCGGGCAGAGTCCCACCGCACCGAGCAGGCCGCCGCCCAAAACTACGATCTCCGCCTAAATCCCTACGCCTTGAAGGATGCCCAAGATAAAATCGACAACCAGTCGGCGGTCAGCGATTCGGTGGCAAACTGGGTGGCTAACGAGTCTCGCGTCGAGTCCATCATCCGTGGCCAGACAGCGTCAATGCTAGCCAACAAGTGCTGCTACAAAGACTGGTTGGCCGATTTCTCCGAAATCGCCTCCCGCACTACAACATAACTAAGACGTGACTCTTGGTCTTCTCTATCTGTGAGCTGCAGCGGCGGCTGCGTATGCAAATTTGCTCATTGGCGACTTGGCCGAGCTGGTCTCCTTGCCTGCGCTTTTGGACTTGCTGGGTGCCTTCATCACCGGTGACACGGCTCGCTTGCCATTGCTCTTGGCTGCAACAACATGTGTGCTGCTTTTTTTGGCTGGCGTGGTAGTTGTTTTCTTTTTGCTCTCAGACTCCTTGTCCACCATCCCTTTGGCCCAGATGAGGCAGTCGATCCAGCCAAGATTCTCTCCAATTTTGATAGCTTCGCCGTCCTTCTTCACGACGGAAAAGCATTTCCCGTGCCTTGCTCTGTCTTCATCATTAAGTCTTTTCAAAAATATGAGATCACCGCCATCTCGGATCAATTCTAAAATGAGGTAGCCGTAGATGTCCTCGCCTTTATTATCAGAGTCATCTTCATCATCCACCAAAAGACTTTCAAACTCGTAATCATACATCAGGTAATCTGCACCTTTGTTTGCCGTCAAATCAATGAAGATAACACCCAAGCTTTGGTCAATTAGTATCACCTTCGCCTTATTGGTAATGCAGGCCAATATTGGTGTGAAGTCCCTGGCCAAGATGCTCTGATGCTTTTCGATCAAAGTCTCGATAGAACTATTATCAAGCCCACCTTTTTTCCTGTCGATGAATGCGCTCTTCAAAGTCAGTTTTAAGACAACGCCCACCTTGATAACTTTTTCCGACGGCTGTAGAAAAGACGAAATTTCTTTGAGAGTGACGACAGTAACCTTTTTTTGAGCCTTGACAGGCTCTTTCACGACGCGCTCCACTTTAGGCGCTGGTGCTGATGGTTTCGGGCTTGGCGTCACTGGCACTTGAGACGAGGGTGGCTTGGACTTGAATCCACTCCTGTCCATTTTTTGGGCGAATGCAGTGTTGTTGCGCAAATCTTTGTAGGAGGGTGATGAAGGCGATACCAGTACGCGTTCCATTTGATTCTCGAGAGCGGGAATCGTTGGCGTGGACGGTGACTGACGAGACTTTCCTGCCGATTCCGGCTTATGCATTTCGTGTTTTCCGTTCGTGAGGTTATTTGGGGGCATTGAGCTAGGCTGGGGCTTGGGATTCTTGACGGGCGAGGTTCCTCTTGGGTGCGCTTCGAATGGTGGTGCTCTATATTGCGGAGTTGTAGATTGCAGCAGCCAGCCGTTTTGCGTGTTCGGCTTCTGGTTATTGACGAATGGCATTCCTGGCCTTTTCGCTGTGGTAACTATATTTGGATTTGCCATATTCACATTTGGAATATTGGAGGGATGAGGGGCGACCATTTGCGGACCTGGTGCATGCGATTGGGGTACGATATTTTGCCCGGGAACCTTTTTACTTCTTGTGGGCGGAACCAATGGTGCACTTGCTCCTGTACCGGGAACAAAGTTATCTGACTTCAAAATCTGTGAATGGAGCTGATAGTTTGAAGAGGATTTGTTGAGGTTTCTATTAGCGCCAGTCCGCATTTGAGGCGGGTAGTTTGATGGCTGCTGAAACGCTTGTGCTTGGTTATAAGGCTCGAAGCGAGGAACCTTACGGCCCCAAATGTAGCTTTGATTTTGCCACGCTACACCTTTGAACCAAGGCATGTCTTGGATGTCGGGGATCGTGGGTCTCTTTTTAGGCTCGAAAACCAAGATTTTGTCGATAATGTCTTTCGCCAAAGGTGGCAACTGTTCTCTGTAGGTATACTCGACCTTGACAATTTTTTCGAAGGTCAAGTATTCGGTGGCGCCCTTGAAAGGTGGCACACCGTTGAAAAACTGGTAGAGAATGCATCCCATGGCCCAGACGTCGGTTTCGAATCCGCAGATGTTGAACTTGAGAAGCTCTGGTGGAACGTACTCCGCAGTGCCCACAAAAGAGCCCTTTCTCTCGGTACTAGAATGGGACGCGTCGCTGCTAAGTCCGTTGTAGCTGATTTTGTCCTCAGAAGAGTCCGTTTCTCCGCCCAAGAGCTTTGCGGTTCCGAAGTCTGTGATTTTCAAGCTGAAGTCGCCCGACACCAAGATGTTTTCAGGCTTCAAGTCACGGTGGATGACGCCCTTCAGGTGGATGAACTTGACGGCATCGATGATCTGGGCCATGTAGAACTTCAGCACGGACTCCAGTAGCGAGCCAAACTTGGTGATAATGGAGAGAAGCTCGCCGTACTCGGCAAAGTCCAAGACAAAAAACAAGCTCAGCTCGTCCTGGAACGTGAAGTACAACTGCACGATTCCCGGGTGCTGTATGCCTAGGCGGTGGAGCGTGGTCTTTTCAATGTTGACGTACTTGATCTTGTCCTCCTGGACAATGTGCTTTTTGGAGAGCACCTTGACAGCGTAAGTCTTGTTGTTGTGGAGGTCTAGCGCCAGAAAGACCGTGGAGTAGGAGCCTTCGCCGATACGAGTGCCAAATTGGTAGTCTTGGGCGGAGCGCTTGCGGGGCAGGGGGGTTGGAGCGGCAGTCGGCGTGGAATGAAGCTGCTGGGGCTGCAAGTGACTGGTGCTGCTTGTAAGGCCGGGCGGGGCGGGGCTGTGGCTTGACGATTGTTGGCGGAAGCCATTGGTGGTTGTGTTTGGCGGAGCGCCCGCAAGAGGAGGAACAGACATGGGCAATCAATCAGGGGAGGTAGCAGACTGGGACGAACGGGCGGAAAGAGGGCTGGTTGGCTGGAGTAGAACAGGTTGACTATGACGGAACAGACGGGCTGGAGCTGAACAGACGCAGTGCAAAGGAAAGGCAGCAGGCTGCGGAGACTGGGAAACACAGAGTGCCAAAAAACGAAGCTGGCCCAACGAATTGGAGGTGGAATTGTGATATGGCAGGGGCCTGAAGGAAATCGGAGCGGACAGCAGTGGGAAAAAACAGTATGATAGCTCGGCAGACACTGCAGATAGAAAGCGAGCGAGCGGAGCGCCGCTGATCCAGCGAGCGGACCCTTGTGGAGCGCGGAGCGCGGGCGGAGCGGCCGGGCGGGTGGCCTTTGGGCGTCCACGGCGGGCCGGAGCGTTGCAGCGTGTTTCAGGCGGTGGGCCCTGTGTTTCGCCGCCGTTCCAGCGCCGTTTCAGCTCCGTTTCACCGGCGCCCCACGGGCGTGTCACGCGGGCCTTTTCAGCAACGCTGCGGTGCTCGCAGCCATGCCCTGCGCCGGGGCGAATGTAAATACCAGCGGCGCGGCGCGGGCGCTGCGTGGGGCCGATTGTGCTGGGCCGCTTTGTTCTTCACTCTCGTCCCCAAGCGACTTTTGTTGTTTCTTGCAATCTTCTCTTCAATTTCTCCGCTTCTGCTTCTTCTTCTGCTTCTGCTTCTGCTTCTTCTTTTTCTTGCTTTTTTCCCTCTTCTTTTCTTCTCATCCCCCCTTCCTTTTCTCCTTCCCGCCGTCGACTCCGGCGCGGCCCGGCCACTCACAGCCTCCGCCCGCGCCCGCGCCGGTCCTCGTGTGCCGGCCGCCATCGCCATCTTCTCCTCCACCAGCCACAGCCGCCATGCTCTTCAAACAGGCGCTACTCAAACAGGCGCCTGCGTTCGTCGTGCCGACGCGCAGGCTCTCCGCCGTCCGCACGCTCCATCGGAGCCGCGGCTCGGACTCGCTCGCCAAGCTTTTCGACAGCCAGAAGTACTTCGCCAACTTCAACAACTGCGGCTATCTGGTGTTCTCCGCCCCCAGCGTGGGCTTGTTCCGCAACGCCAGCCTCACGTCGCCGGACGGGCTCGTGGCGTTTTCAAAAAAGTCCTTGAAGGCCGCCAAGGCCCTCGTCAAGGACATGCTTCTCGAGGCTCACAACACCGAGCACGGCAAATTGGCCTACATCCGCAAGTTGGACCAGCTCAGCGACACGCTCTGCCGCGTGATCGACGTGGCCGAGTTTATCCGCGTGGCCCACCCGAGCCAGAAGTGGGTCGACGCCGCCCAGGACACCCACGAGATCATGTTCGAGTACATGAACCAGCTCAACACCAACGTGGAGCTCTACACCACGCTCTGCTCCGTGCTCGATCTGTATCTTGTCGCGGACTTGAGCGACGAGGAGATTGACGTCGGCCGCTACCTCCGCCAGGACTTTGAGCGCCTGGGCATCGCCATGGACCCGCAGACCAGAGACAACTTTGTGCTGATCACCCAGGAGATCTCGTTGTTGGGCCTGGCCTTCAACAACGGCATGCACAGCCACGACGCCACGTGGATCTCCGTGCCGCGTCACGAGGTCGAGGCCATCGACTCGCCGGCGCTCAAAAAGGACATTCTTGCGCTCCAGCTGCGGGCGCCCAACGCCGAGCCCCACTCCGTGGCCATTCCCATTGCGGGCGACTACCCGTCGCGCGTGTTGTCAACGTGCTCGTCCGAGTACATCCGCAAGAAGGTGTGGGTGGCGTTGCACAACTCGCCGCAGGACCAGATCAACACGCTCGACGCGTTCTTGAAGTACAGAGCCTTGCTCTCCAATATGTTGGGCTACAAGTCGTTTGCCCACTACCAGTTGGAGCACAAGATGGCCAAGTCGCCCGAAAACGTGCGCTCCTTCTTGGAGAACATCCAGAGCAGTCTTTTGGCCGATCCCGCGGGGCTCCCAAAGGAGTTGCGCCTGTTGTACAAGCACAAGGACGACTACGCTCCCGCGGCTTCGGACGACGAGATGTTGCACAGCCTCAAGCCGTGGGACAGGGACTACTTGGTGGTCAAGCAGGCCATGGCCCAGCAGGCCGAGGTGCAGAAGCCCTTTCCCAACCAGGACATTTCCGAATACCTCTCTGTGGGCACCATTATGAGCGGGCTTGACCAGCTTTTTAGAAGCATTTACAACGTGGCGCTTGTGCCGCAGAAAACCATGAAGGGCGAGACGTGGGACCAGAACCAGGTCAGAAAGTTGAGCTACGTGGACCTCTCCACCAATAAGGTCCTTGGTTACTTGTACGTGGACTTGTGGTCTCCAAAGGTGTTGCCCTCGCATTTCACCATCGTTTGCTCTCGTGAGCTCAACAGCGACTTGGGCAGCGAAAGCAGCGAGGAGCTTTCGAAGGAGGTTCACTTGGACGAGGAGAACGACTACCAGCTCCCGGTGATTTCGTTGGTGTGCAACTTCCTGTCGTCCAGCACCCTGAAAATCACGCAGTTGGCCGGCATGGACGGCGACTGCCCCACGCTCTTATCTCTTGACCAGGTGGACACCATCTTCCATGAGATGGGCCACGCCACACACTCGATGCTTGGGCGCACCAAGCTCCACAACCTCTCGGGCACGCGGTGCCTGACGGACTTTGTGGAGTTGCCGTCTGTGCTCATGGAGCTGTTCAGCAACGACCCCCGCGTGATGTGCAAGATTGCCAAACACTACAAAACAGGCGAGGCGCTTCCGCGAGAGCTTCTTGAGTACCACCAGCAGAGCCTGAAGACGCTCAAGAGCACGGAGACGTACATGCAATCGAAAATGGCGCTCCTCGACCAAAAGCTCCACGATGAGAGCGTGATTGACTTTTCCGACGAGGCGTCGTTGCGCAACTTCAGCTCCACGCGCATCTACCACCAGCTCGAAAAAGACCTCAAGGTTTTTGCCGACGAGTGCCTGACGTGGCACGGCAAGTTCCCGCACTTGTTCTCGTACGGCGCCGTGTACTACTCGTACTTGCTTGACCGGGCCATCGCCGAAAAAGTGTGGAAGGGGCTTTTCCAAGAAGACCCGTGGAGCCGCGAAGCCGGCACCAAATACAAGCAAAGCATTCTCCGATGGGGAGGCGCCCGTGATCCGTGGCAGTGTCTTGCGGACGCGTTGGACGACCCGCGGCTCAGCAAAGGCGACTCCAAGGCCATGGCCATCATTGGCGGCTTATGAGGCCGTCCTCCGTGTATATAGTGGGCCAGGTGCTGGGGCCAAGCAGACAATGGCCAGCGCCAACAAATGCATTTATCAAGATCCAGCCGAATGCGGTACCAAGCGCATCCTTCTGTAAAAGGCCTCTAGTCACATCTAGTGTGAAAAAGCCATCGTTTTCACATTTGCTGCGAAGAAGGCGTCCAGCATCAAGCGCCAGTTGGTGCCCATTTGGGCCTGGGCCATCGCGCGGATCGCGACCGGCTACATCAGACCACACACCTCAACCGCAGGCGCTATCATGAAATGGGCACGGGCCTTTGCCAGGCAGAAAAGCACGTTCAAAAGCACCGTGGCGCTCAAAAAGCCGGTGTTCAACATCAAGGAGCTTCTAGCGCGCCAGGATGAGATGAAGACGTCCATCGCCAGAAGGAGCGACGGTGGGCTACGAAACTTGGAGTTTGTGGTGGAGAACCGCCCGAAGGAGATTGCGCTCGAGCAGGCCAAGAACGAGCTCGTCAGCATGCGCAACAAAAAGTCCCGGGACCTCGTGAAGTTGAAGGCCGCCGGCGACACCGCCGCGGTGGACCTTCTCAAGCGTGAGCTTCTGGACATGAAAACACACATTGCCAACGCAGAAAAGGACTTGCTCCTGCTCTCTCAAAAAGTGCACGATGCGGTGGAGTCTTTGCCCAACTGGCTCTCGGGCTCCGTGCCGGCAGACGCCCACACGGCAGAGGTGGTGGAGATGTTCAACACGGCGTCCGAAAAGGAAGCGGAAGAGACGCTTCCGCGCACCAGCTACGACCACAGGCACATTGGGCAGCAGCTCGGTTTGGTCGAGTTCGAGAAGGCGGCCAAAATCTCCGGCGCGTCGTGGTACTACCTCTTGAACGACGCCGTTTTGCTTGAACAGGCGCTCGTGGCTTTTGCTTTGGCGCGTGCGCGTGGCGCAGGCTACCGCTTGGTCAGCCCGCCGTCTATCGTGAAGTCGGAGATTGTGGGCGCCTGCGGCTTCAAGCCAAATGACCAAAATGGCGAAAAACAGGTGTACGAGATCGAGGGCGAGGACTTGTCGTTGACAGGCACCGCAGAGATCCCGCTCGGTGCCTTGCACTCGCAGTCGGTCATCAATACGCCTGTCAAGTACGTTGGAGTTTCTCGCTCGTACAGAGCCGAGGCTGGAGCCACCGGCAAGGACGCGCTGGGCCTTTATCGTGTGCACGAGTTCACCAAGGTGGAACTCTACCACTTTACTCTGGAGGAGCGTTCCAACGGCGAACTCGAGCAGTTGCGCGAGTTCCAGAGCGGAATCATCCGTGACTTGGGCCTCAAGGCCAAAATGCTCAACATGCCCACTACCGACTTGGGGGCTCCGGCCATGAAGAAGTACGACTGTGAGGCGTGGATGCCTGGACGTGGCTCGTGGGGCGAGCTCACGAGCTGCTCCAACTGCGGCGAGTATCAGGCCAGGCGGCTTGGAATCAGGAGAAAAAACGCCGAGGGCAAGCTCGAGTATGTGCACACGCTCAACGGCACAGCCATGGCAGTTCCACGGGTTATTGTGGCCATTCTTGAGCAGAACTTCGACCCGGAAACCAACCGCGTGGCTATTCCAGAGGCTCTCCGGCCGTTCATGGGCGGCCAGGAGTACATCTCGGCTCCGACTACGGTTTAGACTAAAATGCAAATCTTGTACATAGACATACAATGAACACGGCCACTTAGAACTCGTGGTCCGAGTTGTTTGAGTCGTGGGCGGCACGCGGAGAGCTGGTCTGCGAGGGCACGCTGCTGACCCTCTTGCCCCGGATCAACGGGCTGATTTTCCGCAACTGGTTGACCTGGCCGGAATGCATATGCTGGATGGCTTCGTACTTGGAGTCTCTCAGGCCAGACTGGAGGCTTGCCGTTTTCGCCTCGAGCTCTCTGAAGCGCGTCTCGAGCGTCACGAAAGACTCGATTTTGTCCTTGAAGCACAGCAGAAGCTTGGCATACTTCTCCTCGAGGGCGTCATACGAGCTCTGTAGCAGGGCGTGGCTCCTTTCCAATGCCTTGTGCTCCTCCAACGGCACATGCAGCAGCCGTGCTTCAGCAAGCTGGCTATCTCTTAGGTCGAGCTTCGTCACCAAACTGCCTATTAGATCGGACTGGTTGTCGATTTTCGACGTGAGGTGCTTCACCGTGGCCTCGAGACTCGAGTGGTTGTCCTTTGTGGCATCTTGCTCCTCTGCTCGAAGCGCACGCAACCTTTGCAACTCGTTCCGGATCTGTTTGAGCTCTGACCCCACCGACTCGGACTGGCGGGCGACTTTGGCGTTGCTCTCGTGCACCAGGCGCAGAAGCTGCTCAAGGCCGTCTGTGAACACACTGACTTGTGCGGCCTGGCCCGAGCGGCTGTCCGCTTCTGACGGAGCGACCGAGGAGTCCTCGCACGACGACTCGGTGAAGATCTGCTGCAACTGGTGCTCCATCTCCTTTAACTGGCGCTGGAGCGCAACGTGATTGGCGTCGATGCGATTGCGTAAAACGTCGGCCCGCTCGTCCTGCTGCAACAAACGCAACACGCCCATGATGTTCTGTACGTCCGTTTTGGTGGCGTTGCCTTCCTCGGTCACTTCGCGTGTGTACTCGGCTATGCTGGAGAGAAGCTTGTTCAAGTTCTGGTTGTTGTTTTTCAGACGGTCGAACAACTGATCCATATCGGACTGCGTCTGCTTTGTCTGGTGCTCCACGACGGCGAGCCCACGGATCATCTCCGCGTGCGAGCTGTGGATCATTTCAAAGTGCTCATCGATGTTGTCGCTTTGTAGGAAACTTAGCCTGCCCACTGTGGTGTTAGCGTTTCGCTGAGGGGAGATGGGCTTGAGCGTCCTTTGCGGACTGGATGTGGGAGACTCGTTGGGAATCACAGTTTTGAATTCCCGGGAGCCAGGCGACTCAACATAGGTGGTCATTTTTTTTTACTGGTGTTGGTTCAGATCAGGCGCACCTTGATGTAAACAACAGCCGCGCGTTCGGGTGCAAATCTGATTTGGTGCGATGCACGAACCAGTCGGGTCTACTCACGCGAAGCAGATGGCTTTGTTTAGTGGGATCGCTTCTAAGTTGTTTTTTTAAAATATCTCTGTTGATTTATGAGCCCGTTGAAGCGTCAGCGGCTCTCAAAAGCCAAATTTGTTTTTGAACGCCAGCGCATACATGCTTTTCTTCTGCGCCTCTATGGAGTCGTTCATGCCTTCTGAAAAACCGCTGGCATGGTGGTTGACAGTTTCCTCCACCTGTTCGATGCCGTCACGAACCCTCTGCATAAATCTCAGGGTTCCAAGAGCGTAGGGATTAGACGTGGCCGATTTTCGCACAGGCTCATCGTACAAAGGCTCGTTCTTCTCCTTCCCGTAGGATGTGCTTCCGTACGCTCCATAGGACAGCGATGGGTTTGCTTCTGGGCTGATGTTGTGGGAAAGCTGGCTCTCAGGGTGCTTGGCGGGCTTTCTGTTTGGCCCGGCGATGAGGAGTGTCAAGTCTTTGTTGGAGATGTAGGCCGTCTGCCCCTTCGCCCACAGCATGGCGCTGGCGCTGGGCCGTGCGGGAATAATAGCGGTGTCGTTGAAGAGCGCATCCGTAGGCACAGACTTGGGGAGCTTCGTTTTGTCGCTGTCATAGATGATGAAGTTGACGTACTCGGTCGGGCTCACCTTGAAGAATATTTCACCCGAATACAACACACTCGACCAAGAGGCGGCTCCTGAATTGAATGCCGATTGCAACCTCGAGAAGGAGTCGTTCGGAATCTTGATGTCAGCAACGTCCGAAAGCGAAGGCAACGAAAAAAGCTTGATGAAACCCGACTTGGTCACGGCAGCAATGAACGCACCCTTGTCGCGGATTGTGACCAAGTTGCTGCACACGCAAGACTCGTCAATCACCTTCCTTGCAAGCTTTTGTTTGGGCGTTTTGAGGATTCTCACCTCCCGTCGAGACGTCACTGCGATCAAACCTTGAACGAGGATGTTCTGACCCAATCTTTGGAAGTTTTCCAATGTGGCCACAGCAGACTGTCCGTTTGCAGCGTTGATAGGGATGATCCCATCGAGACACAGACCCGAATCCGAGTCCGTGGTCTTGTAGTTCAAGCCGAGTGTTTTGTCTGCAAAGACCACTTCGAATCCGCCGTTGCCCATGGGGACTATTTTGAACACTAGAAAGTTGCCGCCCGCATTGGTGCCCACAAACATGAGGAGAGAGGAGAAGCCCTCCTGGCCATACTCCATAATACCGAATTCTATCGCGGTGATGAAGCAGTCGTCAGTAACCGAAGGCAAGTGGCTAGCCACCCTATCCAAGTTCAAAATCACAGCAGGCCCCCGCGATATATCGCACACAATGAGTCGTCCAGAGCAGTACCCGATAGCTGCAAATCCAGCATTGCACAACTTCAAGCACGTCACTTGGTCTGGCTCCTGGATATTCACCAAATACAGCGGCACGAAGGTTGGCAGGCTGAAGTCGCCGCAAACCCGTTGGCTCAAGTCCAAAATCGAAGCATTGCCGTTTTGATGCAAAACAGCGCAAGACTCGTATCCCAGCTTGGAAGGGCGTTTCTGGGAGCCGTGTTGCAGCTTGCCGAATTTGCATACCGTGACGTTACCGTTGGCGGTGGAAACAACGCCTAGTTTGCTTTCAAAACTCATCGAGACATTTGTGATTCTGTAGGACGACAGGCCGGACCCAGTGCTGACGGTGTCTTTGATGCAGAACTCGATCTCCTTATCCTCACTCTGGTGTTCGCCCGCTGTCACATCGAAACACTTGACGGAGCCATCCTCGTGGCCGCTAACGAGAATGTCCTTGATCCGTTCATCGGCACCCAACGAACACGGATACTTTCTGTCAACAGGCGCTCCACCGTTCAAGAGGAGAGGATGCTCGGATGCCCGAGACCGGGATGAAAGCACGCCAAACCAGTCGGTCCGCTTCACAGATATGACTTCACTGAACGAGCAAGGAGCCACAATCATTCTCAAAGAAGGTGGGATCTTGGTCAGCTTGGAGTGCGTGCTAAATGGAGCCAAGTAAACGGCACCTAGACTAGAAAGAAGCACCAAATGGGAAGGGTTGAAGCCGCCACTGAAGTATGGCATGGGGTCGAACGTGATGGGCAAAATCTGTGAGATGTGCTCCAATGGACCCTGTTCTTGCAGTCTCCTGTTGAACTTGACAGGGATCTTGCGTTGGCCGTCTTGGGGCCGAGCGTAGAAATTGCCTTGTTTTTCGTGGGACGTAAGACTGTACTTTAAGGTGTAGCCAAAGTCAAGGACATCGAGCACGTCCGGGTTGGCCTCAGAGGCGCCAGAGACGAGAAGTTGGGTCATTTCGGGGTCCATGCCGGCGATCCACTTAGCTTTTATGTTGGAGCACGGCTCGGGAGACGCCTTTGGGCCCTGGCGATGTAAGCCCGTTTCTACAACCGTCCGGGCCTCCAACAACGTCTCGTCGGAAGAGTCCCAGAAGGCCAAGACTCCGTCCTCGTGCACGGTGACGACGTGCAAGCCGTTGGGGTGGTAGTGGGCCTCGTTGAGCTGCGGAATGACCTCCTTGGTGCTGGAGAAGAGCTTCTTCTTGGCGCTGGAGTGTGCGCTGCAAAAGTCAAAGCCCCGGCAGCCAGGGGTGAGCGAAAGCAGGAAGACGGCCTTGATTGTTCCGGCAGCCAACGAGTACTGGATGGCACAATGTGAATACGTGACCAAGAGAGTGCCGATGTCCCGCGGATGCCACTCAAGGCCTACCACGGGCGACAACTTCTGCTTCTTCATGACCTGCTTCTGCAAGTTGTCGACACGCATGGGCGTGGCGTGCAAGCGGTCGACGTCGTAGAAGACAAGCAGCCCGTTGGAGAGCCCGAGAATGAGCCAGTCCATGGCCGGGTCGGCTTCGACGGCGGTCACGGCGCCGGACACCAGATACGAGGCCAAAATTTGCTTCGTGTGGAGCGAAAGCACGGTCACGCTGCCCGAGCCCTCGACACACGCCAAGTAGACACCCTTGACAAAGCGCAAAAACGCAAACTGGCCGGACGTTTTGATCTCAAACACAACCTCGACCGCGTTCTGCCCGTAGACGTGGATGGTGTTGTTTTTCGTGGCCAACGCCAAGAGCGATTGGACGGGGTCGTAGGCGGCGGCCACTACCGAATCGGCGGGAATGCCTAGCTGGACGCCGGCGGCCGCTTTGAGGTGTTTTGCCACGACCTCCGGCGAGAGGCTCTGGCTGCCGGACGACTTGATGGCATTGCTGACGGAGCTGAGCGAGAGCGGCGCCTTCCTGCTCTTGAGCTTTCCAAACATGGTGTGGGTAATGGAGGTGGAGAAGATGTGGCGGTGCTGATGTAGAGGAGATGTGGAGGATGTTTTGATGTGGGTGGTTGGCGGTTTCCTCTATGGCTGGCACTCTTCAATGCTTGGCGCTTTTCAGTGTGGAGTAACTGATGACCCGTTGCAGGCTTGGTGCGTTTGGCTGGGGCTCAGCGCACTGGGCAGTTTGCATTTCCCACCGTGTACCGCGTGATGCTACAATACCAACAGCTGAAAGCGCAGAGGAAACTACACTGGAAACCGGACTAAAAACCGGACCGAAGAGAGAATCGGAAACAGCGGCCGGCCACCAAAGCCCAAAAGTAACCCAGCATCGATTTTCATCATTCCGCCGCCGCCAGCGGCCCACCAAAACCACACACCCGCGGAGGTACGGGTGCGCCTGCCGCCCAACCGATCGGGCCCTCCACGTAGCGCTTTCTCCTCCATAGCAATGGTACGTTCCAACCCACCTCCACCATGCAATCCGTACTAACCCCAGTCTTGCGATAAGCTAATTGGTCTCGCCATGCTTGCGGTGGCAACTGCTGTTTTTTCCTACTACACCGCGTGGGTGTTTGTGTTGCCGTTTGTGGATGACGACAACTTGCTCCAGAGCTTCTTCTTGCCACGCGAGTACGCCATCAAGTTGCCTGTGCTTTTGCTCTTGGTGGCCGGCTTGGGTGTGGGCTCGTTCGTCGGCAACGTGATGATCAAGAACGCACAGAAGGAGAAGTTGAAGAAGAGTAAGAAGGCCGACTGATTTTCTGATTTCCGATTCCGATTCTGATTCCGATTCGAATTTGACTCTGATTTCGATTTCTGCTATTCATGTATTAACCGGCAGGACGGTCGCTGGATGCCCAGTCGGCCCGGCTCATGGACGCCGTGGCGCCTGCCCCGGCGCCGTGACCCGGCCTTGTACGTACACAATGGACCATTTCGTTAGCGTGCCCGAATGCTGTAGTCGCCGGCCACCGTGGTGTACTTGACGCCCTTGTAGGGCCGCATGGCGTCCTTGCCGCCCTTGCACGCCACCAACTTCAAGCTGTCCACCTTGAGCCCGCTGGGCAACTGGCCCTTGTAGACAAAGTCCACCTTGAACCACACGGGCACGATTGGGCGGGCCGCTCCAGTAGCTCCGGCAGCTTCCTCGGTCGCTCCAGCGGGCTCGGTCGCGACAATGGCCGCGTGGAGCAACAGCTGTGTTCCCGTGGCCAAGTTTCGGAGCGACCACTCGCCCACACCGTTGCCCTTGTAGCTGAAGTCGCCGTCGGTGACGCGGATGGTGCGCATGGCCTCGACGGCGTTGGCGGGCGTGTTTTCGCTACTGGCGTCACCGTTGGCGTCGGCGTCGCCGGCCGGCTCGTGCGCAAACACCTGGATGTCGATGCGCTCGATTTTGGGCACGGCCTGCTGCTTGAGCGACGAGATGCGGAGCTCGAACTCGTCCTCGTGGAGCCCGAGCCCCGTCACGCAGTCGAAGCGCAAGCAGCCGAGCATCTCGCGCTGCGCCCGCGACGGAAGCGAGTCCACGTCCACCAGGTACGTCATGAGCTGGCACGGCCCGTCGGGCGGGATGAACAGGAGCGCCCGCGAGCGGCGCCACGTGTCCTGGCGGATGCAGCGGTGGAACTGCGGCGCCTCTATCAAAGAGCCGGCCGCGTTGAAGAGGATCTGGAGCTCGGGCACGCCACTGATGCGCAGGAGAAAGTCCACCTGCCCGGCAACGTGCGCCGTCACCGGCACGAGCCGCGTGGCCGACGTCGCCGGCGCCGTGGAGTAGAATGCCGACGAGGGGTTGTGCGGGGCGGCGGCGGGCGACGCGTGCCGGCTGCGCTTGGCCCGGGCCGGGCGCAACACCACGTTGACGGCCTCCACCACGTCCACGAACACCTCGTTGATGGTGTGCTTGGCGGAGGCGCGGCGCCACGGCACGTCGGCGGACGCGGCGGCCGGCGCAAACTGCGGCGGGTCTGCGGGGCCCGCGAGCGACTTTGTGGAGGCGGCCAACTGGGTGCCCGTGTGGAGGATCTTCAGGAGGAAGTTCAGCAGCAGCACGAGGTCCTTGAGGTTGTTGAAGTCGGTGATGTGCGGCGCGCCGTCCGCGATCATCTGGTGGATCAAGAGCGTCAACGTGTCGTTGTTGGCCGCGATCTTGGTGGCCGTGAGCGGGCGGCCAAAGTACTCCTCCATGGCCTCGACCAAGCGGTCCAAAAAGACAAACGGCACCAAGGGATGCGGCGCCCGGGCGGCGTCGCCGGCAGCATTTGCGTGGGGGTTGCGGCACAACAAGAACACAACAAAGCGCCCGTTGCCCCGCAGACACACGTAGTACTCCGAGCTGGTTTCGATTTTCTGCCGTGGTTCTTTGACATGGTCGCTGAAGCGCGTGCTGATGGTGGACGCCAACGCGGGAAACGACGGCACCTGCGGCGACGCGAGGTACTCGTACGTCAAGACGTTTTTGCCCTCGGTGATGTAGACCGCCTCGAACATTGTGGGGCGTCAGGGGGTGGAGAAAGTTGAGAAAGCCGGTGTGGTTTAGAGAGGGTGGAGCGCGCCTGATGAAGCCGCGCCATGATCCACTCATACTCATCAGCCACTCATCAGATAATCATTAAACACTCGCTAGACACTTATCAAAAACTCATGAGGCACTCATGAGGCACTCATGAGACACTCATCAGATATTCATTAAACACTCATTGGACACTGGTAAGATTTTCATTAGACGTCTATTAGACACTCACCAGACACTTATCAGACACTCCAGCCTACTGATCAAACCTACTCATTCGACTACTCATTGAACACGTACTGTAATTAGGGCTCAAAAGTGGCCGAAAAGACCGCCGGCCGCCGCGGCCACTTACAAACTTCTGAGGGGGTCATTAATTGGGAGGGGGAATATAGATATAAAAATTTCAGTCGAGCCGTTCTGAACAATATAGGGAAAAACAATCAGACAGCGCCAGAAAGGTCCCGCCCGGTTCTCATAGCACACAGACAGCACGGCGCAGCACACGGCAACCACCACACACACACAATTAGGGGTGGCGCCGGCACGGCGGCGGCAAGTCTATGCCCAGACAGGGTTCCCGGCACTCTCAGTAGTCGCTTACTTCGAGGCGGAAAGAGAAGAAGAGTCGGCCTCCACACGGTGGATTTCAGCAGCCTCGTCCTCCTCAGGAAGGTCAAAGTCGTAGTCTCTGATGACGTGCTCCTCGATGTTCTTGACCTCGGACATACCGTACCAGGAGATGGCAACCATACCGAGCGCACCGGCGATGCACGAGAACACCAAGGCAACAATGCCTCTGGCGGTGAAGCCGGCTGGCAAAGCCTTCTCCTGCACGTTGGCGCCGGTCAAGTCCAAGTAGTCCTCGGTGTTGCCGGCAGCGTTACCCTCCAAGCTGACTCCGCTGTTCTTGCAGACCTGCTTGAAGCTGTCGGTGAATTGCTGCGACTCGGTCTCTTGCATGCCAAGAGGGTCCTCGATCAACACGATGGCCAAACCTTGCTCCAAGTGCCACTCGATGTGACAGTGGAAGAACCACACACCGGGGTTGTCGGCCTTGAATCTGAGCACAATGTACGACTGCGGGTTGACGTAGACGGTGTCTCTCATCATGGGGTACTCAGGGTACTCGGCGTGGTCGTCGGGGTTGAAGGCCACGGGGCTCTCGTCGTCGTCCACACCCTCACCTCTCTCGATGAGCTGGAAAACGTGGCCGTGCAAGTGGAAGGGGTGCTTACCGGTGTCCTGGTTGTTGAGACGGATGTCGACCACGTCGTCTCTGTTCAACACAAACGCGTTGATGTTACCGTAGATGTAGGGGTTGACAGCGGCCTCGCCGGCGCTCATGGCAGTGCCGATGACAGGAACCTTTGGCACGGTGTAGGTGATGTTGTTGAAGAACGCGTAGTTGACACCGTTGCCCAAGTTGTCCATGGCCACGTCGATGGTGATGGCCATGTCGGCCTCGTCGAAAAGGGTCTCGTTGGTCCAGGGTCTCAAGTAGAAGTCGTCAAAGAAGTCAAGCTCGTCGACGTAGTACTGGTCCGGCTTGGGGGCGTCCTCGTCGTAGATGATGTAGTTGGTGGAGTTCAAGAGCAAGTCGGAAGGAATCACGTCCAACATGTCGTCGTCAATCTTGCTCATGAAGGCGTAGTTCTTGGACGTGTCGCTCTTGGTGGTGATCAACACACCGTAACGCTGAGCCACAGTGATGTAGATCATGTCGGTGGTGTTGGGTTGCACGTACACACCGTCGACCTCGACAATGGTGAACTCGTGGTCCTCCATGTACAAGTACTGCGAGACAAAGCCTCCCAAGTTACAGATTCTGACAAAGTAGGTGGTGTTGGGCTCCACGACCCACGTGTTGTTTCTGGTGTTGTTGAACAAGAGGTTCTGTGGAATAGGCTCGGCTCCGGTGGGGTTGAACAAGTTCAAAAAGTCGGGGATCAACTCGTCGGCGGACTTGTGGTACCACTCGCCAACAGAGAGGTTGATCTCCTTGTCAAAGTCGAAGGGGTACTCGTCCTCCTCGATGACGAACATGGCTCTCATACCGTCTCCGTACTGTCCACTGGTGTGCGAGTGGTACCAGTAGGTACCGCTCTGGTCAGGAACAGTGAAGTTGTACAACATGGTGTCGCCGGGCGAGATGGGGCACTGGGTGACCATCTCGGGGCCGTCCATCTGGTTCGTTCCGTTCTGGAAAAGACCGTGGAAGTGCAAACTGGTGTTTCTGTCGTCGAAGCCGTTGGTCAAGTACAACTGGACTCTGTCGCCCCTCTTGACCTTCAAGTCAGGCAAGGGCCACGAGCCGTTGAACCCGATCACCGGGCGCTCGTGGACTCCGTCTGGGTTGGCATTGACCCAGCCGGTTTCAAAGTACCACGTGTGGGTCTCGGCCGCAACGAGGTGGGCGATTAAAGAAAAGATGAAAACGGAAAATGCTCTCATGTTTCTCCGGTCCTGCGAATTGAAGACTTGTGATTCCCCCTATGGAATGTAAAGAACAGGCTGAAGAAAAAAGGAAATCCAACTCGCTCATGCTGTGGCATCCCGCTTATATATGAAAACGCACGGGGCCCAGAAGCGCTGCTGCGTTTTCTCCATCCCGAATTCGGCAGACGGGACCAATCGTTGGCGTTTGCATGCATGTTGGGACGGCGTGGCAGGGCGCACATGCGCGCGCATCCAATTAGAAGTGACACGCCTGTCCCGATGCACACCGTGCTGAAAGAAGAAAACCACCCTTGAATGAGATGTAGGCCCTACTCCCGAGCCTGCTCTTCGCTGCCCGCCAGCAGCCAAGCGCGGCCGCCGGCACCGTCTCGATCCATCCCCCACGGCCGCCCGGCGTGGCTCTGCACCGCCGCTCCACCGCCCGCTGTCAAAATCCGCCAAGAACCGCATGGTGCCAAGGTGGACGCACTCCGGCACAAAGGCGAGCGATGCTTTTGATAGGTGGCTAGTCAAAAGGCACAGGGACAAGCCGAAACGGCCACCGGCGGCGCTCCAAGCAGCCGCACAGCACCAGGGCACCGCCAGCGGCTGCTACGCCCAGAAGGGTGCCGGCCGCCAGCTGACGGCTCGCCCCAAGACCCAAAAGCGGCTCGCCGGCTCCTGGCTCGTACGTTTTATCTTTCCATCAGCGCGCGTGCGTGCAGGACTGATTCATTTGACAACTGGATTTTAGCGCGCACTGCAGCTGCCACTCGGGAATCCTCGGCGGGGGTGCCGTCCGCCCGTAATTGGCCTGTAAGAAGAGCCTCGCAAAAGAAAGCACGCAACGCTTCTCGGACATGCGCCCTGGGCGCCCGGGCCCCCCGGGGCACCGAACCGGCGTAGCCACAGGAGCCCCCAGCACGGGCGGGCGTAAGGTCACGCGACCCGCGAACGTGACGCTTGTCACGCGCACGCGACGCTCGCCATCGCCCACATCTCAGCCCAACTGCGCACGCAAATCGCCCACCGTGGCTGGAATGCTCTGATGATGAGGCACCTTGTGCGCAGCCGACACGCTCTCAGCAGCGCCCGCCAGCTAGGCACACACAGCGAAGCGGCCCGCGGCGTGCCCGAGCGGCCCGCCAAAGCGGGGCGCGTCGATACCTCCGCCATAACCGTCTCATCGAACCGCCCACCGCACGCCCATCCCAAAGCGGCATCGCAGAGAGTCTATAAGTACAAGCGGCCAAGCCACCCGACGTCGGTGCCGCTCTCGAAGCTCCTCTCGTCGCAGTTTCCGCTCTCGGTCAAAGAGCTGTTGGCGGACTACGCGTGCCGCCGGAACCCAAAGCTCTTCCAGCACGACTTGCTATCGTCGCTTCCGTTCTACCCGGCGGCAGACGCGGCCGGGCGGCTAGGCGAGGTGGTGCAGACGAAGCTCAGCTCGGGCCACTCCATCAACGAGTTCGTGATCCACCCGAAAAGCTTTGCGTCGCTTTCGCCCGCAGAACGAGCCGCCCAGTATCAACAGAGCAACCACTTGATCATGATCCACGGGTACGGCGCCGGGCTCGGGTTCTACTTGAAGAACTTCGACGCCCTTCTGTCGAAAGACAACTGGGTGGTGCACGCGGTGGACCTTTTGGGCTATGGGTGCTCGTCGCGGCCCAAGTTCACGGCAACGTCGCTTGACGAGGTGGAGGCGTTCTTCCACGACTCGTTTGGCGAGTGGCTCTCGCTCAGGAAGCTCGACCAGGCGCCCCACAAGAACTTGGTGCTTGCGCACTCCATGGGCGCGTATTTGATGGCCTCGTACGGCATCCGTAGAAGCGACGCCTTTTGCGAGAAGCTCATCATGTTGTCGCCCGGCGCGGTGATCAAGCACCGCCGGCAGGTGTTTGTCCCACAGTACTTTGCACGGTTGTGGGAGCGGAACATCTCGCCGTTCACGTTGGTGCGGAAGGCCGGCCCGCTCGGCTCGAAACTCGTCAGCATGTGGTCGTCGCGGCGCTTCGCCAACCTCCCCGAACACGAGGCCCGTTTGCTCCACCGCTACTCGTACGGCATATTTCTGAGCCCGGGCTCCGGCGAGTACATGCTCAATTTTCTTCTCGCGCCTGGAGCAGACGCCAGACATCCGTTGGTGGAACGCGGCATTGAGAAACTCACTTGCAAATCGACGTGGTGGTACGGGAAGGAGGACTGGATGGACGTGAGGGGCGGAGAGCTCTGCAGCCAGCTCATCAATCGCTCGACCGGCGACAGCACACGGAGCGATGTGCGGGAGGTGGCCAACTCGGGCCACCACATCTATCTAGACAACGTGGAGGAGTTCAACCGGCTCATGCTTGAGGAAATGGAGCGGTTTTAGAGCTGGAGGACAATGGCGTGTTCTTATAGTGAATGGAGTTCCACAATGTATGGATTCATGTGAACAGCGAAAAGATCCGTAATATGAGCTGACATCATTTGGTGCTCAGTAATACGACAGTGCGCCCCATGGGGTGGTGGTGAGACAAAATGTGCAGACAACACCATGTGGAGCCCAGTTTCACAATGTGTAGACGATAGCATGTGAAGAGCAATGGTAGAGCCATGTGGTTAGCGAAAATATAAAAGTGCCCAGAGGGCCCAGTGGATCACAATGGAAGCCGCCAAAGACGCAATGAGCCCGTGCCGGCTTCACGGTGAACGACGGCCTTGGGCTTCTGAAAGACACCTCAGGCTGTATGTCGATGTCTAGGTCGCCAACGCACGCGTAATCTGAGCTTCGGTTTGTACGAGAAGATTCTTCTATTGGGGCGACTGGAGCTGATTGCCGCGGAGACCTCCAACAACAGGTTTTTCTGTGGATGTAATGGGCCGAGGTACTATTTGGCAACGCAGCCTGGGGTTTGAGTGCGGACTTCGGGTTCGTCAAAATGCCGTAGGCAGTGGATCCACAATCGACTGCGATTGATACTCGCGGCTGGACACCTTTTGACACCCTTGACAACCTTGACACCTTGCGCCTGTAATTTAATAACTTTCAATCGACGCCTGCGACTTGGCACGATTTGGCACGATTTGGCACGATTTGGCACGATTTGGCACGATTTGGCACGATTTGACACAGCTTGACCAGTCATTGACACCTAGCCGGTACCAGCCTCACACGGACCGGAGAAGCGAGCTGATGTCGCGAGGCTCGTCCTCGGGCCCGTCAAAAGACGCCACGACGAGCCGCATGGACACGGGCAACGACGGGTCGGTCACCACGATCTCGTCGCCCACACGCACGAAATCCCGGAGCTTTTTGGCAAGATTGGGCCGCGTCTGCTCGCGCAAAACCGCCGGCTGCGACATGTAGACGCTGGCGGTCGCCGTGGCCACGGACGGGTTCTTCAAGAGAAACTCGGTGCTCGTGCAGAGCATGTGCAAGAAGTTGGCCACGGTCCACCAGCGCACGGCCTTGACCGGGCGCACGCCCACGCCACAGACAGGGCAGTTGGGCTTTTTGGAGTGCGCGTACGTGTAGGTGAAGATGGAGTCGTCGCCCGAGTACATCATGTAGTTGTCGAGCACGGGGTTGCAGCTGGTGACCAACTTAAACGCCTCGTTGCAGCAGGCCGCGGCCACGACCGCATTGGTGGACGCAATCGCCGGGATGATGTTCTTGACCACGCCCAACGTGAGGCTGCGCGAGACGCCGTCGATCCCGTGCTGCCGGGCCCGCTCGCCCGCTAGCTGGTGCATGAGATCCACGTCCGCGTCACAGTCGGCGTCAAACGCCCGCCCGGGAAAGCGCCGCGGCCACTCGAGCTGGCTGGCCCACTCGATGCAGTGTTCGGGGAGCCGCGGCGTGTTGGCGATGGTGCACACGGGATACGTGGTTTTGGGCGAAAGCATGTCAAGCGAGCACTCGAAACACGACGTGAGCGCCGGAAGAATGACCCTGGCCTGCCCGCGGAAGCCCTCCGTGCCGCCGTCCACCAACGGAATGAGCCGGTCGAGACTGGCGCCCGCCATGCCCACCAAAAGCGCGTTGATCCAGCGCCGGGCCTCGATGTTGTCGAGCCCGCACACCACCACGGTGAACTGGGCGTAGAAGTCCGCGGGCTTGTCCTGGATCTTGCAGAAGTGCGGCTTGATGCGGACGTCCGCGCCGCCGGCTCGCCGCTGCACGCTTTCGGCCGCCGTCACCGCCTTGGGCCTGCCCACGTCGGCGTGGCGGAAGAGAAACTGCCGGTTGAGATTGGACACGTCCACCGTGTCCATGTCGATGATGTCGATGTGGGTGAAGCCGGTGAGGACGAGGTTCTTGAGCATCTCACAGCCCAAGCCGCCGGCGCCGATCACGAGGATCCGGGCCTCCTGGAGGGCGGCTAGCGCCGCTTTGCCTGTGTACTCTTCGGGCACTTCGTTGAACGGTCCGGGAGCGGCCAAAAGCGGCTCGATGGAGGAGAGGCGCATGGAAGAGGTGGCGGACGATATTCGGGTGAGATTGAACGAGCTTGGTGCGGCTGGCCAAGAGCAGTGGGTAGGATGGGGTGATGCAGAGTAGTAGGCGCGTTCGCGATGCCGCGCTGGACCCCACAAAAGTGGCACAGGGAATTGGGCAAGAAGATTGTGCTACTAAGAAAGATTGGTGCAGCTGCAAGAGCCCGAGATGCGAGAAGAGCTGAGAATGCTTTAAGAAACAGAGAACAGACGGATGCAGAAAAGAGCTGCGACATCGAGTAGACTTCGGGAATAATCGCGGGCTCCGGGAACAATCAAAAAGTATTTGAGAGGAATAGAAGGATGAGCTCTCAAGCGTGCAAGAGTGGAGGAGTTAAAGAAGAAGTTCGTGAAGAATTTTTCGTAAGTGACTTGGTCGTAGCTCAAAAAGCCCAGAAGGAAAGAGGTTGGCCCAGGTAATGAATGGAACGGTCAAAAAGGGAACGGTCAAAAGTGGGACAGACAGTTGTGCTCGAGAATCCCGATGCAGAACGATATCAGGCCCAATGGGCCCGCGTGTATTTCTAAATGCTCCGCACCTCCGACACCGCTACTCCTTCGGCTCGTTCTCCTTGCCGCCACCCACGCTGTGGTGCGGCCGCTTCGCCGGGTGTGGGCGCTGCGACGGAGGCATCCCGAGCGGGCGCTTCGTTATGCTAGCAGCGCTTATGCTCAAACTGGCAGGCGGCCCCACTTTCTCGCCAGCAGAACCGTTCCTGTCCGCCCGACTGCCGCCCAGCGGCGACGGCAAATCGCTGCGCCGAATCTTCACCGACCGCGACGGGTCCACGGTGCGCTTGACGCTGTTGGCGACAAACGTGTGGTCGAAAACAGGAATGCCGTTGTGGTCGGGTGTGCGCTGCACATCCAACGCCTTCTTGGAGCTGGTGAAGTAGACCTGGCTGGGCGTCGCTCGCGTCCCGCCATCCTCTCCACTGGTGTCAGCCCTCACGCCGAGCAGCTCGAGCTCCGACCCGTCAAGCTTGGTGTCCAAGTCCTCTGCGTCCGCAGGTAGATCGTCGCTGAAGTCAAACAGGTCGTCGAAGTTGTCCAAGTCGTAGCCCTTGACCATGGAAGGCGTGAGCGGGCCCTGCGTTGTGGTGCCCTGTATTGGGTGGCCGTGTGCGGAACGGCCCGGCGCTGGCTTTGGAGTCGCTGCTGTGGCCAGCGGCTGCGGCGTGCGGGCAGTGGCTGCAGTTGAAGCCGATGTGGCTGCAGTTGGGGCCGAAGTGGCTGCGACCGCGGGCGCCGCCAGAGTAGCTTCTTTTGCCTTGGCGGCCGCTTTGAGGTGGCGATCAGTCTCCCTCTTCACCACAAGCGGGTCGCGGTGGAAGTCTTCCGCCTGGAGCTCGGGCACAGGAAGCTGGACCTTTTGCATCTTGGCCACGATGCTCTTGTCGTAGAGGCAGTTGCCCAACACGTTGCCGAAGCAGCGGAGGCACCGCTTCAAGCCGTCGGTGAAGGCCTCCTTCTTGCACTTCTCAAAGGCCACGGCCTTGTTCTTGGCGTTTTCGATGAAGCCGTAGCCAAAGTCCTCGTGGAACGTGCCGTCGCGAATGGTGATCCGGACCACCACCGATAGACCCAACGAAACGCGTCCGGACCCGTGCTGGTCCAAGAAGTCCACCTGGACATTGATGAGCTCGGAGCACCAGCCGTTGAACCCGAAGATCTCGTTGGCAAGGTTGAGCGCCTTCCAGCCCTCGATGTACGAGATGTTCTGGCCACCGCCTCCAGGGCGAAAGCTGACATACTCGGGGCCCAAGACCTTGTTGAGCTGTGTTTGGATGCGTGTTTCTTCTTCAGACGTGTAGGGCACTGCGGCAAACGGGGCCGCACGCGACGGAAGAGGTTTCAGGCCGCCGGCATTTGGCCGCGGGGGCTGGCGGGTACCAGGGGGCGCTCCGGGGCCTGCGGCCGGCCCCAGGGCCCGGGATGCGTGTGGAGGATGGTTGTTCATGGCGCTTTTGGAGGCGACGGCAGCGATTTTTGGACGTGTAGCGAGTGATGGCGCTGTGTGCAGGACCACGCTGCCCGGGGCTGGGTGAGTGGAGGAGCCATATGGGGCCGCACGGGGATTGTGGTTGTGGGGAGCAGATCAAACGATAGAGAGCGCAGCTTAAAGGGGGCGTGCGTTTTGGCCGCTTTGGGCGCTGGGGCACGGCAGGCGTAGCACTGTCGCTTGGGCCGGCTACCGCATCGCTACAGCGCTCGCTTGTTCAGCGCACACCACCTACTATGGCCACAATGGCCCGGGCTAAAGGCGCCAAAGTTCCTCCAGACGCCGACGAGCGCATTGTCCGAAAGACGGCGGCTCAGAAGGACCACAACCGGCTATTTCGGCAGGATCAAATCAATCAGTACAAGAGCTATGTGTCGAAAGAGGAGCGGGAGAAGCGCCGGCGGGAAAGAAGCGGTGAAGGAGCACCGGAGTCGCCCACAAAGAGAAAAAAGGTGATTTTTGCTGACAAGGCTGGTGCTGCTGGCGGCTCTGAGGCCGAGGCAGGGTCTGTGACGTGTTCTGGTGACAAACCGAAGAAAGCACTGTGAAAACCGAAGAAGGATATGCAAGGAACGAAAGAGACTATGCGAGCCTAAGGAGACCCGTGAGGCTCGGGAGCCGATGGCGTTTGCCGGCAAGGAGACTGGCAGGACATGGGCATTATTCCATCTGTTTTTTTTGCTTTTCGAGTCTCCAAACGCTGTGCATTTCTTTCATGGATAGAAGCAGCAGGTACGGTAATGATGTCTCATGGGCGAAAGTGGCAGACAATTGGTTGACTTGACCAGATTGGTCAGGAAGAAACACCGGGCTTTCCAGACTTGAGAACATTTCGAAGCAAGACGGGAAAGCAAAGACGATCTTTGTCACATTATATTAATATACACGTGGGCCGCAGAGCGGCCGCAATGGATGTATCACTGTAGCGGGTGTGGTCTCAAAATGGGGGTGCCGTACTCTAAAGCCGTTGAAAGGAACGAACGTATCTGACCTGTGATGCGTGTTGCACCGCTGGAGAGCCAGGAGAAAGGCGTTACAAAAGTCAGCAAGACAGACGGCGCAAACAAACGCCATTCGTAAACCTGCTTTAAAATTAGCACGTCCAAAGCACCGTGAATTGAGAAGCATGATGCTGGCGCAGCTTCACAAACATCATAGCCAGAGCACCGGGAAGGAAATCCAGCTTCCGGAAAGCTCGGGCACTTCTTCGAGTAAAGAACAGAGGCACTTTCAGGAGCCAAAAACGATCGCTTTGCGTGGCTGAACAGGTCCATAGAAACATGGCCATTACGGCCTAGTATGGGCGTTTGAAACTTTCAAAAGGGCGCTCATATGTCGAGCGTGGAAATCAACGTGATGTTGTCACCCTTGAGCAAGATCCGGCCCAAATTCTCCTTGGACCCGTCTTCGGACGACACTTCCACAGCATCGTCCACAACAACATTCATGAACTCATCGAAGCCACGAATCTTTCCTTGGATGGACAGCTTTGTTTGCTCGTAGAGCCAGATCGTCACAGGCGACTGCTGCTGCAAATACTTGAAAATGAGGTTGATGGGCGGAAGCATGGACTTCTTGCTCTTCAGCGTGGACATGGTGGGCGGGGTGGGTACGGGTGTGGTCAGCCGGGGATAGGCGGGTAAGGGGTGGAGCGACGAGCGACGGGCGACGGGCAGCTGGCGGCGAAAAAGGAGAGGCCTGAGGGTTAAATGACACTTGGACACGGCAGGCACCAGCTGGCGCTGTTGAGCGGCCGCGAGCCGAGCCGATGAGGGCGCGCACCCGTACACCCGCAGTATTCACGCGAGCGGCGCTGAGTTTCGATTCGGCCTGGCCTGGCGGCGCCGCACCCGTGCCTCCAAGGATTTGGAAGTGGTGGGAGCCGGGCGGCGCTGGCGGCGGCGGTTTCGGCAAGCTGAAAGGGCTTCTGGCGGCGGCCGGCCCGGCAGGCCCGCCGTTTCCTGTGGTGCACGGCTGTGCGCTGCGCGTACGTTGTGTTCCGTCTTTTCTGCTACGCTCCACTCCGCTTCGCATTCCTCTCTCGCCTCCATACTCTTTTGCTCTCGCACCGGCAGCTTCTTCAATTGCGGCAAAAGTCCAGAACATCCTCAACGAATCCCCCAGAATATCCGAAATCTCTGATTGAAGCCCGCACGCACCACAAGAACCATCTTTGCAGCGATGATCATCTCAAAACGCCTCCATCTCACCAAGCTAGAGGAGAAGAAACACGTTCTGCCGTTGATCACCGAAATCTGCTCCACCGAGGAGGGCCAATTGCCAGCGCTTCTCTCGCGCAACTTGACATGGAACCTTCCCACGGGTGACTTGATTCACTGGTACACAGTGCTCAACCGGTTCGATGATATTTTCGAGTGCCACATCGCCAAGTACGGCTTGGACTTGCCCCACCCCAAGTTGCGTGTAATTTCGCCTGAGGATTCGGCGCTCTTGATTGCGTGCTTGAACTTCTCGCGCGTGCTCTTGGATAACTGCCTCAACCGCAGCATCTACTCCAGCTCTGACCGCATCTTCCAGTTGATAGACACGCCATCCATTGATGTCAAGTTGGCTGCGCTCGAGGTGGCCGTGTGCCTTGGCGAGCGCTTTGTCCAGTCTACTCACAATAAGAAGTATGCTGCGCCAAAGCCCGTGCGTCTCAAGGTGCTCGAGATTGCCAAGGCTTACCCTCCACCAATCCCAGCCAGCTTTATCCAGAGCAAGCAGCAGTCTGAAAAGAGGAAAGACGGCGAATCGGCGCCTAAAAGTGACCACTACAGCTTGGTTGACACCCTCAGTCACACCAAGAGCTACCCTTCGAAATGGAAGTCCGTGACGTTTGAGTATTTCAACTCCCGCGGCCTGTTGGAGAAGGAAAAGAAGCCCAAGTCGAAAAGCAAGAAGAAAGCCTCGGTCGAGGAGGGCCTTGCATCTTTTCACTTACCAGAAGACCATGTCCGGAAAATGTCTTTGGAGCAGATCTACGATAAGGCCACCATGACACTTCCAAGCGACACCTGGGTCTCATTTGCACACTCCGCTTTGAATGCGAAAGCCTTCAACTCAAGGACCTACGACTCTATGCAATTGCGCTCCAAGCTTCTTCGTATGAAATGCTTGGCCATCTCCTTCATTTGTCTCTTCTGCAACACTGACTTCACATCATGTCAGCTTTTCGAGGTGGAACCATACACCTTGAGCTTTCTTATAGATTTGATCTCCCCCGAGTTCTATCCATTGATAACTGACGACATATTCTTCATTGCACTGAAAACCATCAGAGCGATTTCAATGAAGCGGGTCTGGGGAAGCGAACTTGTCCGTCATTTAGGAGGCAACGTCAACCACGGCCTTTTATATCAAGTCTTGAGATACATTGCACAGAAAGCAAGAAATGATGATGTACCCTGCTTCGAACAAGGCTACAAAGTATTCCTTACTATTCTTTGCAATTTGGTCGACCTGAAAACTCTTGCCCCCAGACTCGTATCTGGAGGTCTTTTGACAGAACTCATGGACTTGATGACCATTCGCAACAAAAATAAATGGGCTGGCTCCTGTGCCGTTCACGTCATAGCCATTATGCTTACATCATCCCCAGACCTTGTCACGAATTTTGCTAACGAGAACGGTTTCCCGATATTGGAAGACGCAATCAATTTCGAGGTGAACTTCGCCCTTGAACATCCCGACTTCGATGGCGGAGCTCCTAAGACAGTTCCTGTGTATCACACTATAAGCTTGAAACAGGTCAAGTACTTGAGAAACTTACTCAATTTTGTTTCAAACTTAATCCTGTCAGATAGCAGTGATAGATCCAGGCAATTATTCGACTCTCCTCTTTTGAAATCATTCAACCAGATCATATCGAACCCTAAAGTGTTCGGCCCCACCATTCTTGCGGCCACTATAGACGATGTTACGCAAATCATACACAACGAACCAACTGCTTTCTCAATTTTGAATGAGGCTGGCGTCATCAAATTAATTTTGGAAAGCTACGGGACATTGTTCATGCCATCTTCCGACTTATTGTTAGCCCTCTTGGAGATCTTAGGAGCAATTTCCTTAAACAAAGATGGGCTCAAATTTGTGATGGAATCGAATGCAATCCACACTTACTTCCAATTGTTCTACAGCATTGAATTTGCAAGGGAGCTCATG
The DNA here is from genome assembly GCA_002893705.1 of Metschnikowia drosophilae. Lineage (NCBI taxonomy): Eukaryota > Fungi > Ascomycota > Pichiomycetes > Serinales > Metschnikowiaceae > Metschnikowia > Metschnikowia drosophilae. Next base: position 160,745 of record NXHC01000003.1, read on the forward strand.
CAGAATGACAAAAGCTCGCATATTGGGTTTTCCACTGATGAGCTAGGAAGACATAATCCACCTTTGCGGCCCGTTATCATGAAAGAATTAAAGTTGCTCATCAACTCGTTTGCAAAATTCGCCAACAAGAATCTCAACCCCATCCAATTCCACGCGTCAAACCAAGGCTCAATGTACACTAGTCAGGATGAGGAGATCATTTTAGTTGAAGACAAACAAGGCGAACTCGAAGGCTGGGAAGACATAGACGGTTCTTATTTGGTTGATAATGTGTTCGGCTTTCTTAATGGTCTTCTACAGGATACTGGTCAATGGGGTAAAGACGTTGTCGAAGAAATTCCATTTGCTAGCTGGGCTTCGTTCCTAACCATGGAAAATGCTCCTTTTGATTGTGTTTCCCATAGCGGGTTCATGAATTTTTTGGCTGTTCTCAAGTATCTCGATGAGGAAAAAAAGCTTTATGGACTCGAAACCCTTTTGAAAATATTGCATGAAAGATGCCAGTCTGAATCTGTGAAACAGTTTTTGAGCTCTCTGGACTCCGCTTCACTTTTTACAAGCTTGAGAAATGATCCTTCGTCGGCAGCTTCAATTTTGAGGGAATTAAATGTGATAAACAGTCTTCTTTATATCACAAGGGATTTATATTTGAGTCCGGTTATAATCGATAGTGAGGTCACGATCGGTTTTTTCCAGTTCCTTGAAAGCAACATAAATCTCGTTGACAACTTGCTCAGTTTGTTGCGTAAATGTACTCTTGAGGAGATTCATATTCGCAGTCAGATTCCCGACGCTGTCGTGGATCAAACAAACCCTTCATTGTATCGTCCGGTCAACATTTGGACCGTCCTGGTACTTCCGCGGCCACCAAAAGACGAGCTTGCTAATGAAACAATGAACAGCGCAAAGCACAAAAACACTGTACAAGTAAGGTTTTTGAATGATCAGATCATGACGAATATTGCGTTTATTTTGTGCTGCGTGTCAAAGAGTTGTATGCTTCGGCGTCAAGATCACTTGACCAATTCAATGAGACAGACAGCTGTGAAAGCCACGAAACGCATGGCTCTCGGACTTTTTGATATGCTTGTGGGGGACCAAGATTTTTTTGGGTCAAAGAAAGTTATCTATAACTTGCAAGTTCTCAAAATTGTGTCTTACGTTGCAACTTCGAAGGAGAGGGGTAAAGACGTGGGATCAACTGCTTTACTCTCATTTTTCTCCGTTACCACTGATTTTTTCAAGATCTTGGTGGACAAATCAGCTGAGATCTGGGATGATATAATCTCCCTACCCGAAGAAACGCTCAAGGTCTCAACGAAAGCCTTTTTAGAAAAATCAGACAACGAGGATTCTGTTGTGACTTTGAAATTGAAGTTTTTGGAGAATAGTATTTCATACTTTGAACAACTCTTGTCACTGACATACTTGGTGAAAATTCCATTTTTCTCCTTTTTCTACCATCCGAAGTACTGCTCAGAGGGAGATCTAGCATTTGAAGGGTTGCAGTTCCAAATTGCTTATCAAGGGTTACGTCTTGTTTCCAAAACAATTGGTTCCGATTCTTTCGCTCATCAAAATGGGAGCTATTCTATTTTGAGCAGATTACCAAAATCTTTGTTTAGTCCCTTGATACGCTATCTTCGCAGGTTGTGGCAGTTTGATGCTTGTGACAATTACTACCCATTGGATGAGACGAAGTTGTCACCATCGAGCGCAGAAATCCAATATTTGTCGAAATTGTCCGGTGTCGATCCTTCACTGGTAGAGAAACTTTTGTCCTTCACTTCTGGCATAGACTTTTTTGACGATTATTCCAACGAAACTTTGGAGGCCGAGTGCAAAGAATGGCCGCAAATCAAATCTGATTTGAGTCAGCAACACTCAAGACCTGACTTTGGATTCGAACCAGTCAACACTCACATAACCGAAGCGTTCAACGAGCTTAAAGCCAAGGAAGTCTCGTTACTCTATGATTTTGTCTTGCCTGAGCTTGCATCATCCATAGAAGGAATCCAGTTACAGGTCACTTTAGCCATAAAGGAGAATGAGTCTGAACAAAAGTTTCTTGCTAAGATGATGGAGACCATCAAGCATCTCTCACAGGACAAGCTGGAAGCAAATCTCGAGAAGTTGAACATATCAGTTCAAGTACTCAGTCTGATGATGTATGATCACTTGATGGTGAAGGGTCTGAAACAAATTGATGTCTTCAGATCTGTTTTCGAGGATTTTGCCAAGTTTTTCACTAAAGAAGTGGACGAAGGATCCAAAGTGATGAACTCAAACTACTTCGGTAGCAGCTTAAACTTTTTGAAGCCTTTGTATTCGGATACACCTCCTAGCATGTTTCCGGGTGTTGATGTGCAACTCCCGCATTTGAGCGACTTGGGAGAAATCAAGGATTCCATCGGTGTCAAACTTTTGAAGTTAGAACCTGAGTGCAATCCTAAAGCCATCTCAGCGGCCTGTGATATAATCTACCTACTTGCTAAGAATCCAGGAATTCGGGATTCTGTGTCGAATTCGCCTCTATTAAAAAGTCTCATCAAACAAATGCGTGAGTTTATGAGTGATCTTCCGAAAAACAACAACAAGCAGGTACAGGACTGTCTCATTCTGGCAATAAGATGCTGCTTCGAAAGTGAAAGCGTACTCAAAGACATCATGTCTGCTGATATTGCTCGCCTGTTCAGAAAGTATGGAAACAGCAAGCGGGACCTTTACTACATGCTCAATGACTCTCGCATTTCTCTTGCCAGACACCCATCGATTTTTATCAACGTTGCAGCAACGATGGTAAGGATTGATGACTATGATGGAGTCACCACTAAGAACAAGAAGGTTTACATGTTACCTACTCCGCACGACCTCACTATAGAAGATGATGTTGAAATGTCAGACCCATCTACATCCACCGAAAGAGACCTCGTCAAACCTCCAGGGCTCATTCATTTCTTACTCAAAGAATTAATGGCAGTCAGCCGTCAAGATTGGTACTCGACCCTGGCGGAATGTACCGCAGAGCAAGAGAAGAAGAAGGAGGGGGATAAAGAAGATGAACTGCGTCTAGAATTTCTCTTGAAAAACAAGAATTTCGCTTACATGTGTTTTCTTCTTCAAACCTTATGCGAGCTTATTGGTTCCTACAACGAGGCCAAGTTGCAATTCATTACGTTTTCTAAAAAAGAGCTGAAGGGAGAACCGAACAAACCAAGAACAACAAGTATTAATTTCTTCATGCATCAAATGATTCCAAGCCAAACTCTTTCAAAGCTGTCTGGAGCGGAATTTCACCGGAGAGAAGCCGTGTCTTCGCTCTCAAAATTAACCCTTCTTGCTCTCATGTCATCTACTATTCAGAAGTGTGACGATACGCCAGATCCGAAGAAAGAGAATGCAGACATCACTATTGTCAGAAAGCTCGTTTTGGACGTTTTATCTAAGATTTTAGGAGAAAGTCTAGCGGACGCCACTGCGACAATTTCTTCGTATTCGAAGATTTTTGATCTTTTGGATTTGAGCTCGTGCATTCTTTCTCTGAAATTTAGAGAGCTTTGTTATCCACTTCTCAGCAAGAATGCGACTAAGTGGGACCAATACCATATTGCTCAGATTTTCATCAACAATGAATTGCCAGCTTTGGTAAGCAGAACAATTGCAAGCATTGACTTGAACTTTCCGGAAGCTAACAAAGTTTTCAATGCAGGTTTGAAGACACTCTCCAGTCTTTCTAAAATTAAATTGGCTCATGTTGACCTTTTCGAAACTCCCACGTCCACGGGCGAAAAGGATGATGACGATATTGACGATGAAGAAGAGCGCGACGAGACTCCGGATTTGTTTCGCAATTCTACTCTTGGAATATACGATATCGATTTGGATAGTGAAGAGGAGGAGGAATTTTATCAAGATCCACTTCATGGCCCCATGTCCGGATCTGAGTTATCTGAAGGCGAAAGTGGAGACAGCGACGTTTCTGACTCTGACATGGACTCCGACGACGACATTGAGGATGATGAAATCCTGGACGAGGCAGGTGAAGGAGGCTACGAAGGATATGACAGTGAGGACAGTGAAAACGATATCGAGATCATTGAAGATCTTGACATCCATTCTGAAGATGGATCATCCTTCGACGAATGGGAAGCCGACGAAGAGGAGTTTAACGGATTTGACGATGGCATTGATGCTAATGCCGATTATGACGAAGGTGTCTACGACGAGGAAGAAGAAGACGAAGATGATGAAGAATATGATGATGACGAACTCAATGTTTGGTTGGAAACCTTTGGAGACTCAGAAGTAACACCCGGAACCACCGAAAGAGGTCGTTTTGGCGAACGTACCAACCAGGATGGGAACGATGACTCGAACTTTGAGATGGACTCTGATGCGGAAAGCACGTATGAGGTAGATGATGAAAGAGACTCTAATGCGGAGTTCGGAGCAAGGCCTAACCGAGAAACCATCACCAACTTTTTTAATGCTCTTCGTCCGCTAGGCGAACCTATCGTTGCTCTTCCTTCTTCTGGAATATTGGGGGGAAGTATACAAATTGGCTCAAATAACAGAAGCGAATCTGTTTTTCCTCAAATCGATGCTGCTTTCGAGGCGCTATTGAAGGACGTCCCTAGAAACTCACAAGGTGCCGAATATATGCTTATCAGATCAAGCCATGAACGGTGGGAGGACGGTTTCCAGATGTTCTTTGCAAAATCGATCTCGAAGTTATTGGAGACAGCGGAAAATACATTGAAAACAAAAATCGGAGAAGAAAGCTGTCGACTTTCGAGAAACAAGAATGAAGAAAAAGCAAAGTTACAGAAGCAACGCGACGAAAAATTAGAGAAAAGAAGAGAAGAAATGCGCAAGCAGCGCGAGCAAGAAGCAAGGGAAAGGGAACAAGCTGTCAGTAATGCTCCAAGTCATGATAGAGAACCTGTGCTAGTGTGGATTGGTGACAGAGAAGTCGATATCAGTGGAACAGATATTGACCCTGAATTTTTTGAAGCACTTCCTGATGACATGAGAGAGGAAGTGTTTACTCAGCATGTCCGGGAAAGAAGGGCCTCAGCTTCACGCGGTGGCCCCGAAGTCAGAGAAATTGATCCCGACTTTTTAGAGGCACTTCCAGAGCAAATAAGAGATGATATCTTACAACAAGAATCTCTTGCAAGAAGATTTTCGAGCGAAGGATTCGGCTTATTTCAGGAAGATGATGAGCTCGATGATGATATGGATATTCAAGACAGCGACGGCCCAGACGATGCCGATGATCCCAGTGAGCGTGAAGCTAGTACTTTCCAGACAACCGAGCCGAAAAAGAAGACATTTTCTGTGCCACTCGTTGACAAGTGGGGTGTGGCTAGTATCATTAAGTTGTTGTTTCTTCCACGTGCAATCAATCAAAGAGAGCACATATACAAAGCACTCCATCTGTTGAGCAGCAACAAACAGACCAGAACAGATATTGTCTGCATGTTAGTTGCAGTGCTTCATGATGGGTTGACCAGTCAAAAGGCGTTGGAAAAAATGTTCCACCATTTAACTGCAAAGACTATTCTGCCAAAACAAGCTGAGCAATACTCGAATAAGAGTTTCCCTATTGGAGCGACGCCGCTTTCGATTGGAGTCCAAGTTATTGAAGCACTCTTGTATTTGGTCGAAAAGATCCCAGCACTACGTGCATTCATGCTCACCGAGCACGAGAATCCTTACCTCATTCGCAAGCATTCAAAAAAGTTCCGACTCAAGAAGCCGTCCCTTTGTGAAGAACGCTACCCAATCAACTTGCTCATTAATCTTTTGGACAACTCTTTGTTGAATGAGGAGCACTTCTTCGTGGACCTTCTCGCGAATGTTTTGAATTACTCAACGAGACCACTAATGGCTTTGAAGGGCAATCAAAAGAAATCTTCATTGTTTTCTAATAAGATTGTCCCCGATCGTAACATTCGACTTGTGATAAAGATTTTATCGTCAAATGAGTGTGTCAACTCGACTTTCAGGAACACTATTAGTGCTATGCATCACCTCTCTTTGCTCAGTGAAGCTCGGAAGGTGTTTTCTGTTGAGCTTTCTGAGCGTGCTAGTCTATTGGGTGTTGAGATTATCAAAGAATTAAACTTGTTGACACAAGAGATTTCCCGAGCAGTGGATCGGGATTTGCAAAACAGCAAAGTGGTCAACAAATTCACCGCGTCAAGCTCGGATCAGGCTAAGTTGCTTCGAGTGCTCACGGCACTTGATTATCTTTATGAATCCAGCAAGAAAGACCAAGGGAACAACCTCTCTGATGAAGAGCTCCAAAAATTGACTGTTCTTTACGAAAACTTGCAATTGGGCACTCTTTGGAAGGCGCTCAGTGATTGTTTGAGAGTTTTGGAGGAGCAATCGCACGTATCGCATATTGCAACAGCCCTTCTTCCATTGATTGAGTCTCTTATGGTCGTGTGCAAGCACAGCAAAGTGAAGGAGATACAAATTAAGGATGTGATGAAGTATGACGCAACAAAACCGGATTTCACGAAGGAACCAATTGAAAATTTGTTCTTCTCCTTCACAGATGAGCACAAGAAGATTTTGAACCAGATGGTGAGGTCAAATCCAAATCTCATGAGCGGACCTTTCAGCATGTTGGTGAGAAACCCTAGGGTTCTTGAATTCGACAACAAGCGAAATTATTTCAACAGACAGTTACACGGAGACAAGAAGGATAGCCAGAAAATGAGCATCAGCATTCTTCGTGAACAGGTTTTCCTCGATTCGTACCGGGCGTTGTTTTTCAAGTCGACAGAAGAGTTCAAGAAAGCGCATTTGGAGATCAACTTCAAGGGAGAAGCTGGAATTGATGCGGGTGGAGTTACCCGGGAGTGGTACCAGGTGTTGTCGCGTCAAATGTTCAACCCAGACTATGCTTTGTTCACGGCCGCCGCCAGCGACGAAAACACGTACCACCCCAACAGAACATCATACATCAACCCCGAGCACCTTTCTTTCTTCAAGTTTATTGGAAGAATCATCGGTAAGGCTATCTACGATGAGTGCTTTTTGGACTGCCATTTCAGCAGAGCAGTTTACAAGAATATTCTTGACCGCTCTGTGTCGCTCAAAGACATGGAGAACTTGGACTTGGAGTATTTTAAGTCTTTGATGTGGATGCTCGAAAACGATATCACCGACATCATCACAGAAGATTTCTCTGTTGAGACGGATGACTATGGAGAGCACAAAGTAATTGACTTGGTCCCAGATGGACGCAACATCCCCGTCACTGAGGACAATAAGCAAGATTACGTGCGGCTAGTAGTCGAGTACCGGTTGCAGACGTCTGTGAAGGAGCAAATGAGCCATTTCATCACAGGATTCCACGAGATCATCCCAAAGGACTTGGTGGGTATTTTCGACGAGCAGGAGCTTGAATTGTTGATCAGCGGTTTGCCAGACATTGACGTGCAAGATTGGCAGATTAATACCCTGTACAACAACTACTCGCCGTCGTCCGAGCAGATCCAGTGGTTCTGGAGAGCCGTCAAGTCGTTTGATAACGAGGAGAGAGCAAAGTTGTTACAGTTCGCCACAGGCACGTCGAAGGTGCCGTTGAATGGATTCAAGGAGCTTCGGGGCGCCAACGGCGTTTGCAAGTTCAGTATCCACCGAGACTACGGGGCCCGGGACCGGTTGCCGTCATCGCACACGTGCTTCAACCAAATCGACTTGCCAGTGTACGAATCTTACGAGACGCTACGCGGTTCGCTCTTGTTGGCGGTCCTGGAGGGTCACGAGGGTTTCCAGTTGGCCTAGGCGACCGGGTCGCTGCGGTGTATACATAGTGAATGAAGCGAAGAGTAAGCAAGGAGACGTAAGAAACGGCATGGAGAGCCACATGGGCAAGCTCGACAAAGAGTACCTCAAGATCAAGTATGGAACCGATCGAATGTATGGGTGAAACGAAAGCATGAGCGGTTGTGTAGCAAAAACTCGAAATGGGAAAGCAGATCGAGCTCAACTGAGTAGACTGAATAGAGATTATGTGAAAAGAGACAGAGAAAAGAGGTAGAAAGAGACAAAGAAAGAGAGATAGAGACGTGGAGACTCAAAGGGACCAAAAAGACGAGAGAGAGAAAAGAGACAAAGAGACAAAGAGACAAAGAGACAAAGAGACAAAGAGACAAAGAGACAAAGAGACGTAAGAGACGTAAGAAGGGACTTTCCAAGCCGATTTCAAATAGTGCCTGTCAAACACTTGTCATATTAGTAGCATCTAATCTTAAATAACAGACGGCTCAGGCGGAGGAGTCCATGCGAGCGGCCCAGGCCTCCAAGCCGTCCAGTGTCTCTAAGTACGACACGAGCTGGTAATTCTCGGCGTTGACGGCCTCGGCAGCTTCGTTGTACAAGCCGCATTCGGCCATAAAGTCCCGAGGCTTCATGGTGAGCCTGCCCCGCTTCTTGAACACGTATTTCGTGAGTGCCACGGCACAGAGCGTGCCGTCCCGGAGCACAAACTTCAGCATCACGTAGAGCCACTTGTGGTCCCACGCAAAAACGTTCGACGTGATATCGTAGCGCTGGAAAACCTTGATTTCCCGGCGGAACGTGCACTGGACCGTGGCCACGGGAATGTAGGGGCAGTTATGGAGCGAGCGGCGGCGGAACTCGCCGGCCTCGTTGAGCCAGTACTTCATGAAGAGCGTCTGGAACAACAGGCACACAAGGTGCGTTCTGGCGATGTCGAGATCGGCAAAATACGTGGAGTTGGACTTGTGCATGTACATGTCGATCTCAAGCGGCGACGCGTACGTGGAGTGGGTGAACGCCCGGAAAATGTCGAGCTTGTTTTTGCCGACGCCGTACGTGTTTTGGCGCAGGCGGAGGTACTTGCCTTTTTTAAAGATGATGTGGCGCAAAACGTAGGCGTAGAAACGGACCACGAACGCCAAAGGGAGTGTTTTGGCCGTGGATATGAGGAACGCCGCGAGCGCCCACTTGGAGGCGGTGGAGAGCATTGGAAAGACGCAGAAGAAAAGCGATAGGAAAGGAACGAAGATGTGGGCAGAACACGGGGGTGGGAAGCCAAGATGGAAATCACAGGATGGTGTGAAGGTTGGGCGGCCATGTTGGGCCGGATTGGTTCACGCACGCCTCGCGGGCCGCGGCTCCGCGGAGCAGGCGGCGGCGGGCGGCGGCAAAGAAGACGTAGGCGGTGGGCTGAAATGGGCAGGGCGTTTAGAGCTACGGGAGCCGGCGACAGCGAAGGTGTGCGCACGGCTGGAGCGGCAGCGCGGGGCAGCGCGGGGTAGCGCGGTCGTGCGGCGCGCGCGAGATGAGGTAGCATGATCATGATGTATGGAAGGCTGGCTATGAAGGCTGGCTATGAATGATTGGGCGCAGAGGGCCTGGGGTTGCGGCCTCCTAGAGCAGGAGGTACTTGCAGTCGTGGGCATCGATGTGGTTGAGCATCCAGTCGTCAACGTTGGCAAACTGCTTCAGGCAGAGGCGGCACGAGCCCGGCGTCAGGTTGCGCTGGCTCTTCTTGGTGCCGCCCGGATACTGGAAGTGGATGGCCTTGAGGTGGTTTTTGTATGTGTCGCAGCGGGAAAACACGCCGGACGCGTGGCCGCAGTGGTCGCCGTGCGGCGTGCTCTTGAACGGGCACTTGAACTGGCCGTTTTTCAAGCCCAACTCCTTCCAGTGGCACTTGGAGTGGCGGAACAAGTCGTTGGGCCGGGCAAAGCCGCGCAGGCACACCGTGCACACGTGAGGCCGGGACGTGGGGTTGAGATGCGTGGACTTGTGCGTGGCCAAGTTGGAGAAGTAGAGGAGGCACTCGGGGCACTGGCGCTTTTTGCGGCGGCGGGCCTCGGACGACGGCGCCTCGGCGCCGGACTCCGGGCTGTGCGTGGCGGCCAGCGACGGCTCGGGCGATGCTGTGGCGGCGGCGGACGTGGCGACCGGCATCTTCGACGAGTCCACGCGGGCGGGTGCGCTGTAGGGCGTTGCGCCCGGGCTGAGGCTGTGGGCCAGGCCCACGCTGGCGGCGGAGGCCGCGGAGCCCGAGCGGATGCTGGGGAGCGGGCCGGCGGACCCGACGGAGGCCACGGGCGCCACGGGCGCCACGGACCTGGGCGACAACGGCTGGCCCGGCTGCGGCGCCAAAAGGGAGGCGGGCCCCGGGAGCGGCGCGCGCGCGGCCGGCAAGAGTGCCGGGCCGGGTGCCGGAAGGACAGGCGAGCCGGTGGCCAGCGGGCGCATGGGCGAGGGCGTCAGCGGCGCGAGGGGCGCGGCCGCCGAGCTGTAGTTGTAGGGGTTGGAGTGAGGATGCGGGTCGTGAGGGAGATGCGGGTTGGCGTGCGCGGAGGCGGAGGCGTGGTCGTGGAAATGTAGTTTGGGCGAATGCGAGGGAAGGCTGGAGGGCGAGGCGGCGCCCGCGGAGGCCGCGCGCGACGAGGCGGGGCCGGACGAGCCGGCGGAGCCGGCGGCGCTGGGTGCGGCGTGCGCGGCGTGCGCGGCAGGCACGGCCGGCGCCTGGCGAAGCGGCGGCTGAGCGAAAGCGTAAGCAGCCTCCAGGGGCGCCAGCAGGTACACGGCGTAGGGGAGCGGGCCGCCGTAGTGGGCGGCGGCGGCGGGGACCTGGAATGGCGCCGCGGTGCCGGGGAGCGGGAAGTCGAGCGAGAGCGCGCTGATGGAGGGGAGGCGGTAGTCGACCTTGTTGACCATGGCGGGCGGGGCTGCGACTCTTTGTTGGATGCGCGGGGCAGCGAGTCTTATTTGTGGCCTTTAGTGCTGTTGTTTGCGGCGGTGGCAAACGGGCACGGGAGAGGGCGGATGGAGGTGGCGGGCCAGGGTCGGATCGGCAGAGCGGTGCAACCGGGGCGGTGGGGGCGGTGGAGACGGGGCGGCAGAAACGGGCCGGGGCTGCGAAACAGAGGGCGGCCGCGGGCGGGACGAGAAGGAGGAGACGGCAGAAGCACAGGGGCCGGAAAACGAAACTAAACGAAAAAGCAAAGGATGGTGGTGGCGGCAGCGGCGGCCCGGTCCATTATAAAGCACACCGCAGTGTGCATCGAGGCGCGAGGACAGCGGGACGGCTGACTGCCGGAGAAGTTAAAGCCTCGCCCGCGGCGTGTGCAGGGCGTGTGGAGCGGCGGAGCTAGCGGACGGAGAAAAGACAAACGAGCAAACGGAGAAAAGAGCGGCGGCACAAAACGGGCGCCGGGAAAACGGCCGGCGCATCCGCGGCGGCACGCAGCGCAGCCGCCGCCATCAACGCCGGCGCCGCTCCACCGCCCGCTCCGCCAGATCCACCGCCGGCCCATCTCGCCTGCGGCCCGATGAGCGCGGCGCGCCCCGGACGGTGGAGCGCGGCCGCAAGGGTGCGGGTTTTTCGCGCGGGCTTTTGTGCCGATGGGGGCCGGTCCGCAGCAAGGCTGTACGGCTGGGCTGGGCGGCACGCGGCTCGCGCGGCTCGGCGGCAGAGAAGAGGAGGGGAAGCGATGGGGCGAAAAGTCGGAACGGGCGGGCCGCACGCGCACCCGGCCGTGGCTGCGGCCCGGCGGCCTGCGGATTCCGTTGCCGCCTCTGCCTTGGCCGCCTCTGCTTTGGCCCAGCGGGCCCGAGCCGGCTCCCCGCCGCGCCGCTCCCTGCCAAGCCGACGGTCGCCGCGCGGACCGGCACCACGCGCGGCCCAACGTCATCCTGCCGCGCGCCGCCTGGGCCGTGCGGGCCGGCCAAGCACGAGGCGGAACGAAGAGATGGGAAAGATATGATTTTGGGGGCAGATACGGAGCGGGCGGGAAGAGAGAGAAGGGCGAGGGACAGCCAAAAAGAGAAAGCGAACGCATCGAGCCACGAAGCGGCCACGAGTGCGGCTGCTCCAATCATCCCACCATCCATCAGCCGTCGCCCAGCGCCTTCCGCTCAATAGGAGACCGGGTCGGCCGGCGCACGCCAGGCCCATCGTAGCCGGCGCTGTCTGCAGGCCCGCGCCCGCCTCGCCCAGCGCCGGCTGCCACCGCCGCTTCATTCTCCCTCAGCACCGCTTGACACTTCTCCTCCAGTCTTGCTGGCGGCTTCGGTCTTTGCTGTTCGATTTTTTCCGCTTTTTTGCACGCGCACTTCCGCCCTCCCTCCGGCCTTTTTCGGCCTCTTTTGGTCTTTTCTCCGTCTTTCGTTTCCTCTCCTGCGTTCCACTGCTTTGTCTTTCACGCTACGTCGGCCGGACTTGTGCCGCCGGCGCGAGCGGCTTCTGCTGTCAACCGTTGGCGAGCGCCATTTGTTCGCCCGCACCGCATGCACTCCGCGCACCCCTATTTGCCTGGCGCCGGCTAGCCGCGACCGCCGCGAGCCGATTGCGACAACTTCACATGCGTTGTGCTCCGCACGCCTTTTCTCGGCGCACGCGCCACGCCACGCAGCGGCTCGCCACGGGCAACAGAAAACATCGTAGCGTTGCCCGCGCGGCGTGTTCTCAGCAGCGTGACGGTGCCAGCGGCGGCTTCGCCCCGCACCGGCCCGCCTCTGGCGCCGCCCACCAGGCCGGCGGCTGTGTGCAGGCCGCCCTCTCGACTGGTACATCAGTACACCAGGTGGCGGCCGGTGCACGCGGCTGCGCTGCCACGTTGTTTCCTTTGCTTCCGACTACTCCGCCCAGTCTTCCTTCTCATCCTGCTCCCTTCTCCTTTCTCTGGCTCTGTTGGCTTCTTCCTGTCTCTGCTGTCCCCTCTTCCTACGGCGGGCGCCGACTCTGTAGATTAATTATATGCGCTGGCTGCCGGAAGGCGCGCGGCCCGCAGCCGGTCTGGCTGAGTCAGCTCGCTTCAGACAGAGTCCACCGATCTCTGGCCCACCCATCTCTGGCCAACCAATCAGCCAATCTCTGGCCAACCAATCAGCCAGTCTCTGACCAAACTCATCAGCACATCCGGCTCGCTTACGCCTTTCTCGAACGCACCTTCGAAGGCGACGTCACGCTGCCGGCGGCGCCGCTGGCCTTGGCCAACTCGGGCCCGTCGGCGCTCTTCTTGCCCACCTTCTTGCTGCCCGTCTTGTACACCTTGATGTAGAACGAGATGAACAACACGAGGTAACTTGTCAAAATCAAGTACCCGTAGAATGCAGCCAACTCAGAACCGAAACAGTCGCCCACGTGCGGCAACGACTTGAAGTATCTGAACGCGTAGTGGGTGTACGTGGCAAAGTACACGAAGCCCAAGTCCAACACAAACTGGATGATCTGGAACCGCGTGACCCACTCCTTCCACCACACCCGGATGCCCCGGGCACTGAGGAAGTAGTACCAGTACATCACAACGTGCACGGCCAAGTTCAACACAATCGGCACCCACTCCACCGACGTCGAGCCCATCAACTGCGTGTAGCACAACAACGCGGTGGCGCCGTGGTGGTACACATGCAAAAACAACAACTTCTTCTTCTTCAACACCAAGAAGACGGTGTCGATCAACTCCCAGTACTTGGTCAAGTAGTTAAGGTAGTACAACGTCACCAACTTGGGCGCAAACGCCTTCTCGCTGCAGATGGCGTAGAACAAACCGTGGTGGTACAAAATAGGCACCAACTGTTCCACCGCCAACAACAAAAGCACCAAAGAAGCCAACGTCAAGCCCAAGTTGTGCACCTGGAACAAAAAGTTCAACTTGAGCGCTGGCGCCTTCAACTTGTTGGACAACATGCGCCCGCCAAAGACAATGATGTAGTAAACCACAATGATGCCAATAGCTTGCCAGCCGTTGGCCAAAAACGTCTTGTTGTGGACAAATTCAAACTCCTCGGCCGGGTACCCCGTCACCTTCTCAAAAACGGCGGAGAAAAGCGGCCAGAGATGGACGCCAAAGGGCCGCTCGATCGACGGCACCCCGTACTGCAAAAGTGGCTCGCTGCGGAACAAGTCGTGAATGCCTGTCATCGTGCTGGTGTGGTGGAGAGAAGAAGTTGGTTGTTATGGATGAGAAAATCTGCGGGTGCCGGCCGCCGCCCGCGCTTCCTGTGTTTCGCCGAGGACGCGCTTCGAATTTTCCAGGGCCTCTTTGGCTCATGTGAAGCGTTTGCATCCTAAAAAGTCTATTTAAAAGCTGGGCGCCATCTGCTTTGGCTCTCAAGGCCTTTGGCTCTTTATGCCTCTTGGCTCTTGGGCTTCAAGTTCAAAAAGTCGATCGACACGATGATGTCGTACCCGTTCTCCTCACACGCAAACAACGCCTCGTGCTCGTTCGAATGCAAAAACCGAATGTTCTCCGCAACCAATGCTCGGATTAACGTCGTGCTCTCCACATCCCGGATCTCGATGAACCCGGGCTCGAAGGCAAGCAAGTAGGGGTAGAACAACACAATGTTCTGCGGCATGCCCTCCCAGAAAATGCCCCAGTCATGTTTGGTTCTCCACCCGTTTCCGTGGATGAAAAACGAAAACTCGCTGTAACTCAACAAGAACTTACTGTCAAGACGATGGATGGCGAGAGGCGTCACGCTTTCTCTCTGCGTAGCGAAATCGAGCGACGGGTCGGCTTCATCCAAAATCGACTCTTTCTTTCCCGCCTCGAGCGACAAGATCTCAAAGCCCTTGGTGCACCCAACGCACAACTTGGTTTTCAAGAACGAGATCGACACAGGCTCCGATGAGAACGTAATTTCGCGTGCTTCGAGGCGCTTGTTTTTGTTTTTGTTCTTGTCGAATGGGTTCGTGGGCTCGACAATGCTGATGGCTCTGGCATTACTACTCTTGGCGGCACAGAGCAATAACTTCCCATCGCAGACGCCTGTCTTGAAAAATGAAATGTTGCTGAGAATGATCTTTCCGCTTCTCGTGTTTTTGACCTGATCCAACGAGTCGGTGCACGACAAATCAAACTCGTAGAGTGTCTTATCCGAAAGAACCAAAACTCTTGAGTACTCCACCAAAACCTCTAGTTGAGTCACATAGGGCTTGCTTATCACCAAAGTAGGATCGGAGCAAATTTTTTCGTTGGACGTCATGCTAATGGATCTCACGGTGGAGACCCACACACCTGAGTCGGTACCATACAAAAGCTTCTTTCCTCCATAGCATGGAACAGCGCAATTAATTCTGTTGTTTCCCGTAAATCTTCTTGTCTCATACTTGGCCAGTGAGAACACATCGTGCTTCTCGATAAGTTTTCTTTGTTGCAGTTGAATTTGCAGCAAGACTTGGTTTTGATTAGTAACGTCGTCTGCAAACAAAGAGACATGAACGGGATTATTTCCAAGTCCCAAAAGATTAAGCTGCAATTTGATCTGTGAAGACGACATAGGATTATAAGCTGACGCTTCTTGCTTGTTTTTGAGACCAGTGTCAGACACGATGGACCCATTCTCCCGGTAGCTCAAAATATTTTTGAAAGAGGGTGGATCGTACCCGCTGTTCATGAACAATAACGGGAGGTACGTTGGTTTTTCAAACACCTTGTACACCTCTCTTTTGTTTTGAACCTTGTGCTTCACAAGTAAGAGAGCATGCTCGAATAAGTAAAGGTCAATTTTTTCGTTGTCCCTCTTTCTGCTCAAGGTGACTTGGTAGATGATGCGGTGATTATAGCTCAATTTGAAGTTATATCTCTCCTCCAATGTTTGTCTTCCTAAGAGCCTGTGCAAAACCATGATTTTATGTCTGTCAGTAGCTTCACCCGTTTGAATATTAATTTTTGTCAAAACCTTTTCGATTTCTTCTTTGGCTTTGATCAAGTTTTTGTAATCAGGCGACTCTTCTTTTGTATTCTTCAAAATTCCGCTCAACAATAACTGGTATCTTGCCGGTCTCTGAACACCCTTGATGAGGAACGAAGAAAAGTCCTGTTTTCTCGATTCTGGTTTCTTTTCGATGGCTTCGAGGAATCTCGCATATTTCATGTTGACTTGTTGCTGTCTTTCGTGCTCGAAACTTGCGAAAACTTTGTTTCCAGAATATTTGATGAAAGGATCAAAATTTCCAATGTACAGCAAGAAGACGTCACCCACAGACTCAACCACAGGCTTTTGCGACTGTTGTCTCGTGGTCAATGCCTCACTCAAACTCTTGGCCAATCTGAGAAGTTCGTTCACTCCACCAAAAACAGTTCTAATGAATGCTTCGCGTTCTCTTTCAGGAATGATGTTGTTGGCTGGGTTTCTCAACGGCATAATGTAGAAATCTGTCAAGAACTCCAAATCTTTGACATAGTCTCTTTCAGTGTAAATAAGCTCATAAATTAACTCCTGTCTCATTCTCTCATGCTTGTCAAGACTGTCCAAGACAGACTGGTCGACAGTTTCGTGCCACAAAGTCTTGGAAGCTTCATTATCGTGGAGAGAAAGTCTCGAGACAGCGCGTTTCAACCCTCCTCTAGGCTTCATATTAAGTCTCGCCTGTTGCTCGAGACGACGGGGACATGCGATGGAATAACACAAGCGATTACGGCCGCATGTGGGCGAGTAACAGTCAGTTAAAATGGTGAAGACACCGTTCACACCGATTGGGTCTGCGTTTTCTCGTTCGCCATTGAATTTACTCAAACTGGTGTAGCTTCCGTGGATTCCATCTATGGGGCTTTCCGGCAAAGGAGGAAAGTTTGAAGTTGGATACGGAGCCGTGTTGGCATTAGGGTTGGAAGAGTTTGATACAGTGGACGTTCGGTTGGAGTTTGTGGCGCTTCTTGAGCCATTTTCATCAAAAAACTCGACATCGCTGTAGACACGGCTGAAACTGTACACCTCGTTGACGGAGTCTCTCAATCTGTGATTGTAGGTTGCGTCGTGGAAAAATTTTTGGGCGTCTAGAGCACGGCCAAGAAGCAAAGCCAAGTTTCTGTCGTTTGTTCTGATGATGCTGGAAATGGCATCGACGGCGTCCTTACCGGTAAAGGTGTCGTGGTATTCCAAGCCGTCCTTCATGTTGATGCTCAAAACCATGTTTTCCTTGAACACTCTGGCAACCCTGGACAAGATTGCAGGGTAAACGACAGGCTTTTTTGGTCGCAGGCCAGACATGGAGCGCACCGTGGTCATGGTGGACTGCGAGACATTCCTGTCTTTCTGTAATGACGAAGAACTAGAGAACTTTTTGGTTGACAAAGAAGACAACTTGCCGAGCGAGCTCAACGAGCGGGACTTGGACGAGAACGAAAACGTGTGCGTCGAGCCGCTGGCCGAGCGCTGGTTTTGCGAGGACACGGTGGGAGATGCAGAGTTGGTGGTCATGGACTTTGTCCGCGAGTCCTTGGGTTCCCGATCGCGTTTCATTTGCAGGCTGTTGTCGAAGTTGGCGTTTGACATGACGGGCGAGGTGACCACGCGGCGAGACTCGACCAGGCCGTAGCCCGCCGGGGCGTTTTGGTTGGCGGCGGACGACGAGTGGGTTGTGGGGGAGTTCAAGCCGGAGTACTTGGGGCCCTGGGATTGCTGGTACTGGCGGTAGGAGTCTGGAAGGGCGTACTGCTGCGGAGGCTGTCTCTGGACCGGCTGCTGTTGTTGCTGCTGCTGGTGGCCCTGGGGCGGTCTCTGCGGCGAGGCGGAGCCCTGGCGACCCCCGGGCGGGTAGTTCTGGGCCGGCGGCGCGGCGTGGGCGGGATACTGCTGCTGGTGCTGCTGGTACTGCTGGTGCTGCTGGTGCTGCTGGTGCTGGTGCGGGTAGGGCTGCGCCAGAGCGTAGTAGGGCAGCTCCGGCGGCGGCGGCTTGCGGTGGGAGCGGGGGAGGTGCTCGCGCGAGTGGCCCGGGCTGGCGGCAGCGGGATCGGCACGGGGCAGCTTCTTCATGTGCAATGCAGAGGACACCAGCTCGTGGGAGTAGTTGGCGTAGCCGCCGTACGGCGCACCGTGGTAGGCCGGCTGGGCGGACGGATGCAGATACCCGGAGGGGTCGGCGGGCGCCGCGTAGGAAAGCGACAGCAGCAGCGCGTTGGCGGCGGCGTGGCCGGCGTGGTCGCCGTTGCCGCCGTGGCCGTGGCCGTGGCCCGCGTAAGGGAGCGCCGACGGGGCAGCCGGTCCTTTGGCGCTGCGGGACGGCGACAGCGGCTGCTGGCCAGGGGCGGCCATCATCAACAGCGGTATTAGGTGCTCCGGGATGTTGAACACGTCGGACGCCGAGGTATAATTTGCGTCGTGGGGTGCGCCGTGATTTGCGCCGTGGTTGGCGCCGTTATTGGAGTGGGCCATGGTGGGCAGGGGCGCTGGAGCCGGCGGCGGCGGGCGTGCAAGTGGAAGAGAGAGTGGAGGCGGCCGGTGGACGGTGGCTGGAGGCCAGAGAAGGACGGGGAGCCACGGAGCGACCGCGGGAAAGGGAGGATACTGTGTTTTTTGGGGAAGGGCGAAGCGACGGCGGCGCGGCGGCGGTTTCGGGCGGCGCTGGGGGGTGGGTGTTTCGGGGCGGCGGGGTGCTTCGGAGGAGGCGGAAGGACGGTGGTGAGGCGAGGAAAACACCCAAGGAAGCGTGCGTAGTCACACCGGCTGGAGGAGCAAGTGCGCCATATAGCGGAGTGAGGCGCCGCGCGGGCCGCCGAACAAACACACGCCGAAGAGGCAACAGGTGGAGCGAAAAAAGTAGAGGTGACACAGAGACCACGAAGAGGGCGGGTGAAGAGAAGAGGAGAGAAAAAGAGGGCTGAGAAAGAGCAGGCGAGGCGAAGAAAGCGGCTCGCCGTGGGACTGGGGGCAAAGGGCAGGGCCAGAGTAAATGGGCGGCGCTGGAAAAAAAGCGGGCGGCGCTGGAAAATAGGGCGGCGCTGGAAAGTAAACGGCGGCGCCGGAGAAAGTGGAAGGTGGGCCGCGCCAGAAAAGATGGAAAATATGGCTGTGCGGCGCTGCAAAATGTGGGCCGGCGGCAGCGGCGGCGATCGCAAATGGCCCTGGAGCGGCCCTGGCGGCCCTGGAAAACTGGCGCCGGGCCGCGCGCCCGTTTTCAGCCCGCCTCCGCCCTGCCCGACTTTCGTCTCCGGCCTTCCGGTTTTCCCCGTCTTTTGCTTTGCTGCATCTCCTTAGGCACCCGCCCTCATAAATTCTTGCTCCTCTCTCCGTTTTTCTTCTCCCCTCCTTTCGCCCAGTTCCCGTTCCCTCCATCTCTTCTCTTGCTGCCTGCAGAATGCCGACCCCAGCCTCCGCGCTCCGGCACACGCCGCCCGCCCTCCTTCAACACTCCACCAACCACTCCACCAAACCACCCTGTCCTCCTTCCCATCCGGCCATGCCCGCCTATCACTCCACCTTCCTCGGCGACTCGGCCGAGCGCACCGTCGGCAACCTCGTCTTGTTGCCCATCCACACGCAGTACAGAGGCCCCTCGTACCCGCCCACTCTGGAGTACGACATTGTCGAAGAAACCCTCGACTTGTTCCGTGCCAACGCCTTCTTCCGCAACTTCGACATCAAGGGCCCCGCGGACCGCTTGCTCATCTACGGCATTCTCTTTGTCAGCGACTGCTTGTCCAAATTGAACCACAGCCTTGCCTACAAGGACGCGGTGCGGGCGCTAAATAACTTGGCCCTCGACTCGTTTGCCTTGCCGGGCGACGTCGGCTTTCCGTTGAACGCGCTCTACCAGCCGCCAGCAAACAAAAACGAGGCCGACTTGTTGCGCAGCTACTTGCAGCAGTTCCGCCAGGAAACCGCCGACCGCTTGTTGAAGCGCGTCTACGCCGACGGCCCCAGCGGCCCCAGCAAGCACTGGTTGGCGTTCACCAGAAGACGCTTCATGAACAGAAGCTTGTAGGCGGAAGGCCCAACGCCAAAGGGCGGGAGCCAAGGCCCAAAAAGCCTCACGCTCCAAGCCAACGCCCAAAGGACCAAGCCAAAGCCCAAAGGGCCAAGCTTAGGCCCATCAGCGGCTCAAAAGCCGCCTCCACACCAACGGCACAAGCGCCGGCACCGCCCGCCGGTATGCCTCGTACTCCCGCCCGTATAAGCGGTGCACAAGGTACCATTCCTCAATGGCAATGCGGCCCGTGAAGAACCGCCACAACACAGCCATGCTGCCTATGTAAACAACCACGTTGCCCAACAAAAGCTGCATGCCCGTCACATAGAGAAGGAAGCCCAGGTAGCTGGGGTGCCGGCACCACGCGTAGATGCCCGTCACCGCGAGCCGCCGCCGCTGGCTGGTTTCGATGTAGTGAGAGAAGGAATCGCCGCAGTCGTAGATGGCCCGGCCACGGACGAGAATGCCGGCCACGGCCAACAAAAAGCCGCTGGCGGGGAAGCCGCCGTGCCGTCCTAGCCGGCTCCACACAAAGTGCTCAGCTAGGCTCGCCACGTGGACAGCAAAAAGATGGAGCGAGCCGCGGGCGCCGTAAAGAAGGAACGAGTGGCTGGTCAACGTCCGACGGGCAAATCGCCACGTGACAACGTACTCGGTGGCGTGGAAGAGCAGCCAGCCCACGAGGTAGAGCGCCGGCGCCGTGGAGAGGCGGTTTGTGGCGGCCGCTGCCGTGGAAAGGCAGGCCACTAGCGCTAGCACACACGCCTGGAGGAGGACGATTATGGACATGAGACGGCGCTGAAACACGGCTGGGACGCGCTGCCGAGGGAAGGGGTACGGGTGCGTGCTGAAACGGCGCTGAAACAGGCAGCAATCCAATTCGAAGCGCCAAAGGTGGTGCGGCGGGCGCCGTTGTGCCAGGAGTCGCTCGGCGGAAGCTGGCGATGCGGCGGCGATGGGCCCGCGCACCCCACGCGCGCCATCTGAGCGCTCAAACGTCTGCGGCCGCGAGACTTCACAACCGTGAAACGCCTGCTCGTGTCGCTTTTGTTTCGCTTTTGTTTTGCACTGCTCCGCCTTGTTTCGTCTGTTTTCCTCTGTTTCCCTTTGTGCCTTTGTTTCACCTCTGTTTCACATTGCTTCGTCCTGTTCACCCGCCAATTCCATGTCCAGCCGCCAAGTTGACGCCCACATCATCGCC
The DNA here is from genome assembly GCA_002893705.1 of Metschnikowia drosophilae. NCBI lineage: Eukaryota > Fungi > Ascomycota > Pichiomycetes > Serinales > Metschnikowiaceae > Metschnikowia > Metschnikowia drosophilae. The sequence goes on from NXHC01000003.1 coordinate 181,648, forward strand.
TCCAAGGCGTTCCTCCTCGGCTTTGTTGCAGCCGCCGCCGCCGGCCTCCTTTACGCTTTCCACAGTCACGCGCTAGTCGTGCGCTTGGCCTGCTACGTGTTGGCGCTCTGCGTTTTCCACACGCTGGAGTTCTTCACCACCGCCATTTTCAACGCCAGCCTGTTGGACAACGACTCGTTCATTCTCGCGGACCTGGACATTCTTTTGGTGTACGGCGTGGCCGTGGCCGAGGCGCTTGTTAAGCTGTGGTTCACGCCTCCCCACGCGTGGGTCTTTTGCATCGGATTAGCGTTGGTCATTGTGGGCCAACTGTGCCGTTCGCTAGCCATGTGCACGGCTGGAGAGTCCTTCAACCACTACGTTCAAAAAACACAAGCAGAAAACCACAAGCTCGTCACGTCCGGCGTGTACAGCCTTCTGCGGCACCCCAGCTACTTTGGCTACTTTTGGTGGTTTGTGGGCACTCAGCTTGTGTTGGAAAACTGGGTGGTGGCCGCGTACGGCTCGCTCCGGCTCTGGCGCTTCTTTCGGGACCGGATCGCCTACGAGGAGCAGTTTCTTGTGGCCTTCTTTGGCGACAATTATATCAAGTACCGCAGGGCCACGCATGTGGGCATCCCGCTCTTGTAGCGGCGCCAGCCAAAGTACCTCACGATTACTCAACCAATGCATTTTATATTCCGAGCTTCGAATCAGGTATTTCTATATTCCAAGCTTCGAAGTCTATACTCTATATTCCAAACTCTAAACTTATTTGGACTCCTTCTGGGGGGCAACACCGAAGCCGTTGACGTTTCTGTACATCATGATACCGTTGTCGCCCTCGACAAACTGGCACCATCTGGCGGACTTCCACAAGGCCTTCCACATGCTCTCGTCGCTGTGGCGGTAGTGCTTGCCCATGACCTTCTTGATGGCCTCGCTGGCCTCGCGGGCGTTGTAGAAGGGGATTCTAGAACAGTAGTGGTGCAACACGTGGGTCTCGATGATGTCGTGGAAAACAAACTTGCCGATGAAGCCAAACTCTCTGTCGATGGTGGCGGCAGCACCTCTGGCGAAGTTCCACTGGTCGGCCTCGTAGTGGGGCATCTGAGGGTCGGAGTGCTGCAAGAAGGTGATGAAAACCAACCAGTGATTGACACCGATGTATGGGATGAACCAGTTGACCAACACATTGAAGGCGCCGTAGTTCTTGTACCATGTGTACAAGACGAACAATTGCGTCAAGATACCAATGTCAGACAACACAATGTACCACGACTGGTTGGGCTCGAAGATAGCGGACGAGGGGTTGAAGTGGTTCATGCCCCAGGCGGAGTCCGACACCTTCTGGCCGGTGACGTTGGTGAAGAGGTACATGATCCAGCCGAAACCTTGCTGCAAGATCAACGACCACAAAGAGGCAATGGGCGAGTCGCTGGTGATTTCCTCGAGCGTGTGGGCGTGCTTGGAGTCCAAAAAGTCTTGCTTGGTCTTAGGCACGAACACCATGTCTCTGGTCATGTGGCCGGTGGCCTTGTGGTGCTTGCCGTGCGAGAACTTCCACGAGAAGTAAGGCACGAGCCAGAACGAGTGCAAAACCCAGCCCACGGTGTCGTTGACGAGGCGCGAGTCGGAGAAAGCCTGGTGGCCGCACTCGTGGGCCAACACCCAGAGGCCGGTTCCCAAAAGACCCTGTGCAAGACAGTAGGCAGACCAGGCACCGAATCTCAATGCGGCGTGCGGCAACAAGTGGATGTAGTTGTTGGCCACGTAGCCGAACAACACCATCCAGAAAATGTCTCTGCCGACATAGTACAACGACTCAAAGGTTCTTCTTTCGTAGCAGTGGGCAGGAATGGCTGACAAAATGTCCTTGATGGAGTAGTCGGGTGCCTGGAACTCGTTTCCGTAGGTGTCGATGGCGGTGTCGCTGGAGGCAGCGGAGCCCTTTTGCGAGGCGGCGTTGCGCTGCACGGCGGTGGTGGACGACATCAGAGCAACGTTAGACATTCTGTATCAGAAATGAAACACACGGTCGAAAAGAGGGCGGGTTCTCTTCGGGGAAATGCGGCTGCTGATATAGGTGGACCAACAAAAAAGAAAAGCGCAGCGCGCCTGCACATGCGCGTGGATCGCCTGGGCAGGAACCGCTACATGAAGGACACTGGGTAGGGTCTGCAATTTTCGGCGGTTTTTTGGGCCTGGTGAAATTTGTTCAGGGGGGCGATTGATGCTGCCGATTCTGAGCGCATCGAAGTTTTAGTGCAGATCTGGCCAGAATTCTTGGAAGGCTGGCGGTGCTCAGCGATGAGCGTGGATGGTGACAATAACGTTTGATTTCTTTTTCGTGGGCACTGATTTGGCCGCGCGCCGTTTGGCCCCACCGAGGTCAGGCAGGCAGTGGTGGGGCGGTTGCCTCGGGCGGGCGGCCGCTGTTGGGTGCCCGGAGCGCGGCGCGGGCCTGGCTGGCCGGGCACGCTGAATATCAATCCGAACATGAAACAGTGCTAAAATGAGAAAGTGAAGGGAATAGAAAGAAAGAAAGAAAATGAAGAGAGAAAACCGAGGAAGAAAAAAAGAGAGAAACGAAAAGTTCCATGATGAAAGACACAGTGCTGAAATCTATTAACTATAAGTGGCAAAAGAGATAACGTGCAGTTACGCCTGAAACGCGCTTGAAACACGTGAAAACGCAATTGGCGCACCGCAAAGATACACTTGAAACAGCCCGAACCGCTCTTGACACTCTACAGCTTGCATGTGGCGGACTTGAAACATATTTGAATATACAGAAGAAACACACACAACTTGGAAACAAATCTCACATGAGCGTGAAACCGCACATGAACCTGAAACCGCGCATGAAACACTCGAGATCACAGAGCCACATAAAGCCTGCTGAAGGCCCCGCTGGTTAACTGAAAGTAGAGAATTACCAAATGAATTCCGTATCAATGCGGCCTCGACCACTACAGGTCCGTCATGGCGACATCAGCTTTGGCAGAACCTGGAGAGCACACTAAAACATGACGCATTGCTCTCAAATCACCAAACGAATTTGCTTCCCTCCTGGTCTCCCATCATTTTATCCTTGGCCTTTTTTTTTTCACCGGTGTTCATTTTTGCAGCATTCTATCAGCTTGCAAAGCCGCCCGGAGCTCCATTGGCTTTTGCGCGCCATTTGCAGTCTACGCGACCCCGGTAAAGAGCACGTGACATCATGCAACGGAGATACCCGGAACCGGAGGCAGCACCCACAAACCGCCCATTTTGTTTGGAATACACGGGTATCGGCAAGGTGAGCAATACGTTCAATTGCCCCTGCTTGGCCGCCACCTTAGCCGCCGTTTTGCCGGGCAAACACGAACCCCCGTACGGCCGAGCAGTGTGCAGGGGCGAGTGATAAGCCGCACTGGCCCAGGCGAAATCGCACAAAAAGCACTCGTCTCTTTTCAGGTTTCTTCACTGTCTCCAGCGTTCCGCAGCGTCTTCCGAGCGTCTTTTTCAGCATCGAGCGTCTTTTCAGCATCAAGAGTCTTCCAAGCCATTGACCATGTCCGAGCAGCTCACTCCCGTCACAATCGAAAAGAAGCCAATCAACTTCTCCAACATCCTCTTGGGTGCTGGATTGAACTTGGCCGAGGTCACCACTTTGGGCCAGCCCTTGGAGGTTGTCAAAACCACCATGGCTGCCAACAGATCGTTGTCGTTGATCCAGGCCGGAAAAGTGGTCTGGTCGCGGGGCGGCTTGTTTGGCTTCTACCAAGGCTTGATCCCATGGGCATGGATCGAGGCGTCCACCAAGGGAGCCGTGTTGTTGTTTGTGTCCGCTGAGGCCGAGTACGTGTTTCGCAACTTGGGCGCCAACAACTTCTTGGCCGGAATGGGTGGAGGTGTGTCTGGAGGTGTTGCGCAAGCGTACCTTACCATGGGCTTCTGCACTTGTATGAAGACCGTGGAGATCACGCGGTCCAAGCAGGCAGCCGTGGCCGGCGCCCCCCAACAGTCGTCTTTCCTGGTGTTTAAAGACATCTACCGTAAGGAGGGTATCCGTGGTATCAACAAGGGAGTCAATGCCGTGGCCATCAGACAGATGACCAACTGGGGCTCGCGGTTTGGATTCTCCAGATTGGCCGAGGAGGGCATCAAGTCTCTTACCGGCAAGGGCAAGGACGACCGGTTGAACGCCGTGGAGAAGATTGCCGCCTCCACTGTTGGTGGAGGTTTGTCTGCATGGAACCAGCCCATTGAGGTGATTAGAGTGGAGATGCAATCCAAGACCGCCGACCCTAACAGACCAAAGAACTTGGGTGTGTTTTCTGCGGCCAAGTACATCTACAGCAACAATGGTATCAAGGGCTTGTACCGCGGAGTTGCGCCCAGAATTGGGTTGGGTGTGTGGCAGACTGTGTTCATGGTGGCCTTTGGTGACATTTTCAAGAAGTTGTTGAACACCGACGGCGGCGGACACTAAGCGAGCTGCGGGTGTGCCAGTCAAGCAAACTATTCAATCAAGCATCGAGCTGTTCGAAGCCGTGCTATCACACGCACCGAACCACCAGTCTACAGGCGCACCTAGACAATCAAGCCTGTGGTATTATTATGTAGGCTGAAAAATGCATGGATTACTGATGTCTTTGGATCCCCCATTTATCGTAGGCGTAGAGGCCAAGGGCAGTCAAGGCGATGCCGCAGGTTTGAGTGCCGGAGAACGTGAACGAGCCCTCCCAGATGAATGCAAAAAGGATCACCACGATTCTCTTCATGATGTTCGCAATCGAATAGTTGATGGTGGAGATGGATCCCAAGAGCGAAAACGCAAGGAGCGATTGCATGAAATGGGAGAAGCCGTTCAACACCACCAACGAGAGCAACGGCATGGAGACTTGTGCAAGAGAAAACTCGGGGTTGCGGAACTCGGACACAATGTAGAACGGCATCGTGAATGCAAAGCCAATGACGGAGCAAAACAACAAGATGGTCAACTTGTCCAACTTCTTCTCGCTGTCGCTTTTGAACGACGGGAGCGGCGCCTGCAGCAGGTCCTTTCCGGGCGTGGGCGTGAGTCTCTTCTTGGCGAAGATGTTTTGCGAGACAAAGATGAGCATGGAAACAAAGGCGTAGAACAAGCCGCTGACATACGCGTCTTGGCCCACCAGCTGGGCCTTTTTGGGCTTGTAGCACGTGAGCATGATGCCGAGCATCAACGGCGTCAACGTGACGTAGGTGATGGTTCTGAACTTGACGCGGTACACGGTCTTGTAGATCAACACGGTAGTAATGGGTGACAAGGCCTTGATGGTGTGCACGAGCGACACGGGTATCACGGACGTGGCCTTGTGGCTGGTGATGTGGCCCACAAACTGGAACACGCCCATGGGGAGCGTGGTGGAAATGATGAACGCGTTGGGTGTGAGGAAATTGGCCGCCAGGCCGCCCAACGCCGCCGTGTCGGGCACAGAGCCGGCGGGGAACAACAGCGCCACACCGGTGTACGACGAGAGCACCACAAAAAGCGCCACGCAGAGCACGGCGTTGAGAACGAATTGGAACTGCGTGAGCGTCACGGGGTACAGAAACTGCGAGAGAATGGCCTTGGTGGAGTTGGCCGACACGATCGAGAAGCCGTACCACAACCCACACATCACCACCACATCCCAGTCCACGTGGGGCAAAAAGCCGCGGTACCACGGCGTGGCAGCCACATCCTGGTGCTGCTTAAAGTGCGAGTCGAGGCTAGTGGTGGAGCTGGCGAATGAGCCAAAATGAAACACATCCTTGCGGTCGGTCACGGGTGTGGGCGAGTTGGACGACGGCGGCGTGAGCGGGAGATACTGGCTGGAGTTGTGGTGGTGGTACGGATGGAGCGAATGGCGCGTGGCTTTCGGGTGGTTGAGCTGGGCGATGTTTGTGGACGAGTAGTTGGGGTTGATTTGCGACGTTCGTTGCACCTGCGGCATTTTTTGGATGTCCTCCACGCTGTGATTGACGCTTAACATTTTGGGGAGGAGCGAGCGGGCCTCGATGACGGAAAATTGATGGAGCAGGAACCAAAGGAAAGAAAAAGGGGAAGCGGGAGCGGAAGCGGAAGCGAGGACAGGGCACGTGCGGCCGGTGGGGGACTCGAGGCGGCCACTGGAAAATCACAGGGTTTGGGCAAAACCAAAGTGAGCTCCGCTAGGGAAGAAGAAAAGGGGCTCGAAGAACTGAGTGGTGTGTTGTGCACTATGTTGTGGTGCGTGATGAGAAGGCTATAAGGCTGTGTCTATTAATGGAACAGGCAGGAAAACTGACTGAGGAAAAAAAAAAAAGCAACGCCGCTCCGCACTGCTCGAGCGCGCTGAACAGGAAAATGCTGGACCGCTGCGGCCAGTGTGCCGGCGGCACGTGCCCTTATCGCTGGCGGGGTGCCTCAAAAGGCTGGCACGAGATTTGTTGGGGCAGCGCTGGCTGGGCTCGGGCACGGCGGCCACGACTGGCGCAGCGCCCCGTCAGCCGCAGCGTGGCTCGCATGTGTTTGTTTTGACGGGCGGCTCACGCCATGTGGATGCCGGGCAGCGCGCTTTTGCCGACGTGCTCTGCTGAAACACCGCCCAAAAGCTGCTCAATCCGCCCGCAGCAGGCTTTCGAACGCATCTGAGACAACGATGAAAAACGCATGAAGCTGTTTGAAACAGGCGGAGCTTTTTTTCGGCTTCTTCTTTTTTTTTTTTTTCTGTTTTTTTTTTTTTTATTCATGCACAAACCGGTGTTGTGACACTTATGAAACACGTCTGAAACACGTCTGAAACACGTCTGAAACACGTCTGAAACACTGCTGCGCTCGAGGATCGCTCGAGAATCGCGTACGGGACGGCTTTGTGGTGCTTGTAGCTCTTTGACACTCACTTGACACACTGCTGAAACGCCCGCTGCGCTGATTAAGCGCACCCTGCAGCTTATTGCCACGAAACACCCATGCACACATGCATCTCTGTGCCACACATGAAACACCGCCTGGCGTTTTGTCCAAACATGAAACACCACCCAGCGTCTTTGTGCCCCTCGTGACATCCGCCTGTCAACCATTCGCAGCCTCGCCGCCGCCAACTCCGAGCACCGCCGCACCGATAATCGTGGTGCACGGGCCCGTTCCGTACTCCTATGTTGTGTCGAACCATAACATGGTGCGCCAGCTGCCATGGACGCTGTCACCGAAATAGGCTCGCGATTGGCCGTCAAAGGCACCAAATACCTCCTCCGGCGGTATATGGCCGCGGACGACGACGACTTCCCCGAGGTCCCCGTGCCCGACCCCGAGGAAGACGCCGACCCGGTCACCGAGGAGATGTTCTCGTCCTGGGCTCTCTTTATCCTCCTATCGCTTTTGTGTGCTGCCTTGTGGTCCTCTTACTACCTTCAGCAGCGCCGGATCAAGGCCGTGCACGAAACCGTGTTGTCCATTTTCTACGGTATGATTGTCGGTTTGGTGATCCGTGTTGCTCCCGGGCACTACATCCAGGATGCGGTCAAGTTCAAGTCCGGCTACTTTTTCAACATCTTGTTGCCTCCGATCATCCTCAACTCGGGCTACGAGCTAAATCAGGCCAACTTCTTCAGCAACATCGGCTCCATCTTGACGTTTGCCATCCCGGGCACCTTCATTTCCGCGTTGGTCTTGGGCACCATTCTCTACGTCTGGACCGCGTTGGGCGTGGACGGCGTCAAGCTCGAGTGGGTGGACGCATTGGCCGTGGGCGCCACGCTCTCCGCCACCGACCCGGTGACCATCTTGTCCATTTTCAACGCGTACAAGGTCGACCCGAAGTTGTACACCATCATCTTTGGCGAGTCGTTGTTGAACGACGCCATTTCCATCGTCATGTTCGAGACCTGCCAGCAGTTCCACGGCAAGCCGCTCCAATTTTCGTCCATGTTCGAGGGTATCGGCTTGTTCTTGATGACCTTCACCATCTCCACCATCATTGGCATTGCCGTGGGTATTTTGGTGGCGCTTTTCCTCAAGCACTCCCACATCAGAAGATACCCGCAGATCGAAACCTGCTTGGTCTTGTTGATAGCCTACCAGTCCTACTTCTTCTCCAATGGTGCGCACATGTCGGGCATTGTGTCTTTGCTTTTCTGTGGTATCACCCTCAAGCACTACGCCTACTTCAACATGTCCCGGAGGACACAGATTGCCACCAAGTACATTTTCCAGTTCTTGGCCCAGCTCTCGGAAAACTTCATCTTCATTTACTTGGGTCTCTCTTTGTTCACTGAGGTGGAGTTGGTCTTCAAGCCCCTCCTCATTATTGTCACCTTCATCCTGATCTGTGTGGCCAGATGGTGCGCTGTGTTCCCGCTCTCGCGTGTGTTGAACTTTTTTTTCAAGGCCAAGTTTGAGAAGTTAAGCAGGAGACGTGTCATGAACGGCGCCATCTCCTCGCAAGTGATTCCCGAGGAGATCAGTCACTCCTACCAAATGATGATTTTTTGGGCAGGCTTGAGAGGTGCTGTCGGTGTGGCTTTGGCATTGGGTCTCCAGGGTGAGGCAAAATCGACTCTTTTGGCCACCGTGTTGGTTGTCGTTGTGTTGACGGTGATCTTCTTCGGTGGAACCACCGCCTCCATGCTCGAGATATTGGGCATCAAGACGGGCTGTATCGAAGAAGGCAATGATTCGGATGACGAGTTTGAGATAGAGGCTCCTCCACTTGCCGTGCCCCGCTCCTCCAGCAATATCAACCTCATGGGCAACAGACGCTATGCACCGGTATCCCTGAGCTTGTCCAAATCGCCCAAGAAATCTGCAGTTTACGGCAACGACGCCGCCAATGGGTCCCAAGGAGCAGAACAGGTTCCTACAACCCTGTTCTCGCGCAACAACTCGCAGTCGAACTTGGTTGATGACGATGACTTCAACACTAGCGATTTCGATGATTTGGTAACCAACCCCACGAACTTCGCCAGCTCAGATGCTCAGAACCAAGCCAACTTCGGGGGCGTACTTGGGGCTTTCTTGAGCGCGGAGGAGCATGCCAAGTGGTTCACCAAGTTCGATGAAGAGGTTTTGAAGCCAGTCTTTCTCGACAAAACGCCGCTACCCGGAGCAGGCCTGACAAGCGGAGGCAGCAGTGCCGGCAACCAAGCCGGGGACGAGGAAGCCAACATCGGTAAATAGAGATGGACCTAAGTATCATGCATTTTAAGATTGAAACGAGACTATAAAGACGCCTTGCGCTCACAAGATCTTCTCCGGCAGCTTGTTTTTCTGCACTTGCTGCTGGGCGATAGATGCATCAATAACCCACTTTGCTAGTTTGAAAGCGCCGGAGCTGAGCTGCAAGTCATTGAGCTTGAAGTTGTATTTGACGCAGAGCTGGAAAAACTCGTTCATGGTGAGGTCGTGCAACAATGCTATAACGTGTTTCTTTGTGTCGCTCTCTCTGAGTTTTTGTTGCGGCGTGAGATAGACGGAAGGTGGCAATGTGTCCATGTAGTTGGAGGCGCATTTAATGGGGCGTTCGAGAGCGTTCAAGACTTCCCCCACGTGTGTGTTTGTGACAGTGTCCAGTCTGTCCTCTTCGACAGCATGCAAAAGGAGACCGCCGAGCGCAATCACCGCGTTGTTGTAGATGACCGGGTTCAACACCCTTGATTCTGCATCTCTCTTCAACGTGGTGCGGAAGAAAATGCCCACGTTGGAGTCCAAGAAACGCTTGTAGCAGGCACTCGCGTACTCCGTGACCAAGGTTACGTTTTGCTTCCACGATCTGGAGGCCACGTCCTTGGGCAAAACGGCCAGCAAAAGCTTCTCGGCAAGAGGCTTCACGGTGTGCTGGTACAACGTGTCCGCCAAGGGGAGCTGCTGGAGTCTGTTCAAGATCTCGGGGCGCTTGGCGTGCTCGGGGCTGTCGTACTTCTTCATGGGGCTGGAGACGGCACTGGTGGCGAATTGCATGGAGTCGTCCGCGGTCACGTCGAACGAATTGCCAAACAACAGCGTGTCTTCCTTGGCCCGCAGCGGGAGATCGTCGGGGACAGGCCCGATGGCCTTTTTTAACGCATCGATGTCGGCCCTGGACCGGTAGTTGATGCGCGAGGCTGTGCTCTGGATCACCAACGAGCACTCATCCAAAATCGCAAGCCACGTGAAGTTGGCACGGGGCAGCGCATTGAAGATGGCAGCCCGCTGCTGCTGGGCGGCCTCTGTGCTTGCAGACGCAATGTACGCCAACTCCTGGAACGCGGTGGAGCGGCACAACTGGGATTCAGGCTCCAAATCCCGCAAGCCAGAAAGAATGGAGGCAAGCGGGTTGGCGGTGGCGGCGGAGATGGGCCGCGAGCCGTCCAAGCAGCCGATGGTAGCATAGACATCAAATGCGTGGTTAACAAACTCCCACGACAAGAACATGAAAAAGGTCACGTACATGCAGTTGACGGCGTTGTGGACGCCAATGTGGAGCGGCGGAACGGACGAGTCCACGGAAAGAAGTAGAAACACAAACCACCACGCACGGTAGACGACGGAACGCACAATAAAGTACACGGTGGGAGCGGCCATGGCGCAGATGGCGGTGAACGACACTGCGTGGCCCACCAAAGGCGCCACGCCGGCGAACAAGCGGTTCTGCGGGCGCGAGGCAAACACGCCGGCCCGAAATACGAGCCGGTTGCGCTGGAACACCACGTGCTGCAACGAGTACACGTAGGCAGCAAAGAAGGCGGAGAACCAGTAGTACACCCACGCGTCGTTGATGGCGGGCTTGTGGCGGTACTCCTTGGCCGTCACGTAGTACTGCGACGCCAACGGAAGCTGGAGCAAGAACACGGCGGCAAAGATGGCAGCGGAGGCGGTCTGGAAGAGTACCGTGGCCAAAAAGCGGGTGGACATGGTGGTCGCTGCGATGTGGCGGGCCAACGTCTTGGCAGGCGAGTACTCCACGGACAAATGGGCAGCTCGGGCACGCTGGATGAGATGGAGCGCCAAAAAGAGCGCAGGCACGCGGTAGACGGCGCTGACGAGCGTCAGCGAAAAGGCACCATAAGGAAGCCCAAGCACCACGCTGAGCACGGCGGCCGCAAGCACACAGATGCGGGCCACGTAGCGCTGGCGCTTGCGAAACACCTTGCGGAACTGGAATTGGTACGACGAGATGCGTTTCTGCGGCGCGTCTGGCATAGTGGTGGCGGCGGGGCAGACGGCGGCTGGATGGGCGTTGGAGGTTGTTGGTGATGTGCGATGAAGTGCGAAGGTGTGGGTGCGGCGGGGCGGCAGGCGGCGGAGCGGTGGGGCTGCTGCTGCTGATACGTGCAGCGGCCTGCCGCGGGAATAGAAAAAAGTGGGCGATTTGCGGTTGCTTTTATAGTTTCTCTTTGTGTTTCAGGAATTGCTTTTGCAAGGGGCTTTGCTGGTGGCGGTTATTGGTTGTCTTTTGCCTGATTTTGGCTCGTGGGCAAAAAAACGTTAAACCGCGACTTTGGCTGTGGCCGCTAGGCGTGCTCGCCCTTTAGAGATTGAAAATGGACGACGTTCTACCGTTTTTTACAGTTTTTTCAACTTCAGATGTTTTTCCGGTTTACTTCTTTCCTTTTTATTTCTCTTTCATTACAATGACGTTCCGCTCGTTTCTTCTCTGTGAGCTCGAATTTAGTTCTTCATTTCACGGCAAAAACCCAGGGCTACATTGGAACCTCGATTGTCATCTCGTGATCTTGAAAATGACTGACTTGCCAAGGAGGAGGCTGAACTATGCTAATTGGCGTATTCTGCTCGTAATACTATGTACATGTCTAGGAGGCGTTGTTGAGCCTGCTGTCTGCTTCCCGTCTCACAGCCTCCGCTTCTCCAGTCAAGGTGTCCTTGACGATATCAAGGCCAGGCTGGCCCTCGATGGTACCGTAGGCCACGTCCTTGATGATCTTCTCGTTTCTGGCGGCGCTGGCAAATGCGTTCTCGTGTCCGAAGAGCCTCGACTCGACGGAAGTCACGGGGTTCTCGTAGTTGCCCACTTGCGTCTCGAAGGCGACCTGAATGGCGTGGTTCAACTCCTCCTCGGTGGTGATGAAGTCTCCGGCAGCCTGGTACAACTCCAACAAATTGGTGGTCTTACGCGTCAACTCCTCCAACTCTTTTGTCTTGCGGTTCAAAAGTCTCTTCTCCTCCACGATGGCCTGCTCCTCAGCGGTGCGCTTTCTCATGATGGGCCCGCTCAAATAAGAGTCAATGGTGGGCAATGTGAGCTTGGTGGCTGTGGACTCCTCGTAGTTGCCGGTCTGCTGTTTCTGCTGCTCCTTTTCCTTCTTCTTGGCCTCGAGCTGCGAGATTCTTTCGAGCCTCTTGGCTTCCTCGATGTATGCGTCTTTCAAGTGCTGCTTCCGGAGCTCGTCCCGTTGTGCGTTCCACAACTCCTTTGGGGTCATTTGCGACTTGTCCTTGGTGGAGACTGGCGTCTCCTCAAGTCTTCTGATTCTCTCCTCCACAGTCACAACCGGTGGCTCCACTGGCGTTCTGGTGACCTTGACACGTCTTGGGTTTGGGAGAGGCATGTTTTCAGCGAAACCCTGCTCGATCTTCAGCTCCTCTGCGAGCTGCTCTTCCGTCTTCGGTTTGATCGGGTTGTGTCTGAAGATGGGGCGCACTTTTGGCAAGACACCAGACTTGCCCCCGTACTTGAGCGTACCCTTTCCAAGTCTGACAACACTGTTTCTCATGCTGATCTCGTTTTGGGCTGTGGGACGAGCCGTCTGAGTGTAGCGAAAATTTTGTGAGCCCCAGAATTGAGCGCCGCACGATCATCACGGTGGGCTCGCCGCGCTTCCCCACGTCTCATAAATTGCAAGCAGAGCTGCTTTGTTAATCTTTTTTCCTCCGAGGGCGTCGTGAAAGGTTTGCATCATTAAAAGGCCCTTCTCCTGCTCACTGAGATGCAGCCGCTGTAGATAAAATTCAATGAGCCCGCGCGGCGTGCCGAACTTGCGCTGGATCATCACCGCCTTTTCAAATGAGATGCCGCGCACCAGCATGAGCATTTTCGTGAAGATCTCCTTGACGGTCATCATGTTGGATTTGACCATCAGCGCCTGGAATATTGGCAAAGTGTGCACGCATTCGTAGGCGGTGGAGCGGTTCTCGAACTTTTGCCGGAAGCTTTGTATGACGTCGAGGTACTCTTCTTGTGTAGACACGTATTTAGGCTTCACGACCAACAACTTGATAGTGCTGTAGTGTTGCTCTAGAACGCGCGTCATCGTCACCAACCAGTCAATCGTGTCGTCGGTTCGGCGAAAACGCTGCATGTAGAAATTTGACACAGTGATCACCATCAGAATGGCGGTCTCAATGCCCTTTTTCATTTCCAAGATCCGCTGGACGTCTCCCAATCCGCCTTCTTCCACGATGTAGTGGACATTGCGCAATCCGGACTTCTTGAGTCTGGTTTTCTGTTCGGCAAACCGCCCATCCCGAATTGACATGGCCAAGTCGTCGAGCCGTTTTCTCTCGCACACGAAATTGAGCACAACCTCTTTGCCAGTTTTCTTATGACGGGCAATCCACAAGATGTCGCCCACTGAGAGCGCTTTGACTTCGCAGGTGACGCCGCTGGACACTATCCGTCGGTGGAAAAAGTCCCGTTCACTTTGCGACCTCACCTCTCTATTGTCAACAAGGAGCACGATCTCGAACTCGGCGGGCTCCCAAATATCGTACGGGATGTCCATGTAGATTTTGTTTTGAATATCGTGCATCTTTGCAGCTTTTGCTTTGTCGCCTTTCACGCTGGGCGCCGAAAGGACATCCTGGGAGTCCGGAATGGTTCGAAGCATGGGTTCCTGGGACTCTGATAATTGTAGCAGCAGCGGTCCAAGGACGTCTAGACCACAGCGGACAGAAGGCTGGCTGCCGAGTGGACTGGATGGCCCATTGGAAACAAAAAGCGACAGCGAATCCACACGGGACGTGTCGGGCGTCATTCTCACGCCGTTGTCGAACGATTCGTCGATCTTTTCGTCTTCCGAAGAGCTAGCGATTCCTTCCAGCTCCACAAGAAGCGCCGCCATGCGGCTGCCGGCTTCGGTGATGGTGTAGAGCTTTGGCCGGCCTTGGCACTCCACCAATTCTCGCTTAAGGAGTGTTTTGATCCCATCCCACGCGGAATAGAAGTCACGGGCCGCAGGGTTGGCCGTAAAGGAGCTGTCACAGAACGGCGTGGCTGCCGCGATCAAGTCCTCCTTCCGAAGGCCCCTTTGCCCTGTGTCTTTCTTGTGGAGCGCCACAAGAATGGCCCACGAGCCCGATCTCCGCTTTGGGATCCAGTTGGAGGCGCGTTTCTTCTTTTTCGTCGCTTCTGAGTCCAATTCCAGACGCCGTTTGCCTCCTTCCTCCGAGGCCACGTAATTGGTGAACAGCTCTGGAAGCTCCACGGCCTGTTCTGCGCAGTGCTTTTTTAGCCTGGAACAAAGGAAAAGAAAAAGCTTTTCTCCAACAAACTGGATGGACTTGATTTGTTTGGGCGCTGTAATGGGCTCTGGATACGCTCGGACCTTTTCCAGCGCTTTGCTGTAGGCGTAGGCAAGTTTGGATCCTTTGGCCGTAAGCTCCAGATGTTGGGCTTCTAGCCACTCTGCGAAAAGCAGGTTGAGATCGAGTTCCGTGCTCATGAAGCAGGACGGATTTGCTATCGATTTGAGAAGGTTTTGGGAAAGGTGCTTTGACAGGGAAAGAGTGATCCTAGGGCGGGATCAACAAGACGATGCGGCAGTGTGCGGGCAGGTGGATGATGCGCCGGAACAGGTGTTTCGAAACTGTTTCAGACGTGCTTGAGAAAAGGCTTTCAGCCGAGTTTCATCGATGTTTCAGCCCGTTTCAGCCTGTTTGGACAGCGTCAGTTCGTTTTGGCGGTTGGCTATTTGCTTCCACTGCAGCATCTGTGGGGCCGCGACCGCCTGCACACAGAAACATCAACATCAACATCATCGCAACCACTCCATGGGATTTGGGAACACAAGGAGGGGCCTTTGAGAACCAGAGAAATTTTTTCAAAATAATGCTTTCGTGCTTACAGCGGAATAGGATTATAATATATGAGTAGAACCTCGCAACAAACGGGCTGTGCCATGCCGCGTTTCTGATCGATGTTGCAACGATTCTGTTATCAAACGCGTCAAGATTATTGTGATAGCCATCTCGAGACCAAAAGACTTGGGGGCGATTGTTGCTCAAGTAGCTTGTGAACTCAACTGGCGCTACTTTCTCGGTGTTATTATGCGAGTCGGCTTGGCGCTGAAACCTTACAAACAAAAAGAAAACACTTGTATTGTACAAAATATGAAGGAGCGAATACGGTGAGTATCGAAGAGAACCACTAGTGTTTGGAAGCACAGCTTTTCTCAACAGCCGAAAAATAAGAAACATGTTTTCGTGCCAGTGTCAGCAAAAACGTTTGTGTGATTGTCCTAGGCGGTGCTTGGCTGCGAAGAGTCGAGCGAGCCATCCCAGCAGTACTTTCGGAAACAAGCTTTGCACTGGTCGCTTTGCTCGATGTCCTGTCTCTCTTGCTGACGTCTAATAATGGCGCACGCAACGCAGGCCTTCCATTCGCTGTCCAATGTGCCGTTGAGTCTGGAAGCTGTCTCGAAACCATTTTGAATCATACCCAGCTTTTCGTCCTCGCTGTAAGCGAGCTTGAACGTCGATGTGTTGGATTCATAACTGAATTTCCGGTTTGCAATATAGACCACCAATGGAGTATTGTATACATCGTTTTGGCTGGCGCCTTCAGGCAACAAAGAGGTCAAGTTCTTGGCATCACAACCGAAGAAGGTTGGCTGCTCTGTGAGGTTCAAATTGATGAACGTATTTGTGTCGGGAACGTAGGGGAAGACAGCCCCACGTCCCTGCTCCAAGAACTGTCTTTCATATGTGGCAACCATAGAAGCTCCGTTCGGCCAGTTGTCGTCTGTGTCGGCCGAGTTGTCAAATGCAAAGATCACGTCGACGTCTCTCTCAGGTTGAATCAAAGGGTAGAAAGGAACGTTCTGCAAGTCCTCTCCGCCGTCCACGAGATACAAGGTGTCGCTGGCAACGATGCTCTTTTCCGCAGCGTCGTCGTAGTTATGGAAAGGATTGGGCTTGTAGATGGCGATGTCGTTTTCCTGCTTCGAGAACTCGTCCAAGATTCCGCTGAGGGCAGCCTTGACGACGCTTGGAAGCGACGCGGTGTCTATCTTCAAGACAATTTGGTTGAACAAACTCGACGACGTCCCCATAATAAAGCCGGCGTTGTCAAAGCCGGCCACACACGTGCCGTTCACGGGCGTGCCGTTGTCGACGTCTGTGCCCAAGAACCTGACGTTGGTGAACAGGCCCAAAGATGGGTCCCACGAGCCGAGCTCAAACGCGTTCACCTCGAAGATGGTGGAGTTGCCGCTGATGATCTGCGTTCCAGGCACTCTGCCGTCGGCTATGACAATTGGGAACGGCATGTTGTGCAGCGTGAAGTCGTCCAACTCCTGGATCTGCGACCACACGAGCGAGCTGCCGTAGCTGGTCTGCTCGGTGAAGAACTGGTGGGACAAGGCGCGGCCCCAGAGGTCGGTGAACGAGGACTGGAAGCCCGCGTCTCTTTTGGCGTCCACGTCGCTGATCAAGCCGAGGTAGTACTGCGCCGTCTCGATCATGTTCCAGCCGCCAATGTCGACGATGGAGTTCTCCAAGTTCCAGATGCCGACCTTGTTGTCCACGATGTCCTGGACGCTGGTGTAGTTGTTCAACACCACGCTGCCGACGAGCCAGCTGCCGCCGGAAAGGCCCGTCAAGTACGTGGACGCCTGCAACAAGCCGCCCAAGCCCGTGTCGGCGGCGCCGTCCGTGCGGCTGTCCAAGGCGGACATTTGGCCCGCGCCGCTCAACATGGCCCTGTAGCCGCCGCCCGAAAAGGCGGTTGCGATGCTGATGGAGCGGGCGGCGTTGGTGAGGAAGGACGCGACGTCGAGGTCCTCGAGCCCGGCGCCCAGCAAGAACGTCTTCAAGTTTGCGTCGGTGACGGCGTGTCTCTTCTCGATCCACGCAGCCTCTTGGTCGGAGACTCCGCTGGCGGCCCGGAGCAAAGAGCCCTCGGGACAATCGACACTTCCGGGGGCGTAGCCGCCGGTGGGCGACCAGGCAAGCGCCGTGGACGCGAGGAGGGCGAGTGAGAGGTGCATCAGAGCTTGGAAGCCAGAAGCTCGGCCCGTGGCAGCGGATTTATACCAGATCTCGGTTCGGCAGGCTGCTCGCGTAATCTGCATGGTTGGCTGCGCTCTTGACCACGTTGCCGGGCCGAGATGGGAATGCCTTTGCGGAGACGGCGGCGGTGGGCGGCGGAGCACGGGGCTTTTGATGCTGCTCCGGAGCCGCGCCCCACGTCGGGAAACTTCCGACGTTTGGGCGCAGCCATTGTGCTCTTTTGACAATAGTTTTTCCGCCGTTGAGCTTTAGACAGCGGCGGTTCCTGCGCGCTGACGCGCGCCGGGTTATCTGACGAGCGGCGATAACACGCGTATGGCCCACGGGGTACGCGGACACGCTTATTGAGTGTGGCCAATTATTGGAGGCGTGGGTGTTTTGGATGGTGGCCATGTGGCCGCGTGTGGCCACAAGATTTGTTGTTTTTGAAGTGAATTGGTGACTCACGTGGCTGAACGCTGCAACGCTGAGCTGGCGGTAGGCTCAGGTGCGGCTGAACAATAAGCCGAAGAGCCTTCGCAACGAGCAAAACAATGGGGCAACAGGTGAGGCGCAACCTCGCTTGCCATGTCTAGCTGACGTGGTGATGAATTTGAAATTGAGGATTTTGCTGGCGTTTTCCCCGGTCATTTGCCGCCTGTGGAAGGCGCATAGGCCACATCGGCAAGACGACAAATCCTGAGATAAAAAAGGACACACCGAGAGGCGAGACGCCCAAGTCTGGTGGCCTGGAGCTCGAGAAAAGGTTTGACATTGTAGAGAAAGTTAGCTCCTGGTCACATTGTGAGCAGGAAGAGAACTTCCTGATGCTTCCCGCAGATTCCCTTGCAAGCAAGGCCAGCTAGTGGGGGAGGGGGCCATGGTAACATTACAGAAAAACAAAAATGGTTTTTCTCATACCACTTTAGCCATTGCGAGCTCTAAAGCTCTTCTGTCCAGAAAGAAATATATTCTTCTGAGCGTATAGACCTATACGTTTATGAGCCCATTTTCTCGCAAGATGTATGACACCCAACCAGGTGGACCGAACCCAGCGCAAGAAAAGTGAGGCTGAGTAGTAATGTGAACATATTTCCCGCAATGTTGGAAGCAATCTCCATCATCAGAACCGTTCTTGTGACTCAACTGCGTAGCCTGGTCAACGAATCATCTTCAGGTACCTTTTGATATCTTGCAGGCTTATTTTCGAGAAGCAGCTCCTCATGATGGCCGATTGCTTCAGGCTTGCCTCCGTAGCCGCAGATGCTCATCCATCACCTGAACCACGCGCACAGTGACCTGATCCAATCGAAGAGGTGTCAATGAAATAGAAGAAGAATAAGTAGCCCCTGGCTTAAAACATCACTGCTCCGGTAGCCCCAGAATCAGAAGCTGTCTCTCGAGACTCATCAGGCGTGCAAAAGGCGGCTTTTCGCAATCCACCCAAAAAGAATCCAGAAAACGGTCTGCCGAGAAAGCCGTGTCGCAAAATCTCCTTTTAAAGATCAGCCGAAACTGACCAATCTGTGTGTTGGTACGCACATCCATGAGCTCGAAATAGGCAGCCAATTAACGCATGGCTCATGGCACTTTGGTTTCGGGCTCTATTCTGGATGCGAGCGAAGCAGAAAAACGCATCCGAACAAATTTATTCTTTGTCAGCTGACAATGCTTTACAGAATTCAGTATCAACACTGGCTTTAGCTTCTCGAAAACAAGTCACAAGGGTGCAGAAGCGCTGAGCAAAGACTAAACGTGGAATTCACGAGGCTAGTCACTGACGCCACATTTGACCTGGAGCTCCCCAATACCTTCCAGTTATTTTCATTGCCTGCTAGTTCCAAGGTACTAAACTGGTGCGCCGGCTGTGACATCAAGCTCTTCATTGCACATTGAAACATGTTGCGATACTACCAAAAGGCAAACATGAAGGTTACTACTCAAGACTCCACGATTAAACCTTGAGTGGCTCAGATAAACCAACCATCTCTTTGTTGCCACTAGGACAAGGACGCAAACGCAAAGTGAGACTTCTCGTAGTCCACCTCGAAGTAGATGTTTTGGAAAAAGTGCAGGCCAAGGAATCCCAGTCCAAAAGCATCCTCGGCGATCATCAACCAACAAGAGTCGCTTTCTTCATTTGAGCCAGCTGGTCTGTACGCCAATGGCACTTCTATCCTTCGGCCCTCGATGTCGAATCTCAAGACCAAGGTGGGGTCGCATGGAGCACGCAATACATCCTCGTCGTAGAAAGCACCGGCCTCATCGCAGATCCGATGGAAAATGTGAGTCGGAAGGCCAATGTAGCTCGAGCTACCGTCAATCTCGAACTGCCAGCCGTTAGCATTGCCGGCCGCGTAGTCTCTGAGTAAAACTCCATGGACAGTGAGGGTATCCATTTCCGAAATAGGCTTGCGGATCAAGTCATAAGAATCGCCGGAATGCGCGTCACCGATACGGAGCATCTTATGGTGAGGCGCTTGAGGTGTAACAGAGATGATGGGGTAGTCGATGTCACCGTTGATAAACATCTCCTCGACGGGAGTGAGGTAACTGGGATGCGGTTTCAAGCCCCATGCCACCCTCTGTTCTGGTCTCTGATACATCTTGACAGTGTATGTCAACGAAAAGTCCTTGCTTTGTGTTCTCTTTCCCAAGACCGTAAACATGCCGGTTTTCTTGACGTTGTTCGCCACAAAATCAACATAAACACTCGGCGGAGAGCTTTCACTGACAAATTCAGGACCCGAGAAATTGAGAGGAACAGCCTGGAAGCGGTCTATAGACCAGCCGTCGATGTCTTTATCTTTAGGACCAAGCAATACGACGCTCAAGCCAGCTGTTTCCCCTACGATTATTTTCTCCTGAACGGCGCCTCCACTGCGTGTCTGCAAACGATGGACAATGTTGGAAACGTGGGATTGGTTGGAGTTTTTAGTGGGAACGGCGCAAGCCTGCGGAATGGCACAAGCAACGGCCAAAAGAATTGGAAACAACATGCTTGATTTTGTTCTCGTCTGACTTGGCCTCCTTATATAGTTCTTCAAGCAGCAGGCTCGGTATCCATTTCCTGGCGTTTATAATGAGGTGCGTATGACAATCGGCCAGCCCGTGCCTGGCCAGTTCCGCCTCTGTCCACGTTTGCATAGCGACACTGCACTCTTTGACCCTGCATCAGCGTCAGCAAGCACTGAATGGCTTTCTTTGACCTATTGGCATTGCTGTGACAAAACAAGACTGTGTTAGTGTAAGTTTGTACTTCTGTAAGCTTGTAAGTTTGTACTTATGTAAGTTAGTAAGTTTGTAGGTCTGTACGTTTGTAAGTTTGTTGGTATAGCTGCTCTACGCGAGTCACCCGTATTGTTATAGTCATAACTAGCCCCCAGTAACTTAAAGACAGGCATTCACGGAACTAGGCATTGTTTTTTTGCGCCCATCGTTATGGGGAACAGCTTATGGCCCCACCTTTATTTGCTTTGAGGGCCGAAATGTTCCAAAATACATTTTCAAAGTCCGATTTTCCAAGAAGCCACCTTTAGAGCTCACTAAGCGACATTACACCTTTCACAGTCTAATCAAGACGAGCAATTGCAAGAAAACTCAGGCACCAGAGCTAGAATTGAACCTTGTCCGAAATGCCCTGATACTGGACTTGTCGGCCCATTATGATCTCCAGATCTGCAACTATTAGTTTGATCTTTGGCAGAACTAGCAATTATGGCAGAGCGAAAAACGGGGGAATATGGAAATAAGAAAAAGGACAAGTGCTGGAAGCGTATGCAATATTGTCAGCAAGGTTGGGCCATTGGCGCTGAAGTGAGGTTTTGCGTTCATTTTCTGTAAGTATAGCCGTGCTGTTGCAGAGGAGCGAGCAAATAACTTCACAATAAACATGGTATCGTACCACCAGAGAGCAGCTATCTGGAAAAGCTCAGACGCCTTTGCCTCGCTTTTTAATCTTTCAAGGAGGACACTCCTTTCACCATAGTTCGTATGCTTTCGAAGATGTCAAACTTGAAGCACCACCTTCGCGAGTCCCTCCATCGCAAAATGAAAGACCTTATGGTACGAAGCCAGGCTGGCTGATCTTACCAAAGCCGAATAAGACCGGGCCTTTTTCTGATGGGCTCTATTTTCCCACAGCTAAATCTCAGTGACTCATCTCCCAGCAAAAGTGTTCTCTTGCGAGCTTTTATACAACTCCTAATCTGCGGCGTCGATCGTTAGCGACAGATTTCCCAGAGGATGCTTGGTCTGCAAATGGGGCAATTGACCAAGAGAATAATGCCAAAATGCTTGCACTTTGTGGCTCTCAAAAGCGTCCAGCATTTGGCTTCTCTATAACGGAAGCCTGTCCGACTAATTGGAGCCAGCTACAATTCTTGCATCAAACAATCGACACTCCAAAAGCGTTGATGGGGTAGTATCACAAATCACAAATCCACGTCATTTGCTGGGTCTGAACTCACCGTGGCTCGAGCAGACAAACGTCACATATCAGCTAAAGGCACAAATCCAAAGTGAGACCGCTCATAATCCACCTCGAGGTAGAGCAAGAATTGCCGGCCAAGAAATCCCAGTCTTGGCGTATCTTCGACTATAATCATTCGCCAATGTTGGTTGCGTCATCACATAGGCGGAAAGATATTCATTGGCACATCAATCTCAGACTCAACATTGAACGAGAGGGCTCGTGTTCGAGGGGCGAGAATTACTTTCCTGTGGTATAATGCACCTGTTTCTCTGTAGACCTCGCAAAGGCTTCGCTGTAGTAGCAATAAGCTGGAGTAGCCTTCAATGTGAAATGGCACGCCGTTAGGCCTGCTGAATCAGCGTCTTCGAGTGCATTTTCATCAGCACAAAGGGTGTCCACGTCTGTAGTCTGTTTACGAGTCAGTTCATGAGCTGCACCGGAGTGGGGCCACCGAAACAATTATTCCAGCATACCTCTGACTGATGGAGGGCGGTGCACGAGCCACACGCAATTGTCAAGAGAAGTAGGACAGCGTGTTGATGTGACTCACTCTTTGTCTGAAGCGACGGCTTTATAGAAGTTGCCCGAGTAGCCCACGCAAATTTCGGGTTTGCCTTTGCCATCGAAAATAGCCGGGGGTCGCCGCGGCTCTGACAAGAAGTCTAGCCAACCGCTTTGGTGCTTTTGCCTACCTTGAGCGAATGCCTGTTTTTTCGTTTGGCGTGCTGGGAGATTATTATAGTGGAAGAGGATGGTGGTGCTCACTCTTCTCTAAGCCAGCTTTGGGCTTACTAACGTGAAGCGAAGCGGCCCCGACCGGAATGACAGCGGGGCCTAGATGGGAGCCGGCCATCTATTTGCGTCTGTCGCTACTAGCCCGTGAGTGAAGAGAAAAGTGCACGGAACCCGGCAACGCATGTCGCATTTCCAGATCCACACACAGACTTGCCGCCTACTTGCGTAAAAGCCGGCCCGATAACGGCAATTATACCTTGCGGTAAGCGTGGCTCGCTAAAGGCGTCCAGTCTTCGACCTCGCTGATAGAAGAAGCTCTTGTGGCCTGGCCAGAAGCGCAGTGAGTTTCGCAATCAAAGAGACAAAACTTCATTACACTGGAAAAATTCCGAACTGCCATGTCTGGGACATACTACAGCGGCAGACGTTGGTGGCTGGCTTGCCGTGATGAGACTCGTCTTTTTTTCATGATACGGGGCAAAGCAAAATGAGACTCCTCTAGCCCACCCGAAGTAAATGCTGCTGAGGAAGGGCTTGCCGAACACGCTCCGTCTGAAGAGTCGACCAACATGAGCTATTCCGGACGCACCAAGCTGAGGCAGAATATTCAAGAGTTACCCAGGCTGCTGCACTTTATCACTGCCATACACATCAATGAGCGTCAAGATAAGCTCGGTGTGCTGGTCATAAAGTCCGCGCAAACGAAAGATGTCGTGGCCGTGAGAGGCCCGTCAAGGTAGCTGTAGCTCTCACGCAGCGTGATTCTCAATCACAAGAGAGGGCGCCGAAAAGTCGAAGAGCGTGAGCCACAACCAAGTAAAATTTCCCGAATTGTGCAAGCCGGGTTGCACGTCGACTATCTCTACAAACAGTATTTAGTGGCTGGCTCGCCAGCAAACGGTGTTCATTGCAAATGTTAAGCTGCGAGATGTTTTGTGAAGACGAGAGCCTGAGGATGGAAACGGTCAAAGAAGTGAAAGCAACAAGCGTGAGTGCTCTTTTTCTTTGCCGAGAAAGCGGCAACCAGACGCTCCACTCAGCTCATTCAGGCCAGAGAAATTATAGACCACAAGCCGTTTCGCCTGAGTCGTCTTATTGCTTCAGTCATGTGCTCAACTGAAGTGCCCAGGCACCCTGCCGTAGTAGAAGGAGCTGCTAAGCAGCTGTTGCTCGACTAACTGTTGCCATAGTAAGAGTGGTGGAGGCCACTGCTCTGGGAGTACTACAGGCATTCCTTTTGAGTCAGTTCCGGCGTCAAGAAAAGTAGAGAGAACGGCACAGCGTGGAGCCCGCAAACTCCCAGGGCGCTTTGCCATTGTTTGATAGTGATAACAACTCAAATCTGCGATCAACACCAAACTTCATAGAGTTTGCTTTGGATAGCGCCGTTGGCTGAGAAAAGAACCAAAGACATGCGCTCTTCCACCGCTTGTGGTCTAATAAATAGAGCCCTTACACCCACCTAAATGTCCTCGAGAGGGGCTCAAGCTGAAAAACTCCACCACCCGTTAAAAGAGAAACCTCATTCATGTCCTGTCCATGCGGACTGTGTCCGCGGGCTCCTCCGAGCATTTAGCAGAGCTAATCGGGCAGCCAACCAAGGCTTGACACGGCGGCAGTGCCATGACTGATGAGCTATGCAATGTCGTGAGATCGGCAATACTCCAGCTGCCGCCAGCTAGCTCACTATTCCAGATACAACAGGGCACCACTACATGAGCCAAAATTCTTTTTGATCAGCGACTGCCGGGGAAAAAGGTCCCGAGCCAGTTGCTGTCCACGGCTCACGCCACATTTAGGCCAGAAGCGCTGGCATCTCTGTTCGGTACTCACGCCTGCCGTCGGAAAACCTCCAGCTGCTGTCAAAGGCGCCCATTGCTCTTTTGACAAAAACAGCCAAAGACACCCGCGATTGTGCCAGAGCTTTATGACTTGAGTACGAGTGCTCTCTGTCTGTTCACGCCCATGGATATTGTCTCCAAGACAGGCATAACACTCTACGCAGACATGCCTTCCACGAAAACAAAATCTTAGAATTCATACTCGAAAAAACCACTCACCAACCGAAACGCTTCAGCTGAAAGCACTAGAAACAGCCATTTCCAAGTCCAATTATTGTTGCCGCGGGGCAAAACCGATTGTTTCAGTCATATAATCCACCTCGTAGTATATTTGTTCGAAAAAGGGAGCACCAAGGAATCCCTGCCCAGAATAGTCATGTGTCACGCGTAATTGACAATATTCGGGATGGGAACGAATATTCTGAGATGTGCTCAATGGAACGGTAACTTCACGGCCCTCGACATTCAACGTGATGAACACCGGGGAGGCACATGGACTATACCACTCTTCCATATAGCTGACCGCATCTGTCGCATCGAGGATCGCCTCGAATTCGTCACTTGGAAAGCCCATCGCATGGTAGTCGGCATTAGGGCTAAAAGGTACGCCGTCGGGGCTGCTGAAGGTAAAATTATTGAGTTGAAATCCAAACACCTCGAGTGTTTCCATTTCCTCGGCGCTTTTGGTAGTCAAGCTATAATTGTCGCCGGCTTGCTTGTCGCCAAACAAAACCTTCGACCCGTCGCCGGCACCCAATGAAATGATCGGATATTCGATAAGCTCGTCGTAGAACATTTGCTCCACAGCGGTGTAGTGCGAAGGATCGGGCTTCAAGCCCCACGATTGCGTTCTGCTGTCGCGTGGCGATAATGGAGTATACTTCAAAATAGTCCCAGGGGACTCCCTGTCAAGGTGAATAATTCTGACCTGGGCCGGAGCCTCCAAAGTCTCTTCATTGTGAAAATCCCCACGGAAAGTCAACAAAAGCTGCGGGCTCGAGAAATTAAAACGCACAGCCATGGTATCTGAATGCGGGCGATTGAAAACCGTAAGCATGATACCACCACTTGCTGATTTTCCCAGCAAGGTTCTTTGACCACCTGGTAGATAGACATCGGGCTCCTGGTCCACGAGCTCTTGAACTAGGTTCTGTAACTGGCCGAAGTTCAAGTTATCAAGCGCTTCTCTGTGGGCCTCATCTAAGACCTAAGACCATGTCGCTGGAACGGAACTCCCGGGCCAGAAGTGAGTTTTTGTGCTTTTTGTGAGGAAGCCCGTGAGCGTGAGGAAGAACGGCACAGGCGGCGGTCAAAATAAGCGGAAACAACATCTTGGTGTGTTTAATTCTTTCGGATCTACCGGCCATATATACGCCGTGCTGGCTTGCCCACCGCAGGTTGGAGTTGCATCGCAAACTGCTCAATAAGCAGCCGCTGAGCTTCAGCTGTGATTGTTTGCATTGGCACAATCAACGTGGTCCTCCCTTGAGCTGTCTCTGCCTCGAGCACCTGCCGACCGTTTCTTTGTCTGACGTGCTCGCGCGATTGTCTCCATGATCGAGAATGGTCGACTTGACTTTTGTACGAACACTGCAGGACTCGGCCCAAAGTGTGCCGAACAAAGAAAAAGCCGGCTGCTTTCAAGTCCGGGCTAGGCCTCGGGATGATGTAACTGGTCCGCGCAGCCCAAGCTTTGTTGCACTCAATCACCCAGGCTTCTAATGTGTAGCTTGCGCTGTGCACCGGTGTTGCGTGATCACGAAGAGTGGTGGAAGGCCACATTGCAGGCGTGTTGGGGCTGGAGTCGGCCCGCCATGCTACGACCAGCGCCCGCGGGTTTTCTTTCAACTTCCAACTTGTAATATCTAGGCTGAGATTCAAGGGAGAAGAACAAATAGCCTGAATGGCTCTGCGCTGCTTGACAGAACGGCGGCTCTAGATCAACCAGCTTTGCGAAGGGCTTGGTTGGTTTAAGCGTACGAGCCGCCAGCGACAGTCCGGCAATCAAGTGAAAAGCATTTTGGTCGAGATTAGTATATACCGATTAAGGATCACGCGTCCACTCCCAAGTTCCAGCGGCCAGGGGGGGTTTGACCATCTTAGAATAACTTTGCAGCCCTCTCAACTGCGGCGCAAAACCAAACTCCCCTGTTGCATAATCAACTTGGAAGTAGATCAGTCTGAGAAAGGGATAGCCAAGGTATCCTTGCCCGGAAGGGACCTCTGTAACATCTAACACACAATACTCGGGATCAAGATAGTAACGCTGAGATGAGGTCAATGGAACAATGACCTCACGGCCCTCAACATTAATTGCTATCGACACCGAGGAGGCGCATGAAGTGTACCAGATTTCGTCATCAAAGAACACCTCTGACAGGGAGATGACCGCAATCAACAAGTTTATAGGTAAACCTATGGAGCGGGAGGCAGCATTAAGGCTAAATGGTATACCATCTCGACTCTTGAATGCAAAACTATCGAGTTGAAGTCCAAAGACCTCGAGAGTATCCATTTCCGCAACGCTTTTGGTAGTCAAATCATAACTGTCGCCGGCGTGGCGGTCTCCAAGGCTAACATTTGCTCCATCGCCGGGAGCGCGTGAGATAATGGGATATTCGATAAGCAGGGCATTGAACATTTTCTCCACGGGGGTGAGCTGCCCAGGAAGCGGCTTTAAGCCCCAATATGGGGTCCGGTCCTGTTCTCTCAGTGCTCCAACATATTCTAAAGGAATCCCAGGCGATCGTTGCTCAAAGACCGCTAAATGGAAGATTTTCGATCTCACCGAATCTCCCACAGATTCCGAGGCGTCAGAATCCCAATTATTGCGCAAAACAAGGTGAGGACTGGAGAAATTGAAGGGCGGAAAACACATAAACTCACCAGCGCCGCTTCTAGTCACCAATCTGATAGCAGCCCCAACCGTTTGCCCCACCAAGACTTTTTGACCATTCGCCTCATAAGTAGCAGGCAAAGGTTGTTCAGCTTGCAAAGATGGCGTATTCTCATTAAGCGCTTCTTGAGCAAGAGGCACGCGCAATTCTTGGCTAGAATTTCCAGCTTCTTCATTCTGGGACCTCTCTGTGCCAAAGTCGCCACCTTGAGATTCCTGGGGCAGAATTGCGTTTTTGGACTCTCTGTGGGGAAGGCCATGAGCTGGAGGAATTATGGCGCATGCGGCCGTTAAAATAAGTGAAAACAACATATTGGTGTGTTTTTGTTCCTCGCCGAAATAGCGGCAATATATATGCTGCGCTGTTTGGCCCATTAAAAGCTGGGTTGCATCACCAAATGCTCCCATAGCCGGGTCAAGCCTTAGCTGTGATTGTTTGAAAAATTGTAATCAATGCCATTGTCCGTAGCCCCTATCCCTGCATCAGTCACCCCCTCACCTTTTCTATTGCTGACCTGCTCCTGCAATCGTCTCAATGAAAGAGGAAGGAGGTCCTGACTCTTGTATAGACACTGCAGGACTTTGCCTAAAGTCTGCTGAACAACGCAAAACTGCTTGCTTTCAATATGGCATTGGCCTCTCGTGCCGGTGCTCTTGGTCCGCAAACTTGCGACGGCCCACAGGATTGAATGATTATAGACTGTCGATTGTCATTTAGACCCTTCTCAGCGACTAATGCCCCATAGGCGCGTTATAGCGCTTCCACTGCGCATCGATGATGCCCATTGTTCTCGTTAAAAACGGTAGTCAGCCACACTGATTGTGAGATGCTGGGGCAGGCAAGCGTGTGGGTGTGTGACTACGATCGGCTCCTCGTGTTTCGGCTAGCGTATTTTGTTCTCCAACACAGATGCTCAATAATCAGACAGATTCACGCCTCAATGCAATATTCACCTCAGCCCGGCTGATAATCACGCGGAAAAAGAAGGAAGAGTCTGCAAAGCTGGCTGTGTCTCCTGTTAAGAGACCGATGCCTGGAGTCGCTTTCAAGCCTGAGAGACGAAGCCAAAATCAGTGCTAATGACTGAATTCCCATTGCCAAGATGGGTATACGACACACTTCTCTGTCAGTCGCATTGCTGGTCTTGCCGACAATCGCTTCACTGGGCGTGTGAAAATTGATTGGATAGTGTGTGCTTGGCTACCATTTAGCCAGCCAGGGCAACTGACGACGGCCCTGCCTTGCACCCGCCGCACCAGCGCAACCGCGTGCCTGCACACAGGCGGCCATCAACATCATCACGCTGCCTAACCAAGAAGCTTTATTCCGATGGAAACATAATGCCGCAGAAAGGGAGGCCAGCACCCAGCCGCCCGCCGGCTCCAAAGCGCCCAATAGAACAGGAAGGCCAAAATGCGTCCCCAAAAAAGCTACGGCCGGCCGCCGCAACCTCCATGTCGAACGTAGAGCTCCATCCGCTCTTGCGCAACATGGCCAGCGTGCCCAAGGCATCCAACCCGCTCCAAAAAAACGTCCGGCCCAAGTTTGACATCACGTCGCTCAACCCCTACATTGACCAAGGCAGCATCGCGTTGCAGACGCACAAACCGCGGCCGTTGCAGCTCAATCCCAAGGGCAAATACATTGCCAAAGGTGACGAGCTCAGAAGAAAAGCAGAGGAGGACAAGGCGAGCCAGCGCGAGCTCGCGGAGAAGGAGGCGAAGGGCTTGCTTCCCAGCGTCAACCTCCAGGAGCATCTCTACAAGGTGGCAGCGCCGCCTTTGGTGGAATGGTGGGACCGGCCGTACCTTCAGACGCGGCTGTACCAGGAGTTTGCGGACAAAAAGAAGGCGCTCGTGTTGGACAGCGAGGAGGCGCCCGTGTCCGTGTACATCCAGCATCCGGTGCCCGTTCCGGCGCCGTGGGACTCCAAAGCCGTGGAATCGCACAAGCTATATTTGACAAAGAAGGAGATGAAGCGCAAGCGCAAGATCGAGCGCCAGGCCAGACACAAAGAGCAGCAGGACCGCATCAAATTGGGTTTGGACGCGCCGCCGCCACCGAAAGTGCGCCTCTCGAACTTGATGAACGTGCTCACCAACGAGGCCATCAAGGACCCCACGGGCGTGGAGATGCGCGTGCGCCAGGAGGTGAAGGAGCGTTTTGACAAGCACATGAAGGAGAACGACGAGCGGAAGTTGACGCCCGAGCAGCGGAGAGAAAAGGTGGCCCGGGCGCAAGATAAGGACCTTGAGAAGGGCCTTTTCACGACCGTGTACCGCGTCGAGGACTTGAGCGACGGCCAGCACTTTTTCAAGGTGGATATGAATGCCAAGCAGCTCAATTTGTTCGGCATCGTGCTCGTGAACCCGCGCTTCAACTTGGTCATTGTGGAGGGCGGCGCCAAGAGCATCCGCTTCTTCCGGAAGCTCATGACGCAGCGCATAGCGTGGCAGAAGCTGAGCGCAGATGCTGATCTATCCTCCAACAAGTGCACGGTTCTTTGGGAGGGCGAAATAGCCGACTTGTCGTTCCGCAAGTGGTCGCCGATGTACACCTCCACCGACGACGACGCGTACCGCGTGTTGAACAAATTTGGGCACGAGAACTACTGGCGAGAGGCGTTTGGAGCCGCGGCGCCCTGAGCCGCCGGCCGCCCTTCTGAAGAAATGCCGAAAGAGCTAAATCTCCATACCCCACAAGAACATCTGCACCCGTACACCACCCCATCATGTGCGCTCGTCTTGTCGGCGCCGAGCCCACCACACTCTTTTTCTTCCACACTACAATGGGTGCTGCTTACACGATTTTTGGCAAACAAGTTCCTTCGCACTTTGTAAGTTGCTCAATTGCGCCTGCGCAGCTTTTCTCCCGACCCCGCTAACCTCCAGCTTGCGATTTTGACGTTGGGCTCTGTCGCCGGCGTTGCTCTCTGGCCAAAAAGCCCAAAGGAGCCAGCTGCCGCTGCGCCAGTTGCGCCGGCCGCCTCCGGATCCGACGAGATTGATGTTGAGAAATTCATCAAGTATGTGCTTTTTTTCCTTAATCGGCTTTGCATTCTGATGTTGCTTTTGGTGGCATTTAGCAGCACCGATGCGATCCACCAGCCCTGCCGCCGTGAACTTACTAACATCCAGCGATTTGACCAAGGAGGAGTCCAAATAAGCAGCCATCGGCCGGCATAGGCCGGAAGTTGGCGGGTGCCGGTTCCGATTTTTCCGGTGCCGCTTGTATAGACCAAATACATCTGCACGTGGGCTGGTCGCCTACTCGTTTAAGTTTTTGCATTTTCCGCTGGCGGATAGCCCCGGGAATGCTCCCGTAATTTGAAGCGGCAACAATGCGTTTGTCGGAACCCTGCCCTGCTGATGGCCTAACAGGCGAAAGCCGAGCCCGGAAGGGTCGCACCCGTACACCAACTGTTAAATGTGCCTGGCTGTCACGTGCCGCGGCTTCACGTGCCGTGGCAGTGGCTTACTAAGGCGGCGCTGTAGGGCACGGATGTCGTGGCCGAAGACGGGCGGTTGGAAAAGGGTGGCGGCCTGTATTTGCTTAATAAGCCAATGTGAGCGGAAAGTGTAAAGCGATATCGGACACACCAGTTGTTTATGTTTGCGCCGAATCAAGTCCGATTCTCGAGGCTTGCCCGATTCAACACACGGTTGGGAACCGCGTGTCGCGTGCACACCGAGCAGCAGACGTGTAGCGACTTGGGCCCGGGAAGGGTGAAACAGAGGTGGAACACGAGTGAAACGGACCTGAAACAGCCATGAGACATCCGTGAGGCAAAGTCGACACGCTCCTGTTACAGTTTTGAATAGCCTAAACCGCCTGAAACCCCCCTGAAACGCCGCCGCCGCCGCCGTGCGCTTGCCCTCGCTTGTCACGTCTTGCCCGGCACGCGTGCGCGGTGCGCGGTGCGCGGTACTGCGTGTCGCATGTCGCATCACGTCTCAACTTTTGTTTTCTTTTACGCGTTCCCTATATAATCTCGCCGCCGCCGGCTTCTTCTTTCTGATTTTTTTTTTTCCCACCTGAGACAACTTCCTACACATCCACGCAATAATGTACGTCTTCAAAAGAGACGGCCGTAAGGAGCATGTCCGTTTCGACAAAATCACCGCCAGAATCCAAAGATTATGTTACGGTCTCGACACTGAACACGTCGATGCTGTTGCTGTGACCCAAAGAGTCATTTCTGGTGTCTACCAGGGTGTCAACACTATTGAGTTGGACAACTTGGCTGCAGAGACCGCGGCCTATATGACCACCATCCACCCAGACTACGCGATTTTGGCCGCCAGAATCGCTGTCTCGAATTTGCACAAGCAAACCACGAAGCAGTTTTCGCAGGTGTCCAAGACCTTATACGAGTACATCAACCCCAAGACCGGCAAGCACTCGCCCATGATCTCGGACGACACGTACCAGATCATTTGCGAGAACGCCGAAGAGTTGAACTCGGCCATCGTCTACGACCGTGACTTCAACTACAACTACTTTGGTTTCAAGACTTTGGAGAGATCCTACTTGCTTCGAGTCAACGGCAAGGTTGCCGAGAGACCCCAACACTTGCTCATGAGAGTTGCTGTTGGTATTCACGGCAAGGACATCGAGCGTGTCATTGAGACCTACAATTTGATGTCCCAAAAATACTTCACCCACGGCTCTCCTACTTTGTTCAACGCTGGTACCCCAAGCCCACAGATGTCCTCGTGTTTCCTCGTTGCCATGAAGGATGACTCCATCGATGGTATCTACGACACGTTGAAGACCTGTGCCTTGATCTCCAAGTCTGCTGGTGGTATCGGTTTGCACATCCACAACATTAGATCCACTGGTGCTTACATTGCAGGTACCAACGGTACTTCCAACGGTATCATTCCTATGGTCCGTGTTTTTAACAACACCGCCCGTTACGTTGACCAAGGTGGTAACAAGAGACCTGGTGCTTTTGCCCTTTACTTGGAGCCATGGCACTCGGACATTTTCGATTTCATCGACATCAGAAAGAACCACGGTAAGGAGGAAATCAGAGCAAGAGACTTGTTCCCAGCCCTTTGGATTCCAGACTTGTTCATGAGCAGAGTGGAGCAGAATGGCGAATGGACTTTGTTCTCTCCAAACGAGGCTCCTGGCTTGGCCGATGTTTACGGTGACGAATTCAAGGAGTTGTACGAGAAGTACGAAAGAGAGGGACGTGGAAGAACTACTGTCAAGGCCCAAAAGCTTTGGTACGCCATTTTGGAGGCTCAAACCGAGACCGGTACTCCTTTCATGTTGTACAAGGACGCTTGCAACTCGAAGTCCAACCAGAAGAACTTGGGTATGATCAAGTCTTCTAACTTGTGTTGCGAGATCGTTGAGTATTCTGATGTCGATGAAGTTGCCGTTTGCAACTTGGCCTCCATTGCCTTGCCATCTTTTGTTGAGAAAGACTCTACCAGTACGTGGTACAACTTCGACAAGTTGCACGAGGTGACCAAGGCCGTTACCAGAAACTTGAACAGGATCATCGACCGTAACTACTACCCAGTTGAGGAGGCCCGCAAATCCAACATGAGAAACAGACCAATTGCTCTTGGTGTGCAAGGTCTTGCCGATGCTTTCATGACTTTGAGATTGCCATTTGACTCGCAAGAGGCAAGAGAGTTGAACATCCAGATTTTCGAGACTATTTACCATGCAGCCGTCGAGTCTTCGATTGAGCTCGCCAAAGAAGAAGGTCCTTACGAGAGTTACCCAGGCTCTCCAGCTTCTCAAGGTCTTTTGCAATTTGACTTGTGGAACAGAAAACCAACTGAGTTGTGGGAGTGGGACACTTTGAAGCAGAACCTCGCCAAGTACGGAATTAGAAACTCCCTTTTGGTTGCTCCTATGCCAACTGCATCCACTTCGCAAATTTTGGGTAACAACGAGTGTTTCGAGCCATACACCTCCAACATTTACTCCAGAAGAGTTCTTGCAGGAGAGTTCCAGATTGTCAACCCACACATGTTGAAGGACTTGGTTGATCTTGGTCTTTGGGACAAAGCCATGAAGGACAGCATCATTGCCAACAACGGATCCATCCAAGACTTGCCTAATGTTCCTGACGAAATTAAGGCCTTGTACAAGACCGTGTGGGAGATCTCGCAGAAGCACATTATCGACATGGCTGCCGACAGAGCTGCCTTCATTGACCAGTCGCAATCTTTGAACATTCACATCAAGGACCCAACAATGGGCAAGTTGACATCGATGCATTTCTACGGCTGGAAAAAGGGATTGAAGACCGGTATGTACTACTTGAGAACGCAAGCTGCTGCCGCTGCCATTCAGTTCACTGTGGACCAAAACTCTGTTGCCAATGCAGGCAAGACCATTGCTTCGTTGGAGAAGTTGAACCAAAGAAAGTATGTCATCAAGGGATCTTCCCGAAGCGGATCGTCGTCCCCAGCTATCGGCGAGCGGGCTCGCGAAACATCCACAGCCCCAACGTCGTTGGAGAACTCGGTGAACGAGTTGAGTCTCACGGAGAAGACGGAGGATCAGGCCGAGAAGGCCACGGAGGAGGCCACGGAGGGGGCCAGCGAGGGCGGAGAGGGCGACATTTACAGCTCGGAGGCGATTGCGTGCGCCATCAACAACCCCGAGTCTTGCACTATGTGTTCCGGTTGATTTAGGGTAATATAAACGTATAATGAATAATTTGATAATCGAGGGTGGTGTAGGCAAATTCAATAAGGCTGATAAAGGCGAGTTTAATGAATTGTACGAAAATGCGATGAAGCCTGAAGTGGGTGAGTACAACCGTAGGCCGGTCTTCGAATTAATGGATACTGTATTCTACGGTGCAGCAAAGCGGCCCGGGGTTGACAAGGGCCCGAAATAACTTTCGGCGCACGCGGGCGTGCAGCTGGCTACCGCGCCCTTGCGTTTGCGGCAGCATTGAGAAGACCGACTCAAAGCACGAGCAAAGTAGGGCACCGTCTCTGCGCAGAAAGAATGTACTGTTTACGAACACGCGCGGCTTTACGGGATTGTCCTTTTTTTTCACGTGAGCACGTACAAGGCTGGGCGGGGTGTGCTGGCCGCTGAATAATGGGCGGACCGTAGTTGGGTGACGCAACGGTGAGCGAACTTAAGCTGACTTGTGCAGCAACCCGAAGCGGTTTTTATATATAGTTTTTAGCTTCGTCACCCCATGCGATGGCTCCGTTTAGATAGCAGATCTCGCTGCCGATGTTAACACAGGGTACAACAGGGTTCAACGCTCGCTGGCCGATAAGAGCTGGCGTGACCGCTAGAGCCGTGCGGTCGAGTAGTGGGAATCCGCTTCAAAACGCCTTATCGGCCCTGCGGCGCGCGGCACAAACCAGAGCCGTTCGGTTAATGGGCATGCAGCTGTTGCCGAAGGGCTGCAGAGAGGGAGCAGCGCACATAACGGTTGCGTTTCTCGCCAAAACGTGAACCGCTATTGCAGCTTGAACAAATGGCGTCCAGCGGGGCAAAACGAGCCACTCCGATGGGGACGGGCAAGCAGAAGTGCGGGCCGTCAGCGGACGTGGCGGCAGAAAGGCCCTCACGCCCGCCAACGGATGACATGCACCCGCGCAGTGACTCGCGCATCATGTGCGTGTGCGCATAGAGTGGTGTGGCATCAGGGCAGAGCCATGGTGCCCTGCTTTGGGAAGGTCGTAGTTGGAAGTCCACCGCCCCGAGCGGCCCTTCGGTCACTGCAGGCAAGCGGGGCCCGTAACAGGCCCCACGCCGCGCTGTCGGCCAGCGGAGCCACACGCATGGCCGCGGGTGCGTTATCGTACACCGCTGCGAGAACGATCAGATCACGCCCGTTTGTCACTCACTTCGGAATGGCAACAGCAGAGTGTTCCGGGCTTTCCGTACGAAAGTCCGCCAGACTTTGGCCGGCCCAACGGCGGTGGCAGAAGCGGCACCGGCAGTGGCAGCAGAGCGACATCGGCGCTCCACGCCGGACACCCCGCCGGACCGGCCCGCGGCCGGGCCTGCGAGACCCCGCTGGCCGCTCGCCGGCCATAGTCATCGCTGGCAGAAGCCACACGGCGGTTTCTGTCCCTGACAGCAGGGCGGTGGAGCGTGGTTGGTCAGACCGGCGCGCGAGATGGCTGTGTGCCGGCCGCATGCCCGATAGCCACTGTGCATGACGATGAAGCGGCCCGCTGTACGCGCCATTCCACGCATGGTGAGTTTATCGGGAAAGCATCTCCAGATGTGGCTATCGTGGATGAGTCCGTCCCTCATGTGGCGTGGGCCCGGCACGGTTTAAAAGGCCGTGGGGTCCACCCCTCCGGCGCCATCTCGGTCCAAATAGTTTCTGCTGCTCCTCCCAAGTCAGTACTCCGCCGCCGAGCCACCCATCTGTCACCATGGACAAAATCTTTAGCAAGCTCAAGTCCAGCGAGGCCGTGGTCCTGGAGGACAAGATCTCTGTCGACGACTCCGTGCACCAAAACGACCTTGAGGTCATCAAGTCCGCCGAGTTCGACCCCGTGACGTCTGCTCTTGCTGGCAAGCTTTCTCACGATGACTACGCCGGTATTCACACCGAGGACGACTCGCCATACCCGGAGGTCAGAGCCTCCGTGCCGTCCACCGACGACCCCACGCTCCCACAGTCCACCGTGCGTGCGTGGGTCCTCGGTATAATCTTGACCACCCTCGGATGTGGCATGAACACCTTGTTTTCCTTGCACAGTCCCTCCTTCTACATCACCACCTACGTGACCTCCATCTTGGCCTACCCTCTCGGTAAGCTCTGGGAGCGTTCGGTGCCTAACAAGAAGGTCTTTGGCGTCTCCTTGAACCCCGGGCCCTTCAACATCAAGGAGCACGGTATCATCACCATCATGGGTTCCGTTTCCTTCGGCGGAGGTGCCGCCTATGCCACCGACATTCTCGTGGCCCAGAACAAGTTCTACGGCTCCGACTACGGCGTCGGCTTCGCCATCTGCGCCATTTTGTCCACGCAAGTGATTGGTTTCTCGCTTGCCGGTATGGCCCGCAAGGTCTTGGTCGATGCTCCCTCTGCCATCTGGCCTTCCAACTTGGTCACCAGTACTTTCTTGAACAACATGCACGTCAACGAGAACCACCCAGCCAACGGCTGGACCATCTCCAGATTTGCGTTTTTCGCCACCGTGTTCTGCTGCTACTTCGTGTGGAGTTTCTTCCCATCTTACATCTTCACCGCCTTGTCCTACTTTGCTTGGCCTACGTGGATCGCCCCCAACAACGTTGTCGTCAACCAGATTTTCGGTGCCAGCAGTGGCATGGGTATGATGCCCATCACCTTCGACTGGAACCAGATCGCCGGTTACATTGGCTCGCCCTTGATTCCTCCAGCAGCCACCATCATGACCATTTTCGCTTCCATCGTGGTCATTTTCTGGGTCATTGTGCCTGCCTGCTACTTCACCAACCAGTGGTACGCCAAGTACATGCCTTTGTCTTCTTCTGGCTCTTACGACAGATACCAGTCCACCTACAACGTCTCCAAGATCGTGAACAAGGAGACCTTGACCTTCGACGAGGCTGCCTACAAGGAGTACTCGCCATTATTCATTTCTTCCACCTTCGCCATCTCCTACGGTTTGTCTTTTGCCTCCATCATCGCCACCTTGACCCACACCGCCTTGTTCCACGGCAAGGACATCATGAACCAGGTCAGGGCCAAGGAGGTTCCTGACGTGCACTTGCGTTTGATGAGACAAAACTACAAGAACATCCCGGAGTGGTGGTACGGCATCGTTTTCCTCATTTCATTTGCCCTCTCTATCGTCACCATCAGATGCTGGAACACTGAGATGCCCGTGTGGGCCTTGATTCTTGCGCTTGCCATTGCCATCATCTTCTTGTTGCCTGTGGGTATCATCTACTCCTTGACCAACATTGCCGTCGGCTTGAACGTCGTCACCGAGTTCATCGTCGGCTACATGATTCCAGGCAAGCCCTTGGCCATGATGTTCTTCAAGACCTTCGGCTACATCACCAACTACCAGGCCGTGACCTTCGCCCAAGACATGAAGTTGGGCCACTACTTGAAGATTGCTCCCCGCACTTTGTTCTGGGCCCAATTGGTTGCCACCTTGTGGGGCTGTTTTGTCCAGATCGGTGTTTTGAGATGGGCTTACGGCAACATCGACAACTTGTGTGAGCCCGGCCAAAAGAACAACTACACCTGTCCTAACGGTAAGGTTTTCTTCAACGCTTCTCTTATTTGGGGTGCCATCGGTCCTCAAAGAACGTTCGGTAGCGGTGCTGTCTACCACTCCATCTTGTTCTTCTTCTTCTTGGGTTTGATGCCTTTCGTCAACTGGGCCGTGTTGAGGAAGTGGCCAAACTCGAAGATCAAGTGGTTGAACTGGCCCGTGTTCTTTTCCGGTACCGGCTACATTCCCCCAGCCACGCCTTACAACTACACCACCTACTGCATGGTTGGTTTGTTCTCTGGTATTTTTGTCAAGAGAAAGTGGACTGCTTGGTTCTTCAAGTACAACTACTCTCTTTCCGCTGGTTTGGACATTGGTCTTGCATACTCCACCTTGATCATCTTCTTGTGTTTGCAATTGACCAACACCAATTTCCCCTCCTGGTGGGGTAACAACGTCGTCAACGGCACCCTCGACTCCAACATCGAGACCATCTCCATCTTGCTTAAGGAGGGTGAGTCTTTCGGCCCATCTACCTGGTAATTCTAATTTTTCCCATAGCCGAACGGCTATTTGTATACTTTATAGCAAAGCATTAATTGTCACCGCCGCGGCTGCAGCCTCGTGAATGGGCACTCTTGTCAGTATCTCTATTTCTCAGCCGCCGCAGCGCGCAGGGCGCTGCTGCAACGTGGGATGCGCGCGCGTGGATCTTTGTTGCGCAGCAGCCGGCGCCATTATTGCGTTGAGCAGAGCGTCTGCATTGCGTCCAAAGACGTTTGTGCGGGCGTCTCTAAACTCTAAATAGAAGCGCCCCAGCAGCACCAGGCCAGATTGCTGTGTGCCACTGTGAGTGGCCGCCGCCCAGGCTGGCGCAGGCAGCGCAGGCCAGATCCAGCGTCTGCACGCGCGCCTCACTGCGAGGAGCTCGAATATCACCGTCCCATCGGAAGCGCAATGACCCACCGCAGCCAGAGCTTTCCACGAATGCCAGAGGACATTGAGCTATCGGATTTCACGCAATCACAATCCACCAGCCGGTCCCGCACACGCACGGCGCTGCCCTTCGGCCCGGCGGGCGACGACAGCTACACCGACGCCGACGCGGACTCGGGGCTTCTTCTGGGCGGGCACAAGCCTAAAGCCACCACCGCCGCGTTCCAGCAGGCCGCGGGAGTCAGGCAGAAAATCCAGCACGGGCTCTCGGTGTTCTGGGCCGGCCCGGCCGTGGCCCGCGACGACGCGCCGCCGCCCATCGCGTCGCTCCGGTTCCTCGAGCTGATTCCGGCCAAACTACGGCTGCGGACATCGGCCACCACCCGAGGCGCGGTTTATGCCCTCTACGTGGCAATGTGGCTCGCCGTGTGGGCGCAGACGCTTCTCCCCTATCTCACGGCGCCGCCGGTGCTTCCCGATGGCACGGGCGTGGAGACGCTCACGTGTGGGCAGGCGGACCAGTTCTGGCGGGGCAAAAATGCCGCCTGCGGGCTCGATGCGCTGCGGTGCCCAGCGGTGGACACGGCGCACGATGTTTTCATCCGGTGCCCTGCTCTCTGCGACCGGGGCAGCTGGTTATACTCGCTGCGGGCGGTTGGGCCGGCGGTGGTGAAGTACACGGGCTTTTTTGTGGGCGGCGGCGAGAAAAAGAACGAGGAACCCGAAGCAGGAAAGAGGGAGGACGAGAACGAACAAGCCGGACAGACAGAAACCGAAAACGCGGTCCTCACCCAGCCGTACCGGGCAGACTCGTTCCCCTGCGGCGCCGCCGTGCACGCCGGGCTCGTGTCGCCGTTTTTCGGCGGCTGTGCCCGGCTCTCCTACAGCGGCGGCCAGGCGGACTTCCCTTCGGCCGGCGGCCACTACGGCGTGTCGGACTCCATCGCGTTCCGCTCGTTTTTCCCCATGTCGTTCGTGTTCCGGGCCCTGGCGGCCGTGCCCACGCACTGCGTGGACCCGCGGCTCTTGGTGTTGGTGGCCAACATTGTGCTCGGCGCCCCGGTGGTGTATTTTGCGCTGGGCGTGGTGTTCTACTGGACAATGGCCGTGGTGGGCTTCTGGACGATAGTGCTGGCCACGGACCCGCCGGTGCTCGTGGACCCGGCGGCGCCCGAGACGCTCTACCGCTTGGTTTCGCTCGGCTTGGAGCGCTTTCTCCCCACGTGCTTTGTGCTCCATGTGCTCTGGGTGGTGAGCGTGCGGCGGACGTTTCTGCCGCTGTTTGTGCCACCGGGAACGCCGCCTCTGCCCGCGTCTGCTTCTCTGCCACGGCTGCCGCAAACGCGGTCCAGCCTCACGCCCCTCCTCCTCTGGTACCCCATGTTCTGGCTCGGCGTGCTCAACAACATCTCGTTCGACCGCTTGCCCGTGGACCGCCTCACGTGGCACGACTTGCAGGTCCAGCCCGGCGCCTTGGCCACCGTGATGGTGGTGGCGCTGGGCCTAGTGGTGTGTGTGGGGGCGCAGGCGTGCTCGGTGTGGCGCCTGGGCCGCTTCTGGACGCTCTTGCCCGTGTACGCCGCCGTGTTTGCCGCCATGTGGGCGCTCGGCAGCTTGCCCGGCTTGACGCTCCGCATCCACCACTACATCTTTGCGCTTGTGTTCATTCCGGGCTGCTCCACGCGCGGTCGCACGGCGATGGCGTTCCAGGGCGTGCTTTTGGGCCTCTTTCTTCTGGGCGTGGCGCGCTGGGGCTTTGCTGCCGTGGCCGAGACAAACGTGTCGTTGTTGCGGGGCGAGCCCGAGGGCCGCGTGCTTGCGCCGGAGTTGGTGGGCGTCCAGAACGGCGTTCTTCTGTGGCGGGCACGGGCGCCCGACCCGCACCGCCCGCCGCCGTCTGCCGCCGACATTGAGCGCTTTTCGCAAGTGTCCCTCTTGGTCAACGACGTCGAGCGGTTCCGCGGCGACGACGACGGCAGCGTTGACCTCTTGCTGTTGTTGCAGAGCGACGAGCAGTACCAAGCGCTCGCGGCGCTGGCCGCCAACGCCACCGTGTACATCCGCATCGCCAAGTACTCCAAGGACAAGAGCGAGTACGGCGACTATACGCGGGCGGCCGAGTTGACGCTTCCGGGCTTTGAGCTCCAGCTTCCGCCGCCGGGCATCACATAGAGACGTCTACTCTGGCAGCAAGGAGTGCACGCCAGG
The DNA here is from genome assembly GCA_002893705.1 of Metschnikowia drosophilae. Classification (NCBI taxonomy): domain Eukaryota; kingdom Fungi; phylum Ascomycota; class Pichiomycetes; order Serinales; family Metschnikowiaceae; genus Metschnikowia; species Metschnikowia drosophilae. Next base: position 222,078 of record NXHC01000003.1, read on the forward strand.
ACAGCAGCTAGAAGTACATTGCATGGCACCGCAGCCGCCAAGCCACCGCAGCAGAATTGCAGCAAGTGGCATTGCAGTAGCATTGCAGTAGCATTGCAGTAGCATCGCATGGAGTAGCATCGCAGCCGCAACAGCGTGGCACGGCAGCGGTGGCTGCAAGAGCGACGTGGCGCGCAGGCCCGCGCGCAGGCCCCGCACCCGTGCACCACCACCTCCATCAACACGCCAGCTCAACAGCACCCACAGGTCCACACCCGGCGCCCACCATGAACGACTTCTCCGACTCCGGCGAGCTTTTCTCCATCCGCAACCAATTCTACACCGGCCAGCACCACAAGGTGGTCTCCACGGACTTCCGCCTGTTTTCCGCGCCCGTCCAGCCCAAGGTGTTGGAGTACCAGGTCCGCTCCACCGTGGCGCTCCTGCAAGACGCCTCGCAGTTGATCGACGAAGGCAAGGCGGTCTTGGCTGGCACAGACGACTTGTTTCTCGCGTTGCAGGCCTGGAACGACTTGAAGACGTTCGGCTCCGACGACTCCATGTACTTTGACGACATCACCGACGCCACGTTCGAGGCGCAGGCCGTGTTGACCGCGCTCTATTTGGTCAAGTTCCGCGGCAACGTCGAGCAGGCCGTGGCGTTGTTGACGCGCTTCACCGCCAAGGGCCTCGAAAACCCCTACGAGTTGGAGCCCTACTTGCTTTTGGTGCAGTTGCACCTCCACAGGGAGAACTTTGCCGACGCGGCCAAGATCTACCAGCGCTTCGAGAGCTTCCCGTACAGCTCGCGCGACGACATCGTGTACCATGTGTTGGAGAGCTGGGTCATGGCGGTCAAGGGCCAGACCGACAATATTTCCAACGCGTACTACTTCTATGACGAGTTGTTGTCCACCGACTTTGGCGACGACGCAGCCGCCAAGTTCCGCATCTTGAACGTGTTGTTTGTCATGACGTTGCAGTTGAAGCATTTCCCCGAGGCCCGCGAGTTGTTGGACCAGATTGCGTCCTTGGACTTGGCCGCGCCCGACGCAAACCTTCTTGCCAACAAGGTCACCCACGACTACCTCACCAACGGCGCGGCCGACGTGTTGGCGTTGTTGAAGCAGTTGGCTGCCGTGGCGCCCGACCACCAGTTGCTCGCCGACTTCAAGGAGAAGAACGAGCGCTTCGACGCCATCGTCGAGAAATACCAACCCGTGTAGCGGTTTGTATGGAATAGAATTAAAGCATCAGTCTTGTATATGTTCTCGAGCGTTTGTATGGGAAAAACAGCGTCGGTCTTGTTGTTCTCAAGCGTTTGTATGGGAGAAACAAAGCGTCAGTCTTGAAGATGTCCTGAAGAGAATGGCATTCTGTCCTTCTTTCTCTGGTCATACTGCTCTGGTCATTCTGTTCTGGTCCAGCTCTGATTCTGTTCTGGTCCTGTTCAATTCTGTTTTGGTTCTGCTCTGATTCTGTTCTGGTTCTGTTCGATTCTGTTTTGGTTCTGCTCTGATTCTGTTCTGGTCCTGTTCGATTCTGTTCTGGACCTGCTCTGATTCTGTTCCAGTCCTTTCTCGCCTCGAGGTTCTTCAACTGCATCGCCGTCATCTTTCATTTTCCATCTTCCATCTTCCTCCTTCCATCTTTCCTCTCCATCTTCATTCTTCTTTCTTCTTATCTGGTATCATTGTCTCATTGTATATAACTACTCCTCGATCTTGACCACGTCGCCGTGCTCGTTGAGCTTCAACCCGTCCGCGAGCAACCGCTTCTCAATCTCCTTCAACTCATTCTCTCTCTCCAAAAGCTCTCTTCTCTTGTTGATCAAGTCCTGATGCACGCGCTCCTCGAACTTCTTCAACCGCTCCTCCTCCAACTTGATCTGCTCCTCCTTGGCCAAGTAGTCCGACGAGCCCGCGTTGCTTTCAAGCCCTGGGCTCTCGTCTTGGCTGTACTGGAACTGCTTGCCGGACAACGCCTCGGTTCTGTAGTTCTCGTAAATCACGTCGTGCGTGATTTCCTTGAGCTCGTTCAAGTGCGTGATTAGAAGCACGTTTTTCAAAATGGTGAAGTCGTTGAACTCGGGCAACTCCACGTTGATGGGAACCGCGTAGTCGGGGTTCAACACACGCAACTTGATCATCTCGTCGTCATCCTTGGACTCCTCGTACGTGTTGGCACCAATCACTGCAAACGGAATCAACAGGTTCAAGTACTTGTTGTATGCAATGATCTCGTCATCTATGTAGTCCTCCTCGTACTCGTACTCGTTGAACTTGTAGTAGTTGATCTTGTAGTGGTCCATGTCCTCGAGAATGAGCCTCTTGTTGAGCTTCAACTCCGCAGGCGTCAACGAGTCCGCCTTGCTGATCACGGGAATGAGGTTGACAAGGTTGCTCACATGTTGCATGAACTTGATGTCGATCTCGGACAACCCGTGGCCGGTCGAGTTGATCATGTAAAGCAACGCATGGATCCTACCGTCCTTGAAACGTGGGTTTCTCTTCACCCTGCTCTCTTCCAACAACACCTCGTCATACTGGTGTCTGACAAAGTCCACCACCACCTTGAAGTCCTCGTCGCAATCGATGCCGTTGGCGAAGTTGGGGGTGTCGATGATGTTCAACGAGATCTTGTGGCCCTCGTTGTCCTCCAACTCCACGTTCTCATGTCTCAACGTGAGCTTCTTCGTGGCCGGGTCTTGCGTGGCCGTCAGGGACGTGGGCACGATGGTGCTGCCTCCACACAACGAATTGATGAACGTGGACCGGCCCAGCCCTGACTCTCCAATCACCATGAAGGAGAAGTTGATGGACTTCTTAATGATTTTCCGCTTTCTCAAAGAGCCTGAAGATCTGTTGTAGTCGGTCATGACGGGTTCCTGTTGATGCACTAGACAAGATCCATGTTTACTTTTTCCGCCACGTCTGCAAGCGCACTACTGCGGGCGGTGTCGGGTGAAACACTAGGTGCCCGAAATGTCGCTCCAGTGCAAAGCGAACGTCCGCAACTGCAAAAAATGCCCGGGGCCGCAAAAGCCATCGAGGGAACCCACTGCCCTTTATAATTCTACAGCCGCTGCACGTCGTTTCTTTTTTGTATTATGAAACACGATTCATTGCAGCCATTCAGGCTGCGCTCGCCGCCGGGCTTATAAAAGCTACGCGCTCGCCCAACCAGTCGAAACAAAATGGGCAAAATTTGAAGGCTCTTTTGGAAGTTGGGAAGCCGTTTCACACCTGAAGGCACAATGTCAAACATCATTACGCAGCAGCCCATCTTTGACTCGTCCAGCGGCCTACTTGCGCGCAGGCACTGCTCTACGATTTATGCACGGCCCACTACAGTCACCCACTCGAGGCAAACTATTTCGAATTGAACATTGTACATTTTGCATACGATAACTAGATCCATCTCTTTTTGTTGGCAGTGGACAAGCTAGCCTGCAGCACTCTTTCGGAAGCAGGATAGAAGTAGGTTGGGTAGCCAGCCACCGTGGCGGTGTTGAAAACGGAGGTCACCGTGTAACTCCAACCGGGGGTGATGGTGGAGTACACGTTTGGCGATGGACTAATCGACGTGTATGGGGTGTATGCGGAAGAGGCGTGGCGTCTGGACAACGTGCTGTGGGAAATGGAGGAGCCAGGCTGCGTTTGCATTGGCGCATATCTAGTCTTACCCGTTTGCAGGGTGTAAGTGACAGAGAATGACTTGGAGTTGACGGAGGTGGCGGCAGCACCAAGAGACAGCTGGGCATCTGGCTGATCACCCGTGACACTGAGGAGAGACATGGAGAACGAAATGTCGGACTCCGTGCCTTTCATGTCGGTCAACTTGAACCGAGGCGAATAGTGGATGGTGTACTTGTTGTCACCAAAGTCAGCATAGACCTGGACGAAATAAGTGCCGTCCGGAAGGTCGCTTTGGTCGATCGTGGCGGCGTACGACGTTGCCGAATCATCCAAGTCGGATGTGAATGTGGAAACCAGCTGGATGTCGCTGTTTGGACCGGTGCACAACACGACGGCATAGCTGACCACGTTACTCAAAGAGGAGTCAGAGTCAGAGTCGTCGGTGTCGTCGCTCCATTTGACTGTGAACGAGGCAGTACCACTGGATCCGGAAAAGGAAGCTCCGGACTTGGGGGCAGAGATGGCCACATCGGCGACCGCAAAGCTGAGAAGCGTTAGAAAGAAGGCAACGAGTGTGAAGTGACGCATGTTTGAGTCGGAGGAAAGCGTTCAGTCAAGGGAGAGAAGCCGCTTCGTGAATGTTGGCTTGGGAGATGTTGATGCACACGAGCAAGGCTCAAAACAGGCGAGGTGGAGAGCGCCTGCTGATATTATGGGTATGGGAAGAGCACCGCTGGGGAGAGGGGGGAAAGGGGAACCACAGGCTGGGTTGTCGTGGAGAAGAGGCCGAGGGATAGCTCAAAGAGGTGAAGGGGATTTCAAAAGAAAAGTTCCAGACAGGGCTGTGCGACCGCGGTGCCCCCATGTGCAGGCGCCCGTCATTGCTGCGGTGCGCGCCTGGCGATGCCAGGCAATAACAAAGCACGCACCCGTGCACCCGCACATCCACATCCACATTCCTGTGCGCGTTTCAGCTCTGTCACGTGTACCGCCCGCGTACAGCATTCACAGGAGCATCTCCAGCGACAGCCCACACGGAAATGTTCAGACGAGTGCTTCCCCGAGCCGGCGCCAGTCGGCTGTTCAACATGGCGCCCCGCGTGACGCCAGTCAGGCGTGCACCTGCAGGCGCAGCCGCCAGGGCAAATGGTGCCGTCACAGCAGCTCCAGCAGCCCAGGCAGCTCCAACTTCAACTCCAACTGCAGCCGCTGGAACCGAGCCATCGCCGGAAGCTTCTGCGCTGCAGGCCACACAATCCGGCTCCAGTTTCACCTTGCACGACTCGCCTTTGCTAGGCCCAGCCGAGGCGGGCATCGACTGGTCGGACTCGTTCCACGGCTTGGGCCAAGCGGCGTTTGCCCGCGAGGTGGCGGACGTGCTTTTGGCGCCGCTTCCGACTGAGGACATCGAGATCAAGCCGGATGGGCTTCTCTACCTCCCGGAAATCAAGTACAGACGGATTTTGAATCGTGCTTTTGGGCCTGGCGGCTGGGGTTTGGCGCCACGCACGGAAACGCTTGTCACGCCCAAGCAGGTGAGCCGTGAGTACGCGTTGGTGTGCAACGGACGGTTGGTTTCTGTGGCCCGAGGCGAGCAGGATTACTTTGGCGGCGATGAGAAAATCACCACGGCGTTGGAGGGCTGCAAGAGCAACGCGTTGATGCGGTGCTGCAAGGACTTGGGTGTGGCCAGCGAGTTGTGGGACCCGTCTTTCATCCGGCGGTTCAAGAAGGAGTTCTGTGACGAGAAGTTTGCGGAGCACGTGGTCACGAAGAAGAAGAAGAAGCTCTGGAAGTTGAAGACAAACAGTTTCGACTATCCATTCAAGGCGTGCTGAGCGCAACTGGCTGCCCCTAGAGAACACGACCTGGTGGCTTTCAAAGATGGCCTCGGGCGCCAACAGAACCGGCTCACGCGGTGTCTGGCGCTGGCCTCAACAGATTGCTAGCTTTGCTGAGGCACCGGCGGCTTCTGAGCTTGTTCCTGGTGCCCGGGCCGCTCGATGGCCTGTCAATCCAGCGCGACTGGCCTTGCTTGAATAAAGAGCAGTGCCAAATACCGGGAGCAAGATTTCACATGGTGAAAGGTAAGACTCCACGCGGCGAAAAGCGCAAGTATCTATATGGTGAGTTCGGCAAGCATCTACGTGGTGAAAAACGCATACATGCTGAGTCCGGCAAGTCTCTATGAGGGTTCCTACAAGATGGAACACCCGCCAACATGCTGACCCGGCGAGTATCTACATGAGAGAGGTCGACTGGAGCTGTAAGTAGTCATCCAGTACAAATCTATTTTCCGAGCCTCTTGTCAATAAACGAATCATGTTCCGATCGTTGTTATGTTACACGCGAATGCCTATATGCTAATTATTGCTTGAGGATACCTCTGCCCTCTCCCAAAGCCTCAACGGTCTGCGAGGCGGGTCTTCTCTTCCACACATCCCAGAAGCCTTGTTGGCCCAAGACCTCGTCGGAGTTGGCAGCAGCGAAACGCACGTCCTGACTGGCGGACGAGTTGGACTGCGACCAGGCAACCTGCTCGGAAAGAGCACTCAAGAACGCACCGCCAAGACCAGACATGAGCTTGTGCTTGGCTGGCATCAGCTTGAAGCCGGCGGTCAACAACACCAAGTTTCCGGCGCCCACGGCCCAGAAGGTGTTCCAGCCATCGTGCTTCTCTCTCAAGTTGGCCAACATGCCTCTGGCGCCGACGGCGATAGTGGCAAATGCGGTGGCACCAATGGGCAAGCCGACCTTAAACGTGGTTCTCTTCCACAAGTACATCCAGCCGTATGCACCGGCAGTGCTGTAGAAACCAAACTTGAACACCTGGGTGGCCTGTTTCTTGGTGTCAACGGGCTCCCACTTTGGGTAGGCGTCGGAGCTGAAAAGCCGGGCAAATGGCGAGGGCCACTTGTTGGAAGAGTCCGGGTAGACTGTGGGGGCAGCGGGTTCAGCCATGATGGAGGAGGATGGAGGAGCTGGAGTTGGTGGAAGAGGCCAATCAAGAGCAGGGGAAAAAAAGCGGCGGGCGGTGCGCACCCGTGCCTCAGACAGCAGGATGAAGCGGAGGCACTCAGCGGCCGCTTGGGCCGCGCACGCCGCACGGCGGCACCTAAAATTTTTTCGGCCGGCGTGGCAGCAAACCAAGCACCACCATGAACAGAACACTCGCCGTCACCTCGATTGCGGCCGCCGGCCTTCTCGGCTACGCGGTGTATTTCGACTACTCGCGCAGAACGTCGCCCGACTTCAGAAAGCAGTTGAAGAAGCGCTCGGTCCACGAGAAGAAGCAGGCCGCCAAGCAACAGGAGGAGTCCAGAAAGGCCAAGATGCATGAGGTCAAGAAGGCTTTGGCCGAGGACCTCGCCGCCAACCCAATTCCAACGGACCTCGCCAAAAAGGAGGAGTTTTTCATGGAGCAGGTGGCCACCGGAGAGCAGTTGGCCAACAACCCTGCCACCAAGATCGACGCCGCCTTGCGTTTCTACAAGGCGTTGGCCGTGTACCCCAACCCAACTGACATCTTGGGCATCTACCAGAAGACCGTGCCCGAGGACGTGTACGAGACATTGGTGATGATGATTGCCATCCAGCCTCCTGCCACCATTGCCAACATCATGGGCGGCGCCGCCGGTGTCTCCGGCGCAGCATCTGCCGCCAACGTGGCTGCCGCCGCTGCCGCTGCCGAAGCCAAGCCTTCTGAAACGGACTTGGACTAAGCTTTTTGGTTTCCACCACCTTATGACTTCATGATTGGGATTCCTGGGCGTATATAGAGACGGGCGGAAGAAGGAAAGCGGGGCCGAGCCAGATGAAGTGGAAGCGGCGGACCGCCGACTGCCGAATGCCGACTGTCGACTGTCGATCTGTCGATCTGCCGAACTGCAAAATAACCGTATAGCTGAATAGAGCAGGTGTGCCTAGCGCCGCCGGTGTTGCGATTGAAGTGGACTTGATTGATTTTTCCTTTGCTTTCGGAGCTTTTTATCTTTCTGAGCATTTTGTAATCTTGCATGTTTTGCTGGTCGGATTGTTCGTGGCTTTTTGGCCCTTCAGTCATTTTACCCCAGGAAGTGTAAACTGTTCCATGATTGAGCGGCTACTTTGGCGGTCTGGATGTTTTTTTTTCTGCTTCTCCAAAACTTTTTGAAACCCGATTGGCTTCATGCTCCTCGATCTCTGTGCTTCCTCTTCTTTCTTCAAACCTCTTTCATCAAACTTGGCTTGTGGAGCGTGGCCTCCTAATTCGGCTTTGATGGCCCCCATTTGTTATCCGCTCCCTTGTGCTTGGCTTTGAACTCAAGCCTAACTTTGCATCTCAGCATCCCCCACCAACTTGCTCCTCCGTTTCCTTGCATTCTGGCCACGCTTCAGCTTCTCCATTTTCTCAGCCCTCTTTGCTTCTTTTTGTCCGGATCTCTTTTGTGTGAAATCTTCCGCAAATCTCTTGATCACTCCATATTTCTCTTGGCCCTCCTCTTTGGGCAGCCTCTGCAATGATTCCTCTACACTTCCTTCATTGTTCTTTTTTTGCAACTGCCTCCTTCCCCGTTTTCTCAGCCACCGCCGCGCGCGCCGCATGGCGGCTGCGACAACTATATAAGAAGGCCATCCCCCTCGTTTTCGCCAGCGCTCCGTCTGTTTGCCCCATGCTCGGCCAAGTGCTTGCCGCCGCCTCCGCTGTCCTCGCCGTCGCCACCGCCGCAAACGCGTCCGCGCCGCACGCCAACGTCACCGCCTTCGCCAACGCGTCGGCGCCGTTTTCTTACCATTCCTCCAACACGTCCAATGACTTCCAGTACCAGGGCGTGGCGCTCGGCGGGTGGCTATTGCTCGAACCGTACATCACGCCGTCGTTGTTCCTCCAGTTCAACGCGTCCTCCGGCAACGCGTCCGACATTCCTGCGGACGAGTACCACTTTTGCCAGCAGCTCGGCTCCGACGAGGCCGCCCGCCAGCTCGAGCGCCACTGGCTGACGTTCTACAACGAGTCTGACTTCAGCGACATGCGCGCGTACGGCTTCAACATGGTGCGTATCCCCATCGGCTACTGGGCGTTCTCCACGTTCAACGGCGAGCCGTACGTGGCCGGCGCCCAGAAATACTTGGACAAGGCCATTGGCTGGGCCCAGGACAACGACTTGAAAGTCTGGATCGACTTGCACGGCGCACCGGGCTCGCAGAATGGTTTCGACAACTCCGGACTCTTCCGGGACCTTGAGCCCGGTTGGCAGGCCAACGCGCTGAACGTGGTCAACACGCTCGACGTACTCCAGCAAATCTACACCAAGTACGGCGCCGGCGATTACGCCAACACCGTGCTTGGCATCGAGGTGTTGAACGAGCCCATGGGCCCAAAGCTCAACATGGCCGCGTTGAAACGCTTCTACCGCTCGGCGTACGCCAACGCCCGCATCTACCAGGACGTCAACAACACGGTGGTGTTCCACGACGCGTTCCAGAGCACGGGCTACTGGGACGACTTCCTCAACAGCCACGGCTCTGGCCCAGCCCGCCTCCAGAACTATAACATCCTCGTGGACCACCATCACTACGAGGTGTTCAGCGCGGGCCAGCTCAACGCGTCCATCGCCGACCACATCGACAGCATCAAGAACTACGCGTCCGCAATCCACGCCGAGTCCGGCCATCCCGCTGTCGTGGGTGAGTGGAGTGCAGCGCTCACCGACTGCACCCCGTGGCTCAATGGCGTGCGTTACGGCTACCGCTGGGAGGGCACGGCACCGTACGAAAACGACCCCATCCACAGCCCGGCGCTCGGCTCGTGCGCTGACATCAACAACTGGAGCGCGTGGTCGGACGCTCACAAGCGTTATACGCGCAAGTTTGTGGAGATCCAGTTGGACCAGTACGAGGCCAAGATGAACGGCTGGATCTTCTGGTGCTACAAGACCGAAACGTCCATCGAGTGGGACTTCCGGCGGCTCGCGAAGCTCGGTCTTTTCCCGCAGCCGTTTTCCGACCGCCAGTATATCCACAACGGCACCGACACAAAGCCCGAAAAAAGCGCCGGCGCCCGCGCGACTGCCCTGCGCTGGCTTGTGGCGTGCCTAGCGTGCGTAGCGCCGCTCTGGTGGTTCCCATGATGACACGTCACGTGCGCGCCGGCCGTTCCACCGTCTTTTCCAACCGTCGGCACACGCTCTCCGGCCATCCCACCATGTCTGTTAACGTTGCCATCATCGGCGCCGGTGTCGTCGGCTCCGCGTTCATCCGCCAGTTAAAGAACTTGAACTTTCACGTGAAGTTCGACGTGGTATACTTGGCCAGAAGCTCCAAGGAGGCGGTGTTCTCCGCCGACCTCACTCCCGTCGACTTGCTGTCCTTCCAGACCGCGTCCGCCCAGCCTGTGTTGCCATTGGCCGAGTTGGTGGCTTTCTTGAAGAAGTCTTCCAAGCCCTCCATCTTGATCGACAACACGTCCAACGCCGCCATCGCCGACTATTACCCGGAGTTTGTCAAGCAGGGCATTTCCATTGCCACGCCTAACAAGAAGGCCTTCTCCTCTTCCTTGGCCACCTGGAACGAGATCTTCGCCAACTCCGCTGCTCCAGGCGGCGGCCTCGTCTACCACGAGTCCACCGTTGGCGCAGGCTTGCCCATCATCGGCCCATTGAGAGACTTGGTTGCCACGGGTGACAAGGTCGAGAAGATCGAGGGTATTTTGTCCGGCTCCTTGTCCTACATCTTCAACTCTCTCTCTACCAGCGAGCAGACCTCCACCAAGTTCTCCGACGTTGTCAACGTCGCCAAGGAGTTGGGCTACCTCGAGCCAGATCCAAGAGACGACTTGAACGGTATGGATTTTGCCAGAAAGGTGACCATCTTGGCCAGGATCGCTGGCTTCGATGTCGAGTCGCCAACTTCCTTTGCCGTGGACTCCTTGGTCCCTAAGGACTTGGAGGCTTGTGCTACCGGCGCTGAGTTTTTGGAGAAGTTGCCAAACTACGATGCTGACTTCCAAAAGCGCAAGGACGATGCTTTGGCCGAGAACAAGGTCTTGAGATACGTCGGCCAAGTTGACTTCAAGGCCAACAAGGTTTCCGTCGGTATCGCAAAGTACGACTTTGACCATCCATTCGCTTCGTTGAAGGGCTCCGACAACGTCGTCTCGATCAAAACCGAGAGATACCCTAACCCATTGATCATCCAGGGTGCTGGCGCCGGTGCTGAGGTCACTGCCCACGGAGTCTTGGCTGACGCCCTTAAGATCGCTGAAAGACTCGTTTAAAGTCAAGCGATGGTCTAAAAGATTCGTAATTGATGGCCATAGATGTCTATATACAATTTACATGCCATCAACAAATGCGGCATCAATGTCTTCCTCCAAAAACATGGTAGCATCTCTAAACACCCGTCTCAAAAACTCCTCGTCATTACACTTCTCCCGGAAGTCAAGCATCACTTTTTGCGAGTTGAACGTGACGTTTTTCGTCAGCTGCTCGGCGATGGAGTTGACAAACGTGTTGGATCTCAAGATATGCACGTTGTTGGGTGCCATAAAGAATTCGCCGTTGTCTCTGAGCTCCACAATGTAGGATCCAGATTTGTGAATGAACTGGGCGTATTTGAAGCTAGACTTTCCCCAACTGTAGCAAATCTCAATGTGATCTTTCAGGAAGAAGGACGTGCCTCGGTTGTCCAACAAAAAATCTGTCACCTTCAAAAAGTGCAACTGGAAATAGAACTTGTTGGCCTTGAGGATTTCTAGATCTTTGAACTCGTCGTCGACTAGAGGATTGATCGCCAACTTCAAATCCACAAAGGAGTGGAACGGATTCACTTCCGGGATTATGCAGAGCTCTCTCCAGGGCGTCTCGACAAGCTTCAACCCGTACCTTTCGCAAAATCTCGACCAGCTTATAATGGACTCGTCAATGAACTTTGTTGTTGTGTTGAGCCATTTGAGTCGGATATGGTAACAGTGCTCGGGGTTGTGAACCGTATCGTAATGCACATCTAGAAGCTCAGGGCGGAATGATTTTTTCTGGGGATCGCAATTGTACTTGATATGCCGACTGATCAAGAATTTCTTCTTTTTCTTGAGCTTCTGCGAATCTGTCAACGATGAGTTTTCACTCTCCGGTTGCAAGTGCAGAGAAATGATTCTGCGCAAGTCCGAGCTGTTGTCAATAGCGTTCGAAGAATTTGAATTGTTTCTGGTGTGGGTTGGGCTGTTGACAGCAGCCGAGTTTGGAGTGTTGGGTGTTGATGTGGGCGTAGCAACGTCCTTGGTCTTTTCCTTCTCTCTTTCCTCCGGCAACTGAGGTGCCTTCTTGCGAAACCAGCTGTTGGAGACTTTCTTGTTTTTGTAGCTGTTGTCCACATAAGGCTCGCTGAACTCGTAGAAGTAATGCCCGTCCAAGAAGCCGTGTCTATTTTCCACATGGATAAAAAGTTTCCTGTCCATGAGTGACTGTCCGTATTCTGTGGCCAGCTCGCGTGTTTCAATGTCATCAAACAGTTTGACCAACCATGAAACCATATCACTGCCTAGGAAACAATGTGGGTGTAATTTGAAGTGCCAGGTACGATCGACCAACTGAAGCCCTCCCTCCCTTTGCAATTCTTGGGCCAATTGGGCTAGCTCTATGTTCATATTGAAACGCAGGCCATCCGTCATCATCAACGAGTTACTTGGGCGAGTTCCGCTGCTGTCGAAATACTCGGCCTGTTCGTTAAGAAAATCATGGAGGTTTCCAGTGTAGAAATTAATCTCAGGCGCCACCTCATTTCTGTCAGTGTCAGCTTCATTTTCTGATATCACTTTGCCTCGCTCAATAAGGACAATGAGTTTCCTCAACCCCTCAAGACGAGTTTCTTCCTCTGTCAACTTTTCATTATTAATGTGGAACGCGTTCGAGGGAAACTCTCCTGGCATGATAACAAATTTCATTTTGTGAAACTCCTTCCTCGATTCGGAAACAGCATCTTCGTAGCCTGCTAGAAGTTGGTCAAACTGATTCCAGCTGAATCCCGAATCTGTAGAATCTGCGAGTTTAGTTTTGGACGCTGTGTACTCATCTGCGTATCTGGTTCTCACAAGAGGATGTTTCCAGCCATCATCTTGCATTCCGAGAAGTATTTTTTTGTTTTCTTGGTTGGGAACTTTTCTAAAAAGCTGGACATTCAATGACCCCGTGTAATCGTAAAATATTCTGTGTATCTCGTCATTCAAAGACATGTAGATTCTTGATCCGACACAGTCCTGTGCCGGGAAGTATTTGATAATTCCCTGAGGATAGCCGCCGGATTTTCTTTGTGCTTCGACCTCGTTGACTTTGTCACCATAGCAGATTTGAAACCCCATTGCCAATCTGAGTCGGATCATTTCTCTCATCAAGTCTCTCGTTGTGCGCAATTCAAGCCTGTTCTCATTGTTGAGAGTGAGCACGTAAATTTGGAACGTGTAGTCCGAGTCTAATTTAACATTAGAAGGAAACAAAGTTGTGCCGATGGGAAGCGCTGCTGGTGCTTTCATTGAACGCCACTTAAACATTTTTCTTTTGATGTGTGGCGGGAACACGTCTGTCCATCTGCTGCATTCAGTTGCACGTACGTGCTGCTCCTCTGATGGGTTAATGACGTTCATCCAATATGGGTTGCTTATTGCCTCCTCATCCATCGCATCCACAGCGGTTGGAGCCTTGGAAGTTTTAGTATCTTTGCTGGGTCCGAATTCTCTTCGCTTCTGCTTCTGTGACCGGCTAGGTTTTGTCAGCTCCGGTGTCTTCTTCCTTTCACTCACTGGCAGGGCACCTCGTTGGGAAAGCTCGTCTGTGCTTTTGTTACCAGACATACTTTTCAACAGTAGTTCTGCCAAGGAGTTGACTCTCGACCCTAACACTCTCGGAACGCGGGACACTCTTTGCTCCTCGCCAGCCTTGTTGAGCGTGTACAACGACGACAAAGCGGTGTTTGCCATTGACGTATTTGTCACCCATCCGGTCACACTCGGAGTTGTGGTTGAAACATTTGTTAGGGCCCGGCTTGTGGGATTAATTTCCTTCTGGCCTCTGTTCATCAACGAAAGAGAAAAGGGGCTGGAATCTTTTTGCTCGGCTGTAGTAATTGAGCTGGATGTATGTGTTTTGGATAGAAGCGGTCTGCTGACAGGCTGAAATACGGCCTCATCGTACAGTGACATAGCCTCCACCACGGGAATCTTTTCATCGAATGAGATGCGGCTGAGCTGAATGTCTTTCACTTCGTTTTCCATCAAACCCATCATTTGAAGCTCGTAAATTTTGCAGCGGGGAATCCACAGCTGGGTTTCTTTTGTTGCAGCCGCGTAGAAGGAAATATCACACCATTTGGGCACACAGAAGCACACCTCACCTTTCTCAGTTCTGTAGCGAAAGAGCGGGACGGTGTGGAGAGGTGGCTGGCTCAAGCAAATAATGTCCAATGCGCAATCCAAGCTGAACATATTTTTTGAAGTATCCACCATGAGCTTGTAATCAACGTCAAAGAGACCTGTGCCCGGCGAAATAACCACCAAGTGGTTAATGGAGTGCCGTAGATCGGTGTTTCGGTATTTATCGGACACCAAACTCAAGCTGAGGTTGATGGCCTCGAGAAGATTGCCCTTCACCGCCGGACACGGCTCGCCGGTTATCTTATAGTTCCCATTTGACTCTAAATGAAGCAAGATGTCACGCTTGAAGTTGGCGAACTCGAGACGGAGGTTCGCCATGATTCGGTCCCATATGAACACGCTGACTTGGTCTACCACGACACGGTAATAGTCCTGACGGTGTGAAGGACGGATTCCACTGCCGAGGTTCATCCACGGCGATAGCGTCAAGTCCACGGTGGTGAAGAGAACGATTGTGATGGCGTGGTGCGAGTTGTTAGACCTCCACTTGCGGAAGATGAGGGGAAAGAGGGTGTTGACAAGCTTGTGGAACATGATCTCGCCATTCTCCTCAAAGTGCCACATTTCTCTCGAGAGCTGGACGAGGAAAACGAGCTTGGCGCTTTCGGAGCGGAACACGATGTTGGTGTTGTTGCCAATGTAGCCGCTGACGCATTTGCGGCCGTTCTTGAAGAGGCCTTGGAAACTGCCGATTCTAAAGCCCAAGTAAATAACCTTCTGGTCCACGTAGCAGCACGAGCCCACCAACGAGGACGCCAAGCTCCACTGCGAGTCTCTGGAGAAGTTGACGTCTTTCAAGTAAATTTCTGCGCTGTCAAGCTCCACGTCCTCCGTTTTGGGCACGGGCGTGATCTGCACGGCCGAGCGGGGCGAGATGTCGAGGAGCTTCAGAAGCAGCGAGATCAACGAGATCTGGAACGCTGGCTTCGGCTTGGCGGCCTGCGCCACGGCACTGGCGCTCAATCCGGGCGGTGCCTTGGCCAAGATGTTCTTTTCGGTCACGGTGAAGAAAAACCGCTGCGTCGCCACCGGCGGCGCCGTCCCCTCTTTGACCACCCTTTCGAGCTGGTACACGTTTCCCACGCGCACGCCAGGAAGAGCCGTCGGATCCACCACAACGTCTTCGGTATACGACGCGTATTCGTGGAACCACACGGTCAATTGCACAGGCCCTGAGTGCACAGTATCAGCGGGAAAAGCGCCCGGAACGGTGTTGGCGGAGGCCGGGAGATGAAGTGCTGCCGGACCCGAAGATAAACCAGCACCGGCCCCGCCGTGGGTGTCGCCCATGCTTTTCAGGTGGATAAGCCGCGGCAGCAGGTGGTGTGCGGCCGGCTCGGAGACGTTACGGAGGCGTTCCGTGCCGTGCGCAATGGACGTTTTGGACTTGCCCACAATCAACGTGGTGCCCACATTTTTCATGTTGCCCATGGTGGACGATCTGCTGGCGGCTAGCGCGTCCCACTCGGCGTCGCGGTTTTTGGGCTGTCGTAGAAATTCCGACAAGTTGTCGGGCTGTCGGGCGGAGCGTTCCGTCTTGGACCACCGGGCGTGTTGCATTGGGACAGAGGTGGCTGGTGATGGTGGAGGTGAAGGTGGAGGGAGATGAGAGTGGGCCGCGCGCGGGGCCGTGCGGCGGGAGCCGGTGGATTGGATCTGGTGTTTGTTCTTTTCTTTTCTTATTTTATATCCTTCTTTACTTTTATCCCTTTCCTTTGATTATTCTTTCCTTTCTGTTCGTTTTTTTTTTTTTTTTTTTTTTTTTTTTTTTGTTTTT
>NXHC01000003.1:237934-370185 GCA_002893705.1 Metschnikowia drosophilae
TTTTTTTTTTTTTTTTTGCTTTTCTTTTCGGTTACGAATGGTTTCTCTTTTCGCCACCTGCTGTGTTTCCAGTAGTCCTATTTTCCAATTCGTGGTAGCGCTTCTGAGCGGCATTCGCGCCACCTCCTCCTGCTCTTTCTGGCCCCTTCGGAACTGCTGATCTCGGAAAACTAGAATGAAAGTTAGCATGAAACAGAATGAAACAGAATGAAATTAGAAGAATTAGAAGAATGTAAACACACACTTGCATCGAAGCAAGAAAGGGCTTTTCCAGGCAAACCGGCGGGTAAAAGAAAAGAAAACAGCCCAAAAGGAGAGCAGAAAAGCTAAGCGCTCTTCACAACAAACTCGGCAAGGAACCACGCGTGGAACCGGGAGTCGTCAGAAAGCTCCGGATGAAACGACGTGCCTAGTTTGTTTCCCTGGCGAACGGCCACCACCAACCCATTTTGAAGCGAAAAGAGCACCTCCACGGGAGCTTCATTGAGGCACGGGCTGACGCTGACACAGGGCTCGGCTGCCGCCGCAGGCGCCCTAAGCTCCTTTCCGTTTTCCGTTTCCGATCCCTGCCCTTTCCTTTCCAGCGGCCCAAAACCGCCAGGGGCGCCCGCCGTTTTTGCAGCCGTGACCCCCGAAACAACCGGGGCCCGGATGAACACGGCGCGAAACCCGTGCACCCCCGGGGCAAAGGCGCTAAAGTCGCACGTCTGCTCAAACAGGTCCAACTGGCGCCCAAACGCATTGCGCGTCACGCTGATGCCCATCAAGCCGAGCGCCCGCTGATGGGGCCGGCTGTTGCGGATCTCCAGCGCCACGAAGATCAAGCCGGCGCACGTGCCCCACACGGGCCGCGTGCGCCCAAATTCGCGGAGTGGCTCCAACATCCCCGTGCGCTCGGCAATGAGCGACATGCTGGTGGACTCGCCGCCCGGGATCACCAACCCGTCGCACGCCGCCAACTCGCCGGCCGTTCTCACTGCACACACATCAATCACCCGGTCGTGGAACTGCGGAAGTGCCGCGGCCTTTTTCAAGTGTTCCACGTGCTCCTCAAAGGCGCCCTGGAGGGCCAAAACTCCCACGGTCAAGCGGCGGGTCATTGCAGAAGAGAAGTGGAGTGCGGGGAGCGCGACGGCAATGAGCGAGTAGTGGCGCACAAAACCACGCCGGCCACGCCACGCCCACTTGGCACCGCGGTCCCCGCGGGCCCCGGTGGCGCTGACTCTGACCGCCCATAGTTTCTGCCACTCCCGCCAAGCATAAGGTGGTCCGTTGTGACTCTAACCACCACTGTCTCTATGTGCACGAAACATTGTCGCACCTTACGCGGCGCCGTGACTAGCTGCAGGGTTCTGCGGCGGCAGCTGCCGTTTTTCGCTATCGCTTGTGCTGCATGCCGGCCCGCGTCTTAGTCGCATAGAGATGATTCATATTATGCTCCTAGACGCGGCCCAAACCTGGGACTAGCGTCCGCGGTCAGTGCAGTGCCACCAACACGCCGTGAACAAAATCGCTCATTTGCCGTCGCCATATCTCCGGCAACGTACGTTTCTTTCCATCTGAGCTAGCAAACACAATGGCGGATTTCAAAATCAAAGCGGGCTTAGCCCAAATGTTGAAGGGCGGTGTCATCATGGACGTGGTCAATGCCGAGCAGGCCATCATTGCCGAAAGAGCGGGCGCATGTGCGGTCATGGCGTTGGAGAGAATTCCCGCCGACATGAGGGCCTCCGGCCAGGTGTGCCGTATGTCTGATCCCCACATGATCCGTTCCATCATGGACGCCGTGTCGATTCCTGTCATGGCCAAGTGTCGAATTGGTCACTTTGTGGAGTCGCAGGTGCTCGAGGAATTGGGTGTCGACTACATCGACGAAAGCGAGGTGCTCACACCCGCCGACTGGTCCAACCATATCCAGAAGGACAACTTCAAGGTGCCTTTTGTGTGCGGATCCAAGGACTTGGGAGAGGCCTTGAGAAGAGTCAATGAGGGTGCAGCCATGTTGCGTACCAAGGGAGAGGCCGGCACCGGTGACATTTCCGAAGCTGTGAAACACATCCGGAAAGTCAAGGAGCAGATTAATCATGTGTTGTCTCTTGAGGGCGATGCTGCTCTGTTGGACGCGTTGGCACAAGAGTACCGGGTGCCACGTAAGCTTTTGGACGACTTGATTGCTAACGAAGGCAAGTTGCCAGTGGTCAACTTTGCGGCAGGCGGTGTAGCCACTCCCAGCGACGCTGCCATCTGTATGCAATTGGGCTGTGATGGTGTCTTCGTCGGCTCGGGTATTTTCAAGCTGCAAAACCCCGAGAAATTGGCCAAGGCCGTCGTTGATGCTGTTACTCATTTCAATAACCCAGCCAAGCTCTTGGAGTGCTCGTCTGACTTGGGAACTTTGATGTTCGGAGTCAGCGTCAACTCCATCTCCAAGAACGACAGATTGGCGGAGCGCTAGGGCAATTGTCTTGTTGTTGGTCGACATGGGTGCTTGGCTTGCAGAGATGTGGTCCTGGAGCAACCTGTTAATAATCCTACGCAGGCAAAATCCTGGTGCCGATTACTCATAGTGATTTAATTAATGACTAGCATAAGAATACTTTGGACAAGACTTTCCGAACCTCGTTCTTGTCCTGGTCTATGTGAATGATCTCCTTGACGAAGCGCCGGAGATCCTGCGGAAACTGTTGATTAATGCCCAAATCGTCGGGACACACATACAACAAGTCGGGCCTCAAGTTCTTGAGCAAATGAAAGTAGCCCTCGATATTGGTGCACTGAAGGAGTTTGTAGTTCTGCACAAATGTGGAGGGAAAGACGTGGGGCTCTGTTCCTTTTGTGTCCATGTAGTCGACGATCTCGTCGTGGCGAGAGCATTGTATAGTGCAATCGAAATCGTCCGCAGACAAATGTGGAGGGAGGATAAAGGTCACGTTCTTCGAGTTCACCAACATATCGTTCAAGGGCAAATCAGAGCTCAACACTGAATGCAGTAGCGTCAAGGCGATGTTTTTGCCGGTGCCAGGGCCAGAAACGGGCGACTTTTTGGTCTCGCTTTGCTCATCAAGATCGCCGTCGTCTTTTTTCGATAGCGCTTGGAAAATCTTGTAGGAAACAAACGCAACCGACGTGGCCACCACGGCTGCCGCAATCATGCGTGGGTTCTTTCTTCTGCCCATTGTGCCTGCTGCGGTACTATTGTTGTGGGGCTGTTTTTGGAAGACGTGGCAAGTGTGTTTTCAGAACTAAATGGCGGGCTTGTGGATATATTTGTGCAATGGCGCAGGCGTAAAGAGCTTATTATAAAAGCCGTTGCTTCTTTGATTTGTTGGGCAACTCTATCGATCGGGCGTGCACAGCAATGTGACAGGAGTCATCTCATGGGGTCTGGAGAGCCTAAGGCGTGAGCTGGGGACCCGGGGTCGGGCATATGCACACCCAATTGCTTGTGGGCACAACAATTTTCAACTCCACCTCGCACCCCACATTTGCGCACGTGACGGGCGCCGGCGTGGTGCCCATTAAGCTTTGGCCACTAGTCGACGGATGGCTGTGGGGCTGGGTTTTTTGGAAGCAAAAAATCGAGGCATTTGTTCATCTCGCTTTCATCCAACGACTTGATGTAGAGACACTTTTTCAAAAGCTCGTCGTTCACAGACACGTTGTAGTTTCTGGACCACTCGATCGACTGAGACAAAGACTTGACAATGTGCACCGAAGTTCTGAATCTGGCGAAATTGATCATTTGAGCACTCTCGCCAATCTGGCTGGTGATGGTAGTTTCACCTTGGGTCAAACTCTTGTCACATGTGGTTTCAGCACCGGTGGGCACCGGCTTCAAAGCCTCTTCTGCTTTGCTCTTGACAAACTTGGGCCTTTCGGCATTGAAAACCAAGTCGGAAAGGTAAAGGCCAACGAATGGGATGCAGCCCGTCGATGGCTTGATCTTGCTCGTGCACAAACGGATGTTGATGAAGTTCTTGAGAGGAGAAGCCAATTGCTCCAAGTGCTTCAAGGTCAAGATGTCGCCTGGGTCTAAATTCTTCCAGGTGTCTTTGAGCCGGTTCACCTTTTCACTGGTGAGAGCAAGTATCACTTGCATCAAGGTCGCAAAGTTCTGCATCTCATAACAGTGATACGCCACGTGTATCAAACGAGAAATGATCGTCATGCGTTCCGCCTCATTCTTCGTCAAGAGAATCTCCGATATAATCCAGTTGACCACGAGGTTGAACCGCGCAATGACTAGGTTCACGCCCTTATTTGTGTTGTAGTAATCGTCGTTGACAATGATTTCCAACCAACTATTGACGGGGGCAAGTGATTTGTTCCACTTTAATTCGATCAATTCTTTCCAATCGATGTCCTCGAGCATGTCACGCTCAATGATCGTAAGATGCTCTGCAATCGCTCTTGACTCGTAGCTCAAGATAAACGAGACGTGAGAATTGTTTTCCATGGCTTTTTCAACAGTAAGGGCATTCGACACCAATGTGTAGCCGTCCAAGACCAACTTGGGATTCAACGGCGAATAATTGCATATGCTTTCTCTCTTTGGCAACGTCATCATGAGGATATTCATGCTGGAAGACGATTGAGACGGAAGAAGCATTGTTGCTGTTTTGATGGGGGTGATTGGTCTGTTAATGATCTCTTCCTTGATGTTTTGCGTGTAGTCGATGGCGTCCTCGGTGACGGCATTGTTGATTTCCTCAAGAATTTGCTCGGTATCGTGATTCCAAATTTGAGATTTGCGGTCCTCATTGGTGGCGTGGGGTACGGTATTTGGTTTATCATTTTCATGACCCTCCTGCGCCAGTTTCTGTTCATTTTCCAAGCTTTGCTCATCTTCAAGCATTCCGTGGGACTTCTTTGCGGACTCTGGAATCTCGCTGCTAGACAAGAGTCTGGCTGGTCCAGCCAAGAGTAACGCAGATTGCTCGTGTTCATCGAAGGTGAAATGGTCAGATGCATCAGAGAAAAGCTCTTTCTCCTGTCCGTCTTTTCTGGTTCTTCCCTCTAGCTTAAAAAGTGCGTGTTGGATAGGATGCTTGGTGGTGAAAGTCTCATCTGGAATGGACGCAAGCTCTTTCAAAACGTGATTGCTGATTCCTGGAATTGCGACAGATCCTGAAGACAAATCGCCGGAGCGGATGAGAGCCTTGGATCTTACAGACGTGTGAACATCAGATGCGTGCCCGTGAACACTTGGGTTCAGATGCCTGATGCTGTAATCCATCGATATTCTGTCCGCTGAAGCATTCAACATGTCATTCGTACTGCTGAAAGGGAGCTCCGTCAATGCACAGAGAGTGCTGAAGCGAACGCTTTTCTTCAAAGAAGAAGATCTCGAAAGGTAGGACGATGATGACAAACGCTTTGAAAAGCGGTGCGATGCAGAGTTATCAGGGGACCCAGAGGATCCCAAAACAGCGTCTTCATCTGCAAGTGCACCTGTGGCAAGTTCTCGCAAATTGGCGAATCCTGTTTTTTTCTTCAAGTTGGTTTCTTTGGTTGGCGTTTGTCTTCTAGACAGAGACAAGACGGAAAACGCAGAGTCGTAACTGACGTAAGATTTCACAGACTCCCGTTTGTCCCACGAAGAGCTAGTGTGTCTTGAGTTGGGCATCATTTTGAATGAAGTTGATGCAAGCTGCTCGCTGAGACTCAACCTCAGCACAACTCTCTTCTTCATGGATTGAGGGCTCATGGCGATATCCAAGGAGGCCACTTCATCGCAGTAGTTTTCCAAGTCACTTGAGTTGAAATCCAAGGACTGCGATCCGGTCGAGTCTTTGGGCTCAAGTGGTTCAGGCGTGGCTTTCAAATCATCCGTACCTCTATTTTCAGACTTGCTGTTTGCCGAGTCATCACACAACAGAGCAGAGTTTTCGAGAAATAAATTTCCCTCGTCGTTCCAGTTGAGGTCAGTAACAACGCCTCCAAATGATGACTTTTTGGAACATTTCGAAGCTCTGGGCGAAGATGCTTGGTTAGGCAAGAAGTCTCCAGAAAGCATAGAGTATGCATTGTCGTCATTATCACTCATGGTGTCTTGACTGAAAAGATTATCAATTTTCTCAATGTTGAGCTCAGATACGTCTGGAACTGACTCCTCCTTGGCGAGTTTTTTGGATGCTGTTGACTGGCGGTTTTGCTTGTCGTTGGACTCCTCATGGTCTAGCACCAGCCTCGAGCCATTCTTGGACTCAGGGCCAGGTGAAAACTCGATGACAGACTTTCCAATCTCATCGATAGGATCAGCTTCATCTATGGTATTTTTGGAGTCAATCAAATAATACTTGATCACGAACTCCAATTCATCGACGATTCTCGCACTCAATATGTCCACCCTTTGACCAATCATTTTTTTGGCATCTTCTTCATTGGGCGCCTTTTTCTCCACCAAGGTAACATCTCCAGAAGATTCGCTGGAGAACGTTGCTCTGTCGCCCTTGAGATCGGGAGAATGGAAAGACTTAGTCCATCCTCCAACGATTTTCTTCAAAGACTTTTTGCGACCAAAGTCATCCGGGTCCTGTAGGGCCTGGGGCTGCGTGCGGAGCTTTTTGTTCGTGAGATCGTCTCGCAAGGTCACTTCCATTTTCTTCACAGGGGAGCTGGGCAAAATGGTGCTGATGCCTGAACTGGGGAGGTTAACCCGGCCATTTGTTGAGAAGCCGCATCCCAAAAGATTCTCCTTGTTGTCCTTTGCTTCGTCAGAGTCTTTTGGGGAGAAAACCTTGGTTTTTTTCAATGCAAGAGAAGAATCCGTGAGATTCAAGTGGTTGTGTCTGGAGGCGAGCGGTTTTTTCGTTGGTGCAGGCGGTTTTAAAATGGAGAAACGGGGAGATTTTGAATGAAGCTCTCTCAACTTGTCATTGAGCGAAACGCGTGAGGATTGGTGCTGGAAAAAGAGGTTGTTCATAGCGTACTGGGACGTTTCCTCTTTCGGAGTATCGTGGGCGTGGTTTCTGTGGCCCGATTTCAGGTCGTAGAGCGAGAGCATTGCAGACCTGCGGAACGACGGGTTTGTATGGATGGATGCTTCGGTGTTGGACTTTGTCATGCGCTTTGAGTCGAAAAACTCGGCCAGTATAGGTAAGGGCGACAAGAACACCTGCAGCGGCTCTGTGGAGAACGACGTGCCGAAAAATTCGTTGATTCTCGAAAGCCAGTGCGTTTTGAGGTCGGAAAATACCTTGGCTTCGAAAGTCATGTCGCTCGTGACAAGTCCCGACTCCAGGACGATCTGGTTGATCTCAGACGTGAACGTGTCGCAAAGACGCTCGTCCAGCTCAAAGTCGTCGTAAAAATAGTTCAAGATCCAGTGCCGAAGCACCACAAACGTGCGCAAGAGAACGAGCTGGCCGATTTTCTTACACTCTGGGTCTTTCGAGTTGATGTACTGCAACGACCAAACGAGACGAATGAGCAAAAGCTGGGCCACAACGTGGCAGTCTGTGAATGTCCGGAAAGTGAGGAAGAAGTCGCAAATGAGGTCGTAGTCGATGATGTCGGGCGAGGTGAGCTGGACAATCAACGCCCGGATAGTGGCGTGGCTCACGCTCTCGGGGTTGGCGACATCGAATTTCACCACGTTCTCGTGGTTCCCTTTTAAGCTGGGGAAGAAGCGATAATCGTCGAAAATGCTCTCGTTGTGGTTGTTGTATAAAAATGGACTTGAAACAGGCTTATTGGGGATGTGCGAGGCCATCAGCACGTCTGTTGTTTCAGGCAATATGGAGTTTGACTCTGGGCTTGGCATGGAGAAGTCCGATGGCCCAGAAGTGTTAGTTCCGCCGCAATCGGTTGGGCTGGGGGGTGGTTTGGCCGATGGAGATGGAGGCATCGGTATGTTGAGATGCAGGGGATATATCACGGGCTCCGGGCGGGTGTTCCAAAGCGGTTTCAGTGTTGTTTGGTGATAGCGAAAGCGAGTAGCAAATTTGAGGCGGTGGCCGTTCTCGGAAAATGGTGCCAGGCAATTAGCGTTAGTTGAGGAGGCGAACGAGTGTCCTGTGTTTACGAAATCATGTGTTTACATTTTGGATGTTGTTGGGTTTGCATATAAGGCGGTCTTCGCGTCGCCCAAAGGCCGTTTGAGATCCGCCGCACACCTCAATTAGCCTCACGTGTTGAAGAATCCCTACTTAATGCGAAATTGTTTCATATGATGTGCATTGATGTGCATGCTGCTCCATTGTGACGCTCTCTGCTTACCCAACGCGGGCTGCCAGCAGTGCTTCGTGACAGCAACACGCAAATATCGCCGCACATATCGCAGACCACGTTACAAATTGCCATTTATATGCACGCCCAAAAGAAACTTGGGGAGACCGCCAGACGCAGCACGCATTTTGCGGCCGGTCAGAACGTTGTTACAGTTGCACCTGATGCTGCCGGCGTGATGCCGCTGCATCAGCTGTCCCTGTTTCAACTCTCTGTTCACCTCTGTTCACCTCTGTTTCACCTCTGTTACACTTGCGTCGATCATTCTCAGTCTTTCTAGTATACACAATCCTACTTCATGTTCTCGGCAATGGCCAGTTTCAATGCAGCAAATGGAGACGACTGGAACGCCGAGTTCAGAAGCACCTGCCCAAACTGCCTGTGCTCTTGCTTTAGTAGCTTCGTGTGGCCTGTGTGTTTTTGAGGATTGGGCGCATTGGCTTGTTTCTTCAGGGAGTCGGCAACAAAGGCGGCTCTGGCGTTTTTGCTTGCAGTTCTAGCATCCACAATGTTGACGCTGGATTCCGGGAGACTCGAGAGGAGGTCGTCCATCTTGGGCTTCAAGCTCTCCCTCGCCTTTCTGTTCTGTCTTTTGCGGGCAGATTTGGAAACACCGCTCGAGAGGTTGAACGTTGCTTTTTGGAGGATTCTTTCGTTGAAGGACGCAGACTTCGTCAGCTGTTTTTCCTTCTTTGTGGTCTTCAGCAATTTGAGCAACGGGTTCTCGTCGTGCAATCCCAGAGACGGTGGTTGGCTCGCCTGGTGCACTTGCTTGAACTCGTGGATCTTGTCGGTCAACGAGCCCTTTTTGGTGCCCTTGGCTCTGAGTCCGATCTTCTTTTTCAATGCCTGATGGTTAGTGGGTGCCCGGGTCACATGACAGCGTTGGTGAACGTACCATTTGGTGAAAAGTGGTGGGGTTGTAGTGGAGATGAGATGAGTTGCGCGATGTGCGCAGGTGCCCTCTATGGGCCAGAAGTTGATCCAAAGCCGTCTTTGGACAGATGGCGGCTCGGTGTTCAAACGGTGACGTATTTCCACTTGTGTCCTCTCGAAAATGTCACGTTGCTTCTTTTTTTTTTTTTTCGAAATTTGCCTTTTGCCGTCTCAAGCGCCAGTGACGTTGTGCTTGGTCGGCTGTTCTGATAGGAAAAGCCCTGCTGGAGCTCGTCGCCTACTCAGCTTCAGTCAGCATAAGTGCTTTGAATTTGTTCGTTTCTTTTTGTTTGTTTCCTTTTTTTTCTGTTTTTCTTCGTTTCCTTACCAGTGCACTTCGTAACTTGTGTCATTGCGCCCACGTTGCGACACTATGAGCAAAAGCTGGCTGCAACCAAAAAGCCCAAAAAGCCGAAACAGCAGCAAGGCGCTTTAAAAAAATACACGAGACAGAAAACCACATTTTCCAACAACACACCCACAGAAATCCATCTCCCCCCGTCTCTGTGGCCGGGCCACCATATAACCGCTGTGGTGAACCTTTACCCCCATATCCTGTATCAAGGCGAGATGAGCGAGAAAACCCCATCACCACTAAACAAACACCAGTTCTAAACTGTACTTTCCGATTGGCTCGTTCCGTCAAGAGCTGTTGCCGAGGGCACCGATTACTAGAAACAGACCCGGCCTCCAGACGTTGGTTTTTCATGCGGAAACAAGAAAACCAGATTGCCGTTTCCAACCACATCGTCTGCCACTGATAACGCTCACCTGATGAGCTGGAACATGGAAAAAACACACGACAGCCCGAGGTCCACGGCGGCCGAGCAGCGGACCGCCACGGCGTCCCCCCGCCTACGAAAAACGCCGGACCGCATGCTCACCGGCACGCCGGGCAAAGAAGATTCCGAGGCGTCCCGAATATCCGCGTACGCCCGTTTGGATTTCGACAACTACACGTTTTTCGTGCAGACGTTGCAGGTTGTGTTGGGCAGAAAGGCCCACAACGAGATCCACATGTCGTCGCAGCACTCGGTGGATGTGCACTTGAGCTCCAAAAAGGCGATTTCCCGGCGCCACGCCAAGATTTTCTACAACTTCGGCACGCAGCGGTTCGAGATCTCCGTGGTGGGCCGCAACGGCGCTTTTGTCGACGAGGCATTCGTCCAGAAGGGCATGACGGTGCCGCTCCTGGACAGCACCAAGATTCAGATCGGCGACATCCCGTTCACGTTTGTGCTTCCGTCCATCGAACCGCACGCGTCCGACGAAAAAAAGGCGTCGGAGGAAAAGCTCTTCAACCCCACGGACGCGCTCAACTTGCGCTCCAACTTGTACATGGGCGGGCCGTCGCCCAAAAAGGAGGACAAGAAGACGGCGCACATCAAAGAGTCGGAGCGGAAAGAGGCCGCGCTTGCCCGGCGCAACTCTAAGGCCAGCATCGTGCGGCGCTTGTCCATTGCCCGGCGCAAGTCGCTAGCGTCGTCGTCGAGCGACGAGATCAACGCGCTCCTCAAGGAGTTGGGCGCCATCAACAACGAGATCGCCATCGAGGACGACGACGACTTGGACCTTTCGCTTCTCGACGGCGACGTCAAGTCGTTCATGCACACCGTGGAGAGCATGTCGGACGAGCAGTTGATGAAGGAGGAGGACGAGATCGACGAGCTCGTCAAGCAGCACAATTTGGGCGAGGGCGTGGTGGAGGACGAGGCGGACATCGAGGCGCCGCTAGAGATCGCCAAGGCGCCGCTAGTGGACAGCGACATCGGCATCAAGGCGCCGCTAGAGATGGACATCAAGGCGCCGCTAGACGCGGACATGGACATCAACGTGCTTGACCAGGAGCTCGCGTCGCTTGCGCCTTTGATAGACGCACAGCACCACGAGTTCAAGGACCCGATGAAGGCGCCGCCCTACGCCAGCCCGCCGTACCACAGCCAGAAATTCGCCCAGGCCAAGGCCAACAACCTCCAGTACTACGACGTGGGCGACGCGGCGCGGGCCAATCCCTTGATGGGAAAGCCGGCGGGGCCACGCATGGGCAAGCCGGCCACGATCCAGCCGCCCGCAAACCGCATCTACGGAAAACAGGTTTTGGGCGCTTCGCCGGCCGGACAGCCCGGAAGCCTTCCCGCCGCGTACACGCCGACATACCCGCCGGCGGCCGGCGGCTACTTGCCGTACCTGTCGTACCCCGGCTCGTACTACAACGCCAGCATGCGGCCGCCGGCGCCCAAGCTCGAGGTGCCGGTGGAGGCGATCACAGGCGTGCCCGCGGCGCAGTACACGCGGCCGTACCGGGCCATCAGCGTGGGCGTGGAGTTCTTCGAGGAGCCGCCGCTCTGCGTGTTCAAGAGCTTGGGCGGGCCCAGCGCCACGGTGAAGTTGCCCATCCGGCGCAAGGACACGATGCGCAAAAGCGCCAAGATGCCGTCGTACAAGGACACACACGACCAGTTCAAGACCAAGCCAACCGTTAGCATTCTGGCAATGATCACCAATGTGTTGCGCAACGTGCCGGCCGGCCAGCCGGGCTACACCATCGGCGAGATCCACGACCGCATCCGCGACTTGTACCCGTACTACAAGGCGTCGCCCGACGGGTGGCAGCCGAACGTGACGCACAACGTCAAGTACAACAAGCTCTTCGTGCCCGTCAGCAGGCCGTTGTTGGAGTCCGAGTGGGTGTGGGCCATCGACGAGAAGTTCGTGGAGGAGAAGGAGAAGACGCGCAAGAAGCAGCAGCTGGTGGCCATGGCCAAGGCCAAGGAGGCGGCGCTCCGGTCCGTGGACTACCGCCAGCGGCTCAACGTGTCGTCGTACGGCGCCGTGGGCCGCACGTACGCCAACGCCGACGGCACGTACGGGCCCCGCTACCCGATGTCGAGCAACATGGGCGGCAGCGCGTTCAGTCTCCAGAAGCCCAAGTCCATCGCCGAGATCGCCAGCGAGATCAAGCGCGACGGCTCCTACGGCCTCAGCAAGACGCCGCTCTACTTCCACCGGCCTGGAACGGCGCCGAAGGCGTACGACAGCGCAAGCGCCGGCCAAAACGGCGCAAACGGCGCAAACGGCGCAAACAGCGCCAGCCCAAACAGCCAAACCGCCAGCGGCGACGCCAGCCCCGCATCCCAAACACGCAGCCCCGCGGACTCGGACGGCGCCGCCAGCGGCACGCCGACGCCGTTGCCCAAAATGAACCACGACACGAAAAAGTCGCTCACCTACTTGCAGAAGGAGTTGTTCACGTTGTACAAGGCACGCAAGCTCTCCTACTCCACGACGGTCACCACGGAGATCATCACCAAGGCGCTTGCCACCACCATCGCCCAGGTCAACATCATCGGCGCCAAGGCCGGCTGCGGCGACAACGCGCTCAGCTTCCTCGTGGAAAAAGCCCCGCAGCAGGTCTCCAAGATCTTGGACATCGCGCTCTCCAAGTCCATCAAGGAGAAGCAGGGCGGCGGCTCGAGTGCGAGCAGCAAGGCAGGCACGCCGCAGCCCGGCGGCCTGCCCAGCGCCCCGGCGGCGGCCACGCCCAGCGCCGCCGCCGCTCCATTGAACCGCCCGCTCCACACGCCGTCCCCGTCACTGTCGTCGATTTCTACCGCAGCTGCCCGCCCGGTTTTCCTCTCCAGCAAGACCAGCAGCGACACGCCTGCATCCGCGTCACCGAAGCTTTCGGCGCCGCTGCCGGTGCCCGGCTTGTCGAAGCCGCAGCGGTTTTCCAAGCCGGCGCCGTTTGCCAAGGCCGAGCCCGGGCTCAAGCGGGCCGCCGACGACGACGCCGACGCACGCAAGGCCCCGCGCACCGGACAGCCATAGCCCAGACGGCTACGGGTGCCAAACGGCCTTGAACAGCCTCAACGCCCGCCAGTATTCTTATTTTTTGCACCCGTAGATCCGCCACAGCCAGTGGGAGGTGGTCCTGCACACACGCGCACATCAACGTCCTCAAGTGTCGAGTGGCAATCCGCGGCGCTCCAGCCCACTACACGCTTTCGCCTCTATTTCCACCCCAAATCGATCGCTCCTCGGCAATTGAACGCTTCCCAACTGAAGGACACCGACTAACTGAAGCTCAGCATCCACACAGCGCCCAGAAACCGGCGAAAATCCACTGAAACCAGCTCCCCTACATCCACAGGACCACAAATCGTGCCACCCCGTTAAAGGCAAAATGAACAGCATTGCCAACCAATTCACACACCTGGCCGCCAGCAATTTGCACCAGGAATACATGGGCGCCAGGGGCCCCTCGGCGGCAACTCCACAATTGAGCTTGGCGCCGGAAATCGAAGTGCCTCAAATCTCCAAGCCCACGGAGTTCTTGAGAGCCCACACAGACGACTCGGCCAACCCCGACTGCAAGATCAAGATTGCGCACGGAACCACCACGTTGGCGTTCAGATTCCAGGGCGGAATCATTGTGGCGGTCGACAGCAGGGCCACGGCAGGCAACTGGGTTGCGTCGCAGACGGTCAACAAGGTGATTAGAATCAACCCGTTCTTGTTGGGCACCATGGCCGGCGGTGCCGCGGACTGCCAGTACTGGGAGACGTGGTTGGGCACCCAGTGCCGCTTGCACGAGTTGAGAGAGAAGGAGCGCATTTCCGTGGCCGCCGCGTCCAAGATCTTGGGCAACTTGGTCTACCAGTACAAGGGCATGGGCTTGTCCATGGGTACCATGGTGTGCGGCTACACGGCCAAGGAGGGCCCCACGGTGTACTACGTGGACTCGGACGGCACGCGTTTGAAGGGCGACGTGTTCTGCGTCGGCTCGGGCCAGACGTTTGCCTACGGCGTGTTGGACTCGGAGTACAAGTGGGACTTGAGCGTGGACGACGCGTTGTACTTGGGCAAGAGAAGCATTTTGGCCGCTGCCCACAGAGACGCCTTCTCCGGAGGCTCCATCAACTTGTACCACGTGACGGAGAAGGGCTGGGTGTACCACGGCAACCACAACGTGGGCGACATATTCTACGAGATCAAGGAGAAAGAGGGCTCGTTCAACAACGTCGACGGATAGGCACATAGCGAATGAAAGCACACGCCAGCACGGGCCGTTGGTAGCAGGCTAGGAGGGCGCTCGGCTGCCGCGGCCGGCGCCAGGGCTACAGCCCGCACAGAAGAGCGCGCGCACGTGACACTGCTGCGTGCGTGCCCGGGCGAAAAGCCCAGCGCGCACCCTAGCAGCCATTGAAAATTTTTAGAACACCGCTCCAACACTAATCACACAAACAACAAAAATGTCTGCTCAAAACCCTATGCGTGAGTTGCGTATCGAGAAGTTGGTCTTGAACATCTGTGTCGGTGAGTCCGGTGACAGATTGACCAGAGCCTCCAAGGTCTTGGAGCAATTGTCTGGTCAAACCCCAGTCCAATCCAAGGCTAGATACACCGTCAGAACCTTCGGTATCAGAAGAAACGAGAAGATCTCTGTCCACGTTACCGTCAGAGGTCCAAAGGCCGAGGAGATCTTGGAGAGAGGTTTGAGAGTCAAGGAGTTCCAGTTGAAGTCCAGAAACTTCTCTGCCACCGGTAACTTCGGTTTCGGTATTGACGAGCACATCGACTTGGGTATCAAGTACGACCCAGGTATCGGTATCTACGGTATGGACTTTTACGTTGTCATGGGCAGACACGGTGCCAGAGTTTCCAGAAGAAAGAGAGCCAGAGGTGTCATTGGTAACTCCCACAGAACCAACCAAGAGGAGTCCATTGCTTGGTTCAAGCAAAAGTACGACGCTGACGTTTTGTAAAGATAGTGCTTTAATACAGTTGCAGATTGTTGGAGAAGAGGCGGCAGCCAGTGTAGACGGCGATGAGATGGAAAAAGTGGAAGCGCAGTTTGGGCTGCAGGCACGACTTGTGCAGGGGGTTTCGAAGGCGTTTGAGGAGTGTTTCAGAGGCGCTCGAAGGCGTCGAGGAGTGTTTCAGTAGTGTTTCGAAGGCATTTCAGGAGCGTTTCAGCGTCTACGAAGCACTTGGGCACTTTTGTACGGCTGAGTAGTGCTAGAGGCGCACAGCCGCGAGTGGCGAGCCACGGGCTTGCGGCTAGTGTGAAACTGGCCGAGCCCGCTGAAACGTAGAGAAAAAAAAAAAAGGAACAAACACGGCTGAAACGTCGCCGAAACATAGGTGCAACGTCGCCAAAACGCAGTCGCAACACCGCCGAAACCCCGCTCAAACAGAGGCGGGCCCGCTGAATCAGCGCCCTAGTTTACGCGCTGTGTGCACACCGCCCTCACTGGCGATAACAACTCCCTCGAGCTCCAAACCTCGTATTCTCTTCAGACACGTCCAGCACGCCTCCTCAACATGATACCCACCGAGGACGCGTTGGACTACTTGCCGTGTACGTAAGACGACCTCCGGGCCCTCTGCCCTCGGTCCCCGGCCATGCTGCGCCGGTTCTCGCAACACTTACTAACTCCCATAGTCATGGACGGCTCCATCTCCGCCGAGGAGAGACAGCTCGTGGAACAGCTAATACAAAACGAGATGCCCGAGCGGCCGAGCGCGTTGCACCCGAGGGTGCCGCCGGCCACGCCGCTCATGCAAAACCGGCCGCTCTTGATGAGCCACGTTGATCGTTTCCATCCCGAAGACGCTGAGGACCCAGAGGCGGTTCCGGCCCACATTCTCCCGCCCGCCATCTCCATGGACCGCTACTCGGACTTTGGCATCGGCGAGGCGTTCAGCCATGACCGAATGTACACGGCGCTCTCGTATTCCGTTTTGCGGGAGCGCAACAGCAGGCTCCAGTTGGAGCACTACGACAGCGAGGTGCAGCGGCAGCAAGAGGTTAACGATCATGAGCGTGAGACGGGCGAGCGCCTCCAGGGCGAGACGCTGAGGAAGCGAGAGCACACGGGCGATCTCGAGGCCACAAGAAAGGCCAAGCAGATGCAGTTTGAGCCCGTGGATGGCCACCTACAGCAGCGGTGGACGGCGGGCGTGCAGGCGATGGTGGATGCCGGGCTCGAGGGACTGGACGGAAATTAGGGAATCTGGAATTGCGGGAAGGTACTGGACAGCAGGACGGGGCAGGCGAGACAAGACACGACCGAGGAGACAAGAAGCGGCTGGCCACCTCAGGCGTGTTTCTGACTCTGGCCAGCACGCCCCCGACACATTACGTAATACAATACGACACGATGCAACGCTTTATTCATGATACCGGCTATACGGCGGCACCCGTGGCGCTGGCCGAGACGTGGCGCTAAAGAGACACCTGTCCCAAGCGACACGCCCAGCAAGCGGCACAGATTGGGCTCGGCGACAAGTGGACAGCAGAAGAGTTCCGGGGTTGAAATGAGCTAGTGAGGCCCAGAACAAAGGAGTCCAGGAGGAGAGGAGGCTCAGGAGGAGAGGAGCCCAGGAAGAGAGGAGGCTCGCACGGGGTTTCCCCAGCCAGCCCGTAGAACAGCAAAGCGAGCTGGCCACGCCGGCTACGCCGGCTTTTTCCGGAACTTCTGATCGGCCCGCGTGCTCCCCACATTGACAATCCGAGGACAGCCCTCCATGTGCTTATCCTGAACCACGCATTCGTGGCAGTAGTAGGCGGCGGCAGCCTCGTCTGGCGAGTCGCCGACGTGCGTTCCACACAAAATGCAACGGTGGGCCAAGTGGCCAAACGAACACGATTCACACACGCGGGCCAACGCCTCCAGCTTCACAAAAGAGTCGCACACGGGACAGCGGCCGTCGCAGTTGGAGCAGAGAACGCCCACGTGATTTCCGGGCCGCTTCATGCACTGCACAAGGTCGTACTGGTGGCGGGACATGGCAAGTTGGATGTGGAGACGGCCCGTGGATCCGGTGGATTGGTGGACTGGGAGGGCCGCTGGCGATGACAGGTGCGGCGCGCGCACGTGACCGCATCGAGAGCCGCCGCGTGCGCTGCTGGGCCGCCTGGGGCCGCCTGGGGCTTCTCGGGCGGTGTCTATGCGCCGGCGGCGGCCTGGTGGGGGAGATTTTCGTGTGTTCCAGCGGCGTTTCAGGTGCGTTTCGGATCACAAGAAAAAAGAACGCAGAGTCCTCCACAGCTGCCTCCTGCTGGTCTGCTCGCGCCCGCCGCCCACCGCTGCCTCGCTCTGGTGCACGGTCGCTGTACCTCCCGCCTCCGGCGCCGCCACCTCCTGCTTCCGAAACTCGAGGCTTACCAGATCCCACCAACATTTTTCTTTCTGAAACGGCTCCAGCTGCCCTCATTTTGCACAGAGTGCATCCTGCCCAATTTCCTCCGCCAGGTTCGGGATAGCGTTTGCCAGTCTAGCCTGAGCCGAGGCGAAAAAGAGCTGGAGATTGGAAGAACACACTGGGGTCCCTTGAATACTCGCTGGCGCCCCTGGACTAGTCAGGAAGCCGTGAAACTCTGGAAGCGAAAGCCCCCATCACTTTTCAGCCAAGCAACCCGCTTACCGATTCACAGCCAATTCGCCATCAACACTCCACACAGATCACAGATCACAGATCACACAGATCCACGCCATCCACAGGAGGTCCACAGAAGGTCCACAGAGCCGAACCTCATCAATAGGTCCAAAAAGACTCTACTCTCGAGCGATCTCACACTTCAACAGCCTCCTTTGCCAGCTGATCACAGATCACCCACATCACCAAAAACACACCTGCGTCACCAAAACCATACACCCACATTGCCGATCCCGCTGCAATGGAAAGCTGTCCCATTTGCCTCGACGCCATCGGCACCTCCGCCATTTTGGGCCGCGTGCAAGGCTGCAACCACCACTACCATCGTGACTGCTTGGTCCAGTGGCTGAAACAGTCCAATCTGTGTCCCACGTGCCGGGTGCTCTACTACGGCATCGACTTTGTTCCCCGCAACAATCCAAGCGCCGTGCTCTCCACCATGCCGACCCAGGACAGACTCCCGGCCAACGACGCCATCAACAACATCCCACATGAGTTTGTCATAACGCCTACGGCCTTCAGCGCCCTTATTGACGGCCACACCTCTGGCAGCGGCTCGTCCCAGGCCGGCACCACCGCCGACGACCCGGCTGTGGATTCCGCGGCCGCCGGCGTGTGCATCATCTGCTCCAGTGCCCGCTACTCGCGAACGCCGCTTCCGATGCTCACCTGCGCCGCATGCGGTGCCCAGGTGCATCCGCTGTGCTTGGGCCACGCGGACGAGGCTTTTTGGTTCTGTCCCGTGTGTGACTGCCAGCAGGAAATGCCCGTGATGCCTCGTTCCCGCCGGGCCCGGCCCGCAGCGGCTCCGCGTGTGGCCAGAACCATGCGTGGCTTGCTTCGGCCTGGGCTGTCTGCTCCGGTGCTGGAGGCACCCGTTGCCGCCTCGATTCTTGGCTCGAGCGCTCTGGCGCAGGCGTCAGCGCTCGACTTTGACGATGCAGACTCGTCCGACGAGGTTGTGATTCCGCTAAGCTTGTCACGCGGATCCACCGTGATGAACGGCGGTGTCCGAATGCGCAGGGAGGCTCGGGCCCGCCAGAACTTGACGCCGGACGAGGCCCGGCTGTGGGAGCTCTTCGACAGCGCCAGGCTGGGCACGGACGTTTCTCTCGAGCTCCAGCAGCAGCCGCTGGCCCGCAAACGCCGGCCGCCACGCAGAAAGCAGTACGCGGGCGATAACGGGGGCTCCGTGGATCCGGGCTTGCCCGCGGCTTCACCAGCGGAGTCGTCCCATGACAGGCCCTCCGCTGCAGTCTCTCCCTCCAGCCGATCTGGCGTTGTTGGTGGGCCCCAGTCACGCATAGCATCGCTCATGAGCCAGGTGAGGCAATCGCGTCTCCACAAACCCGTGGCAGCTCTCCAGACGCCTCAAGATACAAACGCGGTGTCGCCTTCAGGCACAACCAGCGTCCCGTCAGCACTGATGGCAATTCGGGCCGTGTCGAGTCCGCATGGTTCATCTACACTGCCGCCAGGAAGCGGAGCAAGCTCCATTGCACATTCACCAGCGGGCTCTGACAGCGAGGCGTCGCAAGCGTCCGAGGCCACTGTTCTCACGCTTGACGAAAAGAAAATTATCCAGAAATACGTCCAGAAGCAGCTACGGCCCATGTACCAAACGGCCTCCGGCGGCTTCCGGCCCATTCAAACGGAAAAAGAGTTCATTGACATCAACAAGGCCATCTCGCGGCGGCTATACGCGGAGATCTTGGCACTACATGCGCTGGAAGGAAGAGAATCCCTTGCTACTTTTTTTCGCAGTGGGAGCCCTGCGTTGGAGCTGATGGTGGACTCGCACGTTGGCCACTGGCTAGACGAGCGCCACGGCTAAAGCTAGAGGCCGGGGGATGGAAAGGTAGGTGAGCACCACCAAAATCCCAGCACATCAAAGCCAGAACAGCGCATACAAAGGCGCCGATTGGCTAGCAACGCAAATCGTCTCAATGCACACTGGCCAGGCCCGGCATCTGCCGGCGCCCGCCCATCAGCTCGTAATGTAGACCGTTGGTAGATAGTGGCCGGCCATCTCCGAGCGGCCGACGACTTCTGTCTTAGGCTCTCTAGGCTCTCTAGGCTGTCCAGGCTGTCCAGGCCGTCTCAGCAGCTCATTTGTCTCATCAAGCCTTTGTGTTATCTGCGTCTTGGCCCCCGGGGCTTGTTGAACTTCAAGCCGGAGGAGTCGGCCAGGCCGGCGGCAGCGGGCGCGGCACCCAAGGCGGCCGTGTTGATTTCGTCCAAATCGCCCACCTCCACCACCTGGTCGATTTCTTGCTCGCCGAGGTAGTCCTTCTTGAGATGCGCAAGCAAGCCTTGTTTGTTGGCCGCGTACATGATTCTGGCCTTGACCTTGCAGCCGGACGGACACGAGTAGATGAAGGCCACTTTTCCAGGCTTGCAGCCGTACAAAATGTACATCGGGGTGGGCGCCGCATCGGGCACCGCGGCAGCGGCAGCCTTGACCACGTCGGCGGGCGCCACGTCCAGCTGCTGGTGTGCGAGCTTCAAAAGCTCCTGCTGCGTGTCGATCACCATCACCACGGCCTTGGCGGCCAAGTCCGAGGCCAAAACAGCCGCGAGCGGCTCGTCCACCTTGAAAAAAAGCGACGTTTCGGCGCCGTGGTCCATGGAGGCGAGCGCGTTCTTGTTGTGCGCCGCAGACGGCCTGTTTTGCGTCAAGGTCAAGTGCTGCAACGAGTCCAAGGTCTTCATGCTGCGCTCCTTGGCCGTCAAGCCCGCGTCGTCGTCGGCGGCGGCCGTGGCGTGGGCAAATGCATCGGCGTGGAGCTCGTCCAACTCCGTCAAGTGCAACACGTTGCTCTTAGGGAACAGCAGGCCGAGCTGCTGGAGCAAGGTGTTTTTCGTGGATGCAAAGAGCATCTTCTGGCGGATGGGGGCCAGGTCCGGGATGAAGCTGACAAAGTAGCGGGCCAGCGGCTCGGCGGCCACCACGGCAAAGCGCGGCTCGGGGAACACAGCGGAAAAATGGGCCTGGAGCGCCTCGAGCGAAGCGGCCAAGCCGCGCGCGGCGGGCGCAGCGAACTGGGCGTCCTCGACCAATTGCGTGGCGTCGTCCGAGAGCGTGATGACGAGCGCCGGGTGCTTGTGGGCGTTGCAGGCATCCACCACTTCCTGGGAGGCGCTGATGCCGGACTGGGAAGACATGGTGGCGGAAACGGAAACGGAAGTGCGGAACGGACTGGGTTGTTGAAGGTGTAGGCGATCGTGCGCGCGCGGTCCTCCACCCTATCGTCCCACATTCGCGGTGTGTGCTTCGCTTTCAAACAGTCTTCTTCTTTAGACTGCCTCCCTCCGGCCCCGCCTTCCCTTTGCGGCCTCGAGCCTAGCCTGGTGCCTCTGCTTCCGTCCCGTCCGCACGTGCCGCTGCCGCCCTCTCGCCTGCGCCTGCCGCCCACGGATCCTTTCCTTCTTTGTTTGCACCCACGGCGGTCCAACCTACTTTGTGATTCCGGCTCTCCCGCCGCTCCATCTCCGACTGAAGGCCGCCCTTTCTCGGACCAGACGGCCCTCCAGTTTGAAACCAGCTTCATCGTCCAATTAGGCCACCCTCTCAGGCTGGAGACTGCAGCTGTGATTCAGGCCGCTCCCTTTACAAATTAGAGGCCAGTTCCAGACCAGAGCCAGATCCAGATCAGAGCGTCGCGCCATGGGCTTCTTCGACTTCCTACCGCTCGGCGGCGCCGCCTCCCCCGTTCCCTCCTTTAAACTAG
This sequence comes from Metschnikowia drosophilae, assembly GCA_002893705.1. Lineage (NCBI taxonomy): Eukaryota > Fungi > Ascomycota > Pichiomycetes > Serinales > Metschnikowiaceae > Metschnikowia > Metschnikowia drosophilae. The sequence continues at coordinate 259,273 of NXHC01000003.1, forward strand.
GCGCCCAGCGGGACCCCACGGATCTCCAGGTTCAGGCGCTCCTCCACTTGTTCCAGCGGCTCCGCATCCATCGCTTGGCGCCGTTCTGCTCCGGGCCCGTGCTCAAGTACGCCGACGGCAAGCTGTGGGCCCCGGGCGCAACCGGCGGCGACTCGGACGTGCACAAGCTCGACGCGGCGTACAACTTGGCTGTGTTCGAGCTGCTCTTAGTGGCGGACGAGCGCCGTGTGTTGGTGGACTGGCCCAAAAACGTGTTCCGGTCGTATTGCATCTTGTCCGAGCCGCCAGCCGCCGCTCTTCCGCCGCTTGTGGACCTGGCCGACCGTGTGTCGCCGTCGTTTCGCTTCTCCGTTTGTGCCGTGGGCCGCACCGTGTCCACGCGCCTGTTGGCCGCTGAGTTGGCGCTGTCCGACTTGTATTTGGAGCACCATTCGTACGTGGCGTACGCGAGCCGCTTGAAGACCGCCGTGAGCGCCGTTGAGCTGGTTGTGGGCGCCACCACGGTGCCTTTCGAGCTCACGGAAGACATCAAGGCCGACATTGTCCGTGGCTACTTGCGGGAGTTGGCGTTTCTCGTGCAATTGACCCGCATCTACCAGCAGTTTGCCAAGGAACAGGGCAAAACGGCCTCCGAAAAGGTCAAGGCAGCTTCTGAAAAAGGCAACGTGGGCTCCGAAAAAGGCCATGTGGGCAGCGAGGCAGACAAACCGCTGCCGCTCTCGTCACCCACAAAGTCTTTGCTGCTGCGGCCTGCTCTACGCAACGTGGCATCGATGGGACAGCTTCCACGAGGCGCCGCCATGCCGCCGAGCCCCACCAAGACCGCCCTCGACGCCAGCGCAAGAAGGCCGGAGGCCACTACACACAAATCGGTTCCGCGGCTCAGTCCGCGGAAGTCCATGGCCGACTTGAGTCCTCGCAAGGCCGCCGGCGCAGGCATGGCCAAGTCGCTAGAGACCGGCGCACCGGGCCAGCGCCCTCAAAGTCCGCGCAAGACGCTCGCGTCACGGCCTTCCATTCCCAACTTCAACGCCAACCAAATTTACAACCCTGTGGCATCGCCGGCCCCGCACACATATGAAAACCAGCCGCAAACATCCGCGGCGCTGAGCCACCTGTCCGAAAACAGCAAAGGCTTCTCGAAGGACTTGTGGGACAAGTGCTCTGTGTCCGTGAAGGACAAAATCGCCCGGGAACGCACCGTCATTGCAAACGAGAGGAGATAGACCGATGGGCGTTTGCACCCGTGCACCATCGCCATCACCATCATCGCAGGCCCACGAAGGCGCGGGGATTCGTAAAGCTACACAATGTTAAGAGTACTCGGGCGGAGCTGCGGCAGAAGATCGTTGGCACACAGCGCCGTGCGCAGAGATTTGTTTGGCGGCGGCAAGGCCGTTTTTTCCGGGGAGAAGGCCGCACCCGGCAACAAGCTGGAGACCACCAGCAACCCCGCAGACATGTTCAAGAAGAACGACATTCTCATGTACTCGCAAAAGCCGATCAACTACATCGAGCTGGTGAAGCGCAACGGGTTCCACCTCACCAACAACATCCTCATCACGTCGCCGGACGAAAAGGGCAACACGATCGGCACGATGCTTGTGGAGAACGAGTCGTTCGAGGTCAATCTTTCGGACGGCGGATACAAGATGATCAACGGGTTCATTGTGGAGTTTGACGAGCAGCAGGTGCTCAGCGTGTTTGACAAGGTGCACCCGAAGCCGGAGATCTTGGTGGTGGGGTTGGGCAAGAAGTCGCGGATGCTCTCGGAGAAGAACAGACAGTACTTGAGCGGGCTCGGCGTACAACTCGAGGTGGGCGACTCGCGCAACGCCGCCCGGGTGTACGATCTTCTCGCCACGGAGCGGCCGGGCGTGATTGCCGCGTTGCTCTTGCCGCCCAACGCGTGAGGCGAAGCGCATTCATAAGTATCAATTAACTATAGAGTCTACTTGGCCAGGCGCAGCGCGAGGTACTTGTGCGGCGCAGCGGGCTGGGCGTAGTGGCCGGCGGGGCCCGGCGGCGGGTCCTGCTGCTGGAAGTGGCCAAAGTGCTGGTAGAAGTAGGCCATGGGGTCTCTGTTGGACGGGGACGCGTCGAGAAACGCAAACGACGACGCGCCGGCGACGCTGTCGTGCTGCGGCGTGCTCATGAGCATGTTGATGGGCGGGCGCAGCTGGAGGCCCTGGTTTTGGTTTGGGTGGCCCTGGTTTTGGTTTTGGTTTGGGTGGCCCTGGTTTTGGCCCGGGTAGTTCTGGGCGTGGCCCGGGAAGGCCTGGCCCTGGCCTTGGCCCGGGGCCATGGCGAGCACCTGCGCGTAGCGGGCGCCGGCCGAGTGTTGAAGTGGTAGTTGGTGCGGCTGGCCAGCAGAGTGCCCGACCCCCTTCGGCGGCCGCCCGGGCTCCGGCGCGGGCAAGGCGGCGGCGTGGCGCGGCGGCGGCATGTACTCCTTCTCCAGGAGCTGGAGCACGCCCGGCGACCGCTCGAACAGGTGGTCCAAAAGAAACTTGCCGTTGGGCGTGGAAAACGCGCCGTGCATGAGCTCAAACGAGCCGTGGTCGGTCGCGCTGGTCTGCGTGGAGTTGCCGGCGGAGGTGTTGAGGATGCTGAGCTCGCGGGACGTGTTGATGCTAGAGTTGAAGTCAAAGAGCGCCGGGGCGGGCGCCGGCGCCGCCGCGGGAGGCCCGGCCAGAGCGGCGCTGGTGCCGGTGCTGTTGAAGGCGCCGCCGGCGCCGGCGCCGCTGTGTTTGAAGCTGCTGCTGCTGCCGGGCCGCCGGCGCCGCTCGGCCCGCTCGGGCTTCTTCTTTTTGTTCATGAGCGTGTGCACGTCCGTCAAGACAATCTGGAAGCGGTTGCGCCCGGGCTGGCGCGCGGGCCGGCGCTGTTTGCTGCTGGCGGCCGCGGGCTTGCCGGCGTCGGCCGGCTTTTTCTCCGAGAAGATGCCCATCACCGGCTCGCCGCTGCCGCTGCCGCTGCGCCCGTCTTTATTGGGCGTGGGGCTGGGCGGGTGCACTTCGATGGCGCACGCGGCGTCTCGCGCCGGTTTGGCTGCGCTCAGCATGATCACCGTCGACGGCAGCGAGACGGCGGGCGGCGGCGCGGGCGTGGCGAACGCGGCGCGGGCCGTGGCCGCCGCCGCCGGCTTGTGGGGCGTGGCGAAGGCGGCCTTGGGCGCAGCGCCGGGTTTGGCGTTTTCCTGGCCCTCGGCGGCGTCTTGTCCGCCCCCCGCGGCGTCTTTTGGCCTGGTTTTGGCCGGCTGCCGCGCCGGCGTGTTGAGCTGCGCCAACGGCCGCTTGGCCGGACGGGCCGGCGTGGCCGGGTCTCTTGGCGCCGGCGCCGCGTCTCTTTTCGGCGCTAGGCTGAACTTCAGCGGCGTGATGGCGTCCACCTTCGGCGGCGCGTGCCGCAGCGGCGTCTGGTGGATCGGCAGGTCCATGAAGAAGTCCGCCATGTGCATCAGCTTGTCGCAGAACGGCGTGAAGCCGCCGCTGTGCGGGTGCTTGAGCCCGAGGTTGTGCGAGAGAAACGGCGTCAAGTTGAGCGCCGCGTAGTCGTACTCGTAGGCGGCGGGCGCGGGCTGCGTGCCGCTGGCGCTGGCCGCCATGTGGAGCGCCAGCCCGGGCGGCGCGGCCGTGAAGATCTTGGAGCTGGGCGTGGAGTTGAGCGAGAGCATCTCGTGGTTGAAGGTGCGCGACACCATGGGCGTCCAGCCGGTCATGGACGTGGACGCGGCGGGGGCGTCGGCCGTGTGGAGAATCCTGGAGGCCGGCGGGAGGCTCGCGGCGGCGGCGCCCGATGTGTTTGGGGCGTTTGATGTGCTTGGGGCGCTGGATGTGCTTTGGCCGCTGGATGTGCTTGGGGCGCTGGATGTGCTTTGGCCACTCGTGTTTTGGCCATTTGTGGGTTGGGAGGTTCCGGGCCGCGTGGTCCCGTCTTTGGGCTCGTCGTACGAGCAGATCAACGGGTCGATGACCTGGCGGGCGGGCGACGACATGGCGGCGGCGTGGAGCGGAACGGGCGACGCGGAGGCCGAGGAAGCGTGGTGGTGGAGGGCTGCCGGCGTGTTTGGCTGGTGTCTTTGGCGCGCTTCTTTAGGCGCTGGGATCCACGGGCGTCGCTGCGGTGATCGGCGGGCCAAGTACGGGCGTTGTGGGGCGTGGCACCGCTTGTTATTGTTTCGCTGGGATGGCTCCGGGCTGAGATGAGAGGGGCGGGAGCAGGATAAGCCCCGCGAGCGGCGGAGGGAGGGGCGCGGCGGAGGGGTGGTGCAGGGCGGCCGGGTCCGTGTGGTGTGGACGGGCGTGAGGGCGCTGGGAAAGGTCAACGGGGTCTAACAAGGAAGATGGTGTAGCACTGCGCTTGCGAGAATCTGCAGCGAAAGATGTTTACCTTTCGATGTGGGCGCGCGAGAATGTCTGGCGGAGCAGCGTGTGTGCAGGCCGAGCGCCGATTCGCGTATTCTCTAGTCTGCCACAACTTGGGCGGGCCCCACAATCATGCGACAGCAATCGTGCTGCAACAGGGCGCGATCCCGCGGCACGGTGCTGTGGGCTGGGCGGAGCTGCGGTGCTTTTGTTCCGCTTGGTCGGGGCCCTTCTTTCGCTGCAAGTGTCAGGAGCGCCTGCTGCGCAGCACAGCCTGCGCGTGCACTGCTTGCAACCGTGCTTGTCTTGTCGATCTCGTGCGCTGAGAGACGGGCGTCTCTCGCTGCGCTGGCTGCGCTGGCCCTGCCCGCGGAGCCGGCGGGCGCGCGCGCCAATCCCGGTGGGCCCAGGCAGGGTTTCATTCCGCTTCTGCGCTACACTGCAGCAGTCTGGCGAGTAGTATTACATTATTAAAAACACGGAGTCTTTTCTTTTCAGCGGGAGCCGCGCAAGTCACGCTTAAGCGACAACCTTGTTCTCGTCGGCCCATTGGTCCTCGGTGAGCTTCAAGTTCTCAGCCTCCTCAGCCAACTCCTCGTCATCGTAGTCCTCCTCGTGGGCGGCAAAAGACAAGGTTGGCTTGACAACGGCAGAGTCAAAGGTCCAGGTGGCCAAAGCGTTCTCGGCATCGATGATGATTTGCTTGGACGACTCGTAGCCGTCGTAGGCGGCTCTGGTCTCACCTGGGGTGACTGGGGCCTCGTCCAACAACTCCAACAAGGCCTTACCGTAGCCGGCAATCAAAGCAATCTTCTCGGCGAACTCGCGCATAGAGTCGAATTGGTAGTTGAAGGCGGTCTTCAACTTCTCTCTGGTGATGTTGGACAACTGGGCCTCAGCAACCAAGGACTCGGCCTCGGCTCTGACCAACTCCTGCTCCAAGACGTTGATCTTAGGAGATTGGGGGTCCTTGTACTTCAAGTAAGCGATTTGGTCGGTGATCTTTTGCTTTCTCTCTCTAGATGGCTGGACAGAACCCTCAATGTCTCTGATGGACTTCATGGTGATTCTGTACTGGTCGTACCTGTCGATGAACTGGTCCTCCAACTCACCAATCTCGTAGATCAAGACACCCAACTTGTCGGTGATGTCGGAGATGTCGTCGTCGTTGGTCTCACCCCAGATGGACAATTGCTTGGCAACCTCCTTTCTCTCGCTGGCGGTGATTTCAATGGATCTCATCAAGTTCTTCTCCATCTTGATCAATTGAGCCAACTTTCTGGCCATCTCGGGGCCCATGGCTCCAGCAGCAGACTTTCTGATGGAGTGGGAAAGAGAGCCCTTACCAAAGAACTTCGACTTGGTGGAAGACGTTGGTGGAGGAGGGGCTTGCATTTGAGCGGCGGTAGGAGCCCTCTGGGATCTCATGGAGTAGGTTCTATGCATTTTGTTTAGTTTTGGGGTTTTTGTTTTGACTTTTGGTTGTGTTCAAGCAAACGAAAGAGAAAAAAGAAGGTGGAAAAACGGCAATTCCGGCTTCTAATAACGGGGAGGACGGCTGGGGGGGGCGGAGATTGGGCGAGCATAAGAATGGTGTTCCTGCAGGACGGCGTTAATTAGCCAGCCACCCAAAGATAACCCGATGGAGCGCCGCCCCGGAAGAAGAGGGGCTGGCCGGCGGGGCTGCACGTGCCGAGGCCGCCTGCGAGCGCCCGTCTCACGCCCTCTGGCGGCCGGCCCGCTGCTGTTTTTTGCTCCCGCCGCCGCCTTTGTTCTCTTTGAAATCGGGCACTTGTGGTTGCCGCAGCGAAGCTTCCATAATGCGCCGTGTGCAGGCATTCCTGTTCACGCGGTGTGTACTTTCCCAGATTGGAATATCCGTGTTTTGAAGCGGATGATCTCACCACCACCATGGCGCGCAATGTGCAGGCGTGCCCGTTGTTGTCTCGGATGATAGGGCAACGGTGCCGCCGGCTGGGTCCTTGGGGCCGTGTGGACTGCCTGGCAGTCGCGGGCCAAAAGTGCCGGCCGGGCCAAGCTTGAAAAAGTTGCAACCGCCAGTGACTGGCCGCCGCAGGGCTCGCAACAGGCTGGGCGACTCGTGCGGCCGCGGTTGCCAAAGCCGCACCATTTCGCAAGCAACGCTCGCGCCCACGGCTCCGATCGGCGGCGGGCATGTGGGGGCTGCGGCGGCCGGGCCGCGAGCCTTAAAACGGCTGTGTTCTGCGGGGCGCCCGCGGCCACCACTTTCGCCTGGTGCTGGCAGGCCGCCTTTGCACCCGTGCACCGCGCCGCTGCGCCGCCGTGCCGTGGTGTGTTGCTTTTGGTGCTGGTGCGGCGTGGCTGTGGGCGGCTGTGGGCGGCCGCGTGGGAAAAGGGGTGGGGCTGTGGTGTCCGGGCGTATTCTCGGGGTGCACGGATGTTTCTCTGGTGAGCGCCTCTCCGCAGGTTCGCGGGCGCAAAGCCCCAGGCAGCCTCGCCCGGGGGCGCCCCGGCGGCGCCCAACTGCCGCCGCGGCGGCTCCTGCTTTTTGCGGTGCGCGGCGGTGCGGCTGCCAGTTCCGGGTGCCAATTTCCGAGGGCGGGTGCGCGGCGCGCGACACCGCCTTGGCCGAGCCGGCCCGCCAGCACCAACGACATTTTCTGGCCTAACCGACAACGGGCATTCGGGGGCACAATAACAACCGGCAGCGGGCGGCGTGGCGAGCCAGCCCGTTGGCCGTGGCCCTTGCCGTTTTTCCGCTCGCGTGCCCCAGCCGTAAGCGGAAACAGGTCACGCGGTGATACGCTAGCCCATTGTGCAAATCTCAGCCTGCGGCCTCTCGGACCTGTTCTCCCGCTCGCTTCCTGCTGCCGATCTGAACACCGAGCAGAGCGAAACACTTAATCGGTGGAGCACCACCTTTTTTTTTCCTTGGCCCACCCCTTTCTTCGCCGTCCAACTATTCATCCCATCGTCCTCCCGTGGCCGTCTCCCTTCCTTCTCGCCATTTCTTCTTTCCTCATCTCGTCATGACCGGCTTTTTCAAGTTTTACAATCGTGTGCTCCAAACTCATCCCTACAAGACCAACATGTTGGGCAGCGGAGTCTTCTTCGCCACGGGCGACTTGGTGGCCCAGAGGCTCTTCCCCCACCACGTCGACGACGACTTGGACAAGCCCACGGAAATCCACTTTGACCGAACCATAAGGGCGCTCATATACGGAACCTTCTTTTTCGGACCGTTATCAGTCAAGTGGCACACCAAAACGTTGCCTTTCCTCATGAGCCCCTTCCTCTCGGCGGCCCGCAGAAACGCCATGAAGCCCACGCCGCTCCGCGTCCACGACACGCTCTTTCGCTTGGGCCTCGATGCCCTCCTCATGCCCGGGTTGGTGTGGATCCCCATGTACAATACCGTGATGAGCGCCTTGGCGCTCCACAGCGATCCGCTCGCCGTCGCCGCCGAAAAGCTACGGAACAACTGGTGGAACGTCTTGAGGGCCAACTGGGCCGTGTGGACGCCGTTGCAGCTCGTCAACTTGTTTTTCGTGCCTGTGCACCTTCGTGTGGTTGTGTCCAACATCTGGTCCATCGGCTGGAACTGCTTCTTGAGTTTCGTGCACAACACCAAGGGCCACGGTAAGGGCAGCGGCAAGCTTCTCGAGGAGATTGTTGACATCGAGAGTGCAGACGAAGAGCAAACCATGGTGTACGCCTAGGTGGCTGTGGCTCGATGGGCAGGTTGAGCCGTTATAGAGGCTCGCCTGCGCCACTTGGTGTGTTATAATGTAAGTTGCCAGCACTTCCGACAGTAGAATGATCGCTGTTTCGTTTCGTTCTTTGCTCTGTTTTTGTTTTGCTTTGCTTTGTTCGTTTCTGGTTCAGTCATGGTGTCCTCCATCTCTTGCTGCGCGGAGCCCCGGTGTCGCAGCGCAATGTGCGATAAATAGCCGTGTGCTCCCCATCATGTCCGGCGTGCCATGTCTTTTGTTTTCCGCAAGTATAACCATTTGATCAAAACCAGGCCGCTCATCACAAACATCGTCAGCACCGGCGTTTTGTTTGGCGCCGGCGATTACTTGGCGCAATCGCTCGAGGCCAAGCGCAAGCCATCGCCCAGCCTGAGCTTTGATCTCGCCCGAAACCTTCGAGCAGTCTTCTTCGGCTCCGTCATTTTCGCTCCCATCGGCACCAGGTGGTACAAGATACTCAACAGCGTGAACATCGCCAAGGGCAGAGCCGCCACCGGCGTGAACACGGTTGCCCGTGTGGCCTTGGACCAGTTTGTGTTTGCGCCGTTCATCAGCATTCCACTTTACTATGGTGTGATGACCGTGCTCGAGCAGCACGACAAGACGTGGGACACCATCAAGATGAAGATGCGCCACAATTGGCTTCCGACGTTGAAGAGCAACTGGATGGTGTGGCCGGCCGTGCAAACGTTGAACTTTGGCTTCGTGCCGGTGGAGTTGCGGTTGCTAGTGGTGAACGTGGTGAGCATAGGCTGGAACTGCTACCTCTCCATGGAAAACCAGGGCGAAAAAGAGGTGGCCGATATCGTGGACGCCATCGAGCGGGTGAGCGCGGAGTGATTGAAAACATCGAAAGAAAATCTCAAGACGGTGAACATGTACCGGTTTGGGAACGGCTGGCAGCTGAAACTCTCAATGGCGGCAACCGCCAGCTGACCTTAACCTCGGCCCCATCATGCTCGTCCCCATCATCCCGCCATCCATCATCCTCGTCATCAATCATCCCGCCATCCATCATACTCGTCATCAATCATCCCGCCATCCATCATCGTCGTCATCAATCATCCTCGCCACCCGCCAATTAGAGTACTCGTCATCCAGCAGGTCATAGAGAATCGTCAATTTTATCGACCGGGATCCATTGCGTTCCATCACCCTCGCTTTGAGTAGCACACCCTCGCTTTGAGTAGCACACCCTCGCTTTGAGTAGCACACCCTCGCTTTGAGTAGCACACCCTCGCTTTGAGTAGCACACCACGCTCGCCTTGCGGTGGTTCACTGTAGACGCCGCTTCCGTTCATATCCCCTTTGTTTTCTCCTCGTCCATTCCCATCGCCGCTTTATCTTTTCCGCCTCCCCTTTATTCTTTTTCACCGCTTCATTCACTTGCTCGCTCCTTTTAACCTCGGTGCCTCCCTTCCCTGCTATCGCTACATCAATTTCTGCCGAAAGCTTGACAAAGCCTCGAAGCAAAATCATCAGCACAATCCACTTCCGTTTCTTTATCTTTTCCCTTCCCTTTTGCCTTTTAGCCTTTTCTTTTCCCTCGAAAAAGCTTTCAGGCCCTTGCCGCCCTTAGGCTGCAAAAAAACCCCGGCGCCGATAGGCGGCACACGGCCTGCCTCTACTTCAACCGGAAACCACCAGATGCGAGGGAGCTTTAAACAGACACTGCCATTTTCCGGCTCCAGCATAAACGGCTCCAATTTCCGGCCCACCGCCCCCGGTTGCCGTGCCGTGTCGCCGTGTCTCGCAACGCGCCATGTCGCATGTCGGAAGCAAGCGACGTCGTGCGCATACCGTCGTGCCAGGCCGAAGCGTGATTGACCTTAGGGGACTCGGCCAGACGCCAGACGGGCTCCAGGCACTTTTTCCATTGCAAAACCACACATACTGTTCGGCGCAACCGCTTATTGTCCGAGCTCTTGACAAGCAAATCAGAGGTATCTCCAGGAACCCCGGATTCTCAATCCCGCGTGGCTGGCTAGTTTGAATTGCTCTCTCCGGCCGTGTGTTTTCCTATATCCGCCGCTACACCAGAAACCGTCCAGAGGTCTCTCAAACCGTCTCCGCAACAAGATCTTCCAAAAGAGGCCTGGTCGCTTCGTTTTTCGATCTCCCCGACGCCATTCCCTTCCCTCTTCAATTCCGACCCTCCACTTGTCCAGCCCGCGTCTTTCCGCTTCGTTGATTCCACAACCTTCACGCTGCGCCTCGAAGAGACACTCTCCCTTCTTTCGGCTATCCTCTCCATACTCCCGGGCATTTCTGCAATTCCCGGCTGACCCAGACCAACTGCTGCTTTCTTCAAGATGATGAAAGGCTTCAAAAACCGTCTCACAAGAAACAAATCGCTGTCCGCCTCGAAAAGAGCCGATAAAAAGGACCAGAAAGAAGGTTCCCCAAAAGACAAGGAAGTCCAGAAGAAACTGCTGTTGTCATCCTTGACCAAGACCCCCACGTCAAATGCATCTTCAAAGTCGGGTCTGCCCTCGTCCTCCAAAACTGACTCGCAAGATCTGCCTGCATTGGACTCCAAGAAAGACGGTGATGCAAACATGCTGACCGAGCAAGTGAACTCGGCGGCTGTCGCCCAGTTTGCCCTGCTGTCACTGCCGGTATCCTCTACGGCGGCAAACCAACAACAGGGCGCCCAAACAAACGGTGCTGGTGGCTCCCCCAAAATTGTCATCAATGAGCCTGTGCAAACCGTGGGAAAGACAACCCCGGTTACGCCCACACCAAGCTCTCCCACAGCGCAAGCCAATGGATATCTGGCCTCTGGACTCCTGCTAGAGGGCCGCTTGAACTCTTATCCAGGTCAAACTCACCCACACCCAGTTTCACTAAACCCCAACATCAGCTCGCCCAACAGAGAATCATTTGATATCGACTTGATTCTGTCTCCTAAGCGCCACTCATCCTCTCGTTTCGAGCCTTCGTCCTCTGATCTTCATCAAGATATTGTCAAGCTTCCAAACTTTGATGAAGTGGCTCCTGAAGAGCAGATCCTGTTATTCATCCAAAAGGTTGACCAATGTAACATCATTTTTGATTTCAACGACCCCACCCTGAACATCAGAGGCAAGGAAATCAAACGTATTACCTTGCAGGAGTTGATACAATTCATTGTCAGCAACAGGTTCAACTACACCGAAGAGATGTACAGCCACGTTATCAATATGTTCAAAAAGAATCTCTTCCGTCCAATTCCTCCTCCAGTCAACCCTATTGGTGACTTGTATGACCCTGATGAAGATGAGCCTGTGTCCGAATTGGCTTGGCCACATATGCAATCCATCTATGAATTTTTCTTACGCTTCGTGGAAAGCCCCGATTTCCACCACCAAATTGCGAAGCAATTCATTGATCATGAGTTCGTATTGAAAATCTTGGAACTTTTCGATAGTGAAGATCCAAGAGAAAGAGACTGTTTGAAGACCACATTGCACAGAATTTACGGCAAGTTCTTGAGTTTGAGATCGTTCATTCGTAAATCCATCAACAATGTGTTCCTCCAGTTCACCTACGAAACTCAACGCTTCAATGGAATTGGAGAATTATTGGAAATTTTAGGTTCCATCATCAATGGCTTTGCATTACCTTTGAAGGACGAGCACAAAATCTTTTTGATCAAGGTCTTACTTCCATTGCACAAGGTAAAGTCTCTTTCTTTGTACCATCCACAATTGGCGTACTGTATCGTACAATTCTTGGAAAAGGACCCCTCATTGACTGAGGACGTCATTTTAGGCTTGTTGCGCTTCTGGCCAAAGATCAATTCTCCTAAAGAAGTTATGTTCTTAAACGAGATCGAAGACGTTTTCGAAGTTATGGAACCCAGCGAGTTCGTCAAGGTCCAAATTCCATTATTTGCACAATTGTCGAAGTGCATCGCTTCTTCGCACTTCCAAGTCAGCGAAAAGGTTTTGTGTTTTTGGCAAAATGAGTATTTCCTCACATTGGTGACTGAGAACGCAGAGGTTGTGCTTCCTATAATTTTCGCCTCTTTGTATGAGCTCACCAATGCCACACAACCAGGAACGGCGAACGGACAGCTCTCGCAGAAGCAGATGGAGAACCCAAGCTCCGTTACTGACGCCAAAGGTAACTTGATTGACACTGGCTTAATGATGAATGGACATGGTTATGATGATGATGAGAATGGGCAGCGAGATGACAGATTGGATGAGGACACCAATATGATGAATGATATGACCGACGAGGAATATTACGATTCGTTCTCAACCCCACAACAGGGCATGGACATGGATGAGTTGAGCAGCATTCCGCCACACAATCTGGCCACGTCCAACTGGAATAAAAGTATCCATCAATTTGCATTTGGTGCATTGAAGGTGTTCATGGACCACAACCCTATTTTGTTTGAGCATTGCACTATGCTCTATCACCAGTCCGTGGAGGAACAAAAAGTCAGAGATTTGCAGAGGAAGCAAGGCTGGAAGAGAATCGAAGAATACGTTCAAAAGTTCCAGAATCAGAACGGCTCGACCCTCAACAACGAGAAGGTCGATGCACACTGATTAGACGGCAACACAATGGTGGTTCAATGCTAGAATGCTGAGCATGCTGCAGTATGAGGGGCTGTGCTTCCCGGCCCGCGGGTCTTTCGTGGAGAAATGATACGCCGTTAGTGGTTGTGCCAGATAAGATCGGAAGTGCCGCGGGAAGGGTATTGATACGCGCCATGACGCTGTCAACCACGAGCGCCGACATGCCCCGTCGCAAATACTAGACACCCGTCTCAAAAATTTCCATTGGCAGCTCATCTTCTTCAGGAAGCCTCGCAATGGACAAGAGTATAGAAATTGCAAGCGATTTAGAAAAAAGAACACATAAGAACTCGATGCGCTTCGCCAGCGCCACCAAGCTGTGACTCTGGCAGTTTGCAATAAAGGCTGCGACAGTACGCAGGAAAAAGAACAGTGGAAATGAGCAGAGCGCACCTGCATGATGTGCATCTTATATATTAGACCATCGCTCCGCAGTTTAGAATTTTTCTTTTTTTTTTTTGGCTATCTCTGCCCAATACACAATGGTTTTAGATTGCTCCTCCGCTACCGCACACTTGAAGAACTACTCCAAAAAGGACGGTTTGGATGCTCGCTCTTTGATCGACTCCGCTAACTTTGGTGGTTTGACTTACAATGACTTTTTGGTGTTGCCAGGTTTGATCAACTTCCCATCCAGCGCTGTGAAGTTGGAGACCAAGTTGACCAAAAAGATCACCTTGAAGTCGCCATTCGTGTCTTCTCCTATGGACACTGTCACCGAGGAGAACATGGCCATCCACATGTCCTTGTTGGGTGGTATTGGTATCATTCACCACAACTGTACCGCCGACGAGCAGGCAAGAATGGTCAGAGCCGTCAAAAAGTACGAGAACGGTTTCATCAACGACCCTATTGTTGTTTCCCCAGACGTGACTGTGGGAGAGATCAAGGCTATGAAGGAGAGAATCGGATTCTCTTCTTTCCCTGTTACTGGTATGTTTTCTTTCCGTGATCCCGGGGCCACCTGCCTACCCATACAGCCAACCTGATGATCAAACCAAATCAATAACTTTCGTTCTACCGAATAGCATCAAAAGATGTTGAGGAGACCTTTTTATCTGAAGGCGATATGGCCCCTTTTAGCAGGATGATTTACTAACTTATTTAGAGAACGGTACTACCGGAGGTAAGCTTGTGGGCATTGTCACCTCCCGTGACGTTCAGTTCCACGAGAACGACAGCGACAAGGTTTCTGCCATCATGACCACTGACTTGATCACTGGTAAGGAGGGCATCACCTTGGCCGAGGGTAACGCTTTGTTGAGAGGCTCCAAGAAGGGTAAGTTGCCAATTGTCGACGCGCAAGGCAACTTGGTCGCTCTTATCTCCTTGACCGACTTGCAAAAGAACCAGGACTACCCAGACGCCTCCAAGTCTTTTTCCTCTAAGCAGTTGTTGTGTGGTGCCGCCATCGGTACTCTTCCAGCTGACAGAGAGAGATTGGAGAAGTTGGTTGCCGCTGGCTTGGACGTCGTCATCTTGGACTCCTCCAACGGTTCTTCTGTTTTCCAGATTGACATGCTTAAGTGGATCAAGTCCAAGTTCGCTGACTTGCAAGTCATTGCCGGTAACGTTGTCACCAGAGAGCAAGCCGCTTTGTTGATTGAGGCTGGCGCAGACGGTTTGAGAATCGGTATGGGATCCGGTTCCATCTGTATCACTCAGGAGGTCATGGCCTGCGGTAGACCACAAGGTACTGCCGTTTACAACGTGTGTGAGTTTGCCAACCAATTTGGTGTGCCATGTATGGCCGATGGTGGTATTGGTAACATCGGACACATCACCAAGGCCTTGGCTTTGGGTGCCTCCACCATCATGATGGGTGGTTTGTTGGCCGGTACCTCCGAGACTCCAGGTGACTACTTCTACCGTGACGGTAAGAGATTGAAGACTTACCGTGGTATGGGATCCATCGACGCCATGCAATCCACCTCCACCAACGCTAACGCTTCGACCTCTCGTTACTTCTCTGAGGCTGACAAGGTTTTGGTTGCCCAGGGTGTGTCTGGATCTGTTGTCGACAAGGGATCTATCACCAAGTTTGTGCCATACTTGTTCAACGGTTTGCAACACTCTTTGCAAGACATTGGTGTGCAATCCATTGAGGACTTGAGAGCCCAAGTCTACGCCGGAGAGGTGAGATTTGAGTTCAGAACCGCCTCTGCCCAATTGGAGGGTGGTGTGCACGGCTTGCACTCTTACGAGAAGAAGTTGCACAACTAAATAAAACACTAGCCATTCAATAGAAATGACCTGTGGCCCCAGTGCCGCGCTTGTACCATAGAAACTGTTTCATGTAGCGGGAGGTGCTGTCGGTGGAGAGAGCTAGGCCTTGGCTGGCAGCTGGGTGCTGGGTGTCTTTTCATGGTGTCCGGCTTTACCTCTCTGCACTTATAACACATTAGTCCCGAGTCATGGTCATAATTGGATTCTGATTAGCCATTCATGGCCCGCGTCCCATTTATGTTCCTTCCGTGTGTATTTCCATGCTGCCGTCTTTGGATTTTAGAATGCGTCTTTGGTTTGTAGAATGCATCTTTGGCTTGAAGAAATGCGTCTTTGGCGAGTTTCCATCTTCTCTCGACGCGGCCGCGCGCACGCAGAATACTCTGCCCAGTGCGTACTATCGCTCCGCAGCCCCGCCAAAAACCCAAAACAACCACAAAAATCACACAGCTACTCCCAAGATGTCCAAGGCGTCCGTGTCCAATCTCGACCAGGACCTCCACAAATCTCGACAAGAAAAGTACCGCACGTCGCAGCGGGAGGTGATTGACTGGCTAGCAACGGTGCTCCAAATGCCGCAGAGCGAAATCGAAACCTACAACGGCGCCAACGCCGACCTCATGGCGATGCTCAAAGACGGCCTCCTTCTCTGCCGCTTGGGCGACATGGTGGGCGTGCCCAACAGCCCCACCTCACGTGCCCGCCAGTCCAAGATGCCCTTCGTACAGATGGAGAACATCATGTTCTTCCTCCAGCTCTGCAAGGCCATCGACGTGCCGCACGACGAGATTTTCCAGACCATCGACTTGTTCGAGGCCAAGGACCCGTACCAGGTGGTGGTGACGCTCATGGCGTTTTCCCGGCGGGCACACGGGCTCAATCCAGGGCGGTTCCCGGCGGCGATCGGGCCCAAGCCGCCCAGAGGCAGGCCTGCGGTGCCGGCCAAGCCCGCGGGGCTCCGTGCGCCCGGCAGCAAGCCCTAGAAAGAAAGAAAAGATGAAGAAAGAGAAGAAGAGGCCTCTTGGTGGCTGGAAAATGTACGCCAGCGTCACATGATGTAGCCGCCCCGCGCGGGGCCGCAGGCTGCGGCGCCTGCTGGGGTGCACGGGTGCGCGGGCTCATCTCTTCGCGATGATTTTTTTTAGCGGAGCACATCGAACAGATAGTCTTAGCACCAAAACACAGCGGCGAGCCCAGCCACATATTCTGCATTTATCCATAGCCAGCGCAACACACAGCATCAAGATGTCGGACGAGGTGATTTGGCAGGTGATCAACAACACGTTCTGCTCGTTCAAAGTGCGTCCGGGCAAGGGCATGAACTTCTGCCGCAACGAATACAACGTCAGCGGCGTGTGCAACCGGCTGTCGTGCCCGTTGGCCAACGCCAAGTACGCGACGGTCAAGAACATCGAGGGCCGGTTGTACCTCTACATGAAGACGGCGGAAAGAGCACACATGCCGGCCAAGCTCTGGGAAAGAGTCAAGTTGCTGAAGAACTTCACCAAGGCCATGGAGCAGGTGGACCACCACTTGCAGTACTGGAACACGTTCTTGATCAACAAGTGCAAGCAGCGGTTGACGCGGTTGACACAGGTGGCGGTGACGGAGCGAAGACTAGCCACGCGGGAGGAGGAGAGACACTACGTGGGCGTGAAGCCCAAGATCAAGAGGCGCGAGGAGAACCGCGAGCGCAAGGCCTTGACGGCGGCACGCATCGAGAAGTCGATCGAGAAGGAGTTGTTGGAGCGGTTGAAGAGCGGCGCGTACGGCGACAAGCCGTTGAACGTGGACGAGAAGGTGTGGCAAAAGGTGTTGGGCCGCGTGGACGAGGAGGACGAGAACGACTACGACGAGGACGAGGACGACGACGTGGTGTTGGAGTCGGGCGACGAGGACTTTGGCCAGGTGGAGTACGTGGAGGACGACCAGGACGACGAGATGGTGGACATGGAGGACTTGGAGCGGTGGCTCGGGGTGTCCGGGTCCGAGAGCTCGGACGAGGACGGCGACGATGCTGGCGACGACGCGGCCAAGCGCAAGGCGCAGCAGGACAAGGCCAAGAAGAGAAGAAGGCCGCACGTGGAGATCGAGTACGAGGACAACCTCCAGACCAACATTGCCGCCTAGTCCGGCGCATTTGCATGTACGTATGTGGAATAGCACGAGCGCAGAAGCAGGCCAGGAGGCCGGGTAGGGAGGGGAGAAGGCAGAGGGAGGAAGAGAGGGGCAGAGAAGGCAGCGGGAGGAAGAGAGGGGCAGAGAAGGCAGAGGGAGGAAGAGAGGGGGCAAAGGGAAAGGGCGGCCATGGCCGGGGCTTTCCGCAGCACAGCCAGGTGTCTTGGCTTGCTTCTCGCTTTACCTTTGCTTTTGGTCTACTACTATTCTTTCCATGGCGCTTGGGCCACGGAGCCGCAGGCGCTCGGCGACTCACCGGCTTTCACTTTTTTCTTTTCCTTGAACCGTCTTTCGATGTTGCCTCTCCCCTCCTGTTCTTTCCTCTTTTTTTACTTCTTCAGCCGCATCTTGATTACGCATCCTTTTGCCCCGCCGCGATTGGACGCGGCTGGCGCAACGGCCGCATCACCACCCGCGAACATGGCCATCTCCATCCCACCACATTCACACCCACCACATTCACACCCACCACACATTCCCCACCCCACGCCCACCCCCGCCTCTCGCTGCCCGCCAAATTTGCCATGTCCTCTTCCGAAGAAGCGCCCGCGCGGCGCCCGTCGTTTCTCGACTACGGCGGCTCCAACTCGCTCAGCAACTTTGCATCGTCCTACCAGCGCGCCCAGTCCTTCTTGGAGCAGACGCTTGTGGACGGCCACGACTCGCTCTCGCCCTGCACGTCGCGAGACCCGCCGGACCTCGAGCTGGCGTTCTACGGCCCGCACAGTCCGGCGACGGCCGGCGACGGCGACGGCGACCACGGATTGGATGGAGGCGCTAAATTGATCCACGGAGGCAGCAGATACAGTAATGGGGCCGCCCGAGGCAACGCCCCGAGCAACGGAAGCGGAACAGGATCAGGTTCCGCCGGCGAAACGAGAAGCGGATCCGGATACGGGTCCGCCACGCCAACAGGCTCCGGCGGCCCCCGCAAGGCCGGCAGCGTCAGCGACCTCGGCAGCTTCCAGTTCCCCGAGCCGCTGGAGGCCACGCCGCTCAAGGCCCGCCGCGCCAGCTCGGCCTCCGTCGCCGGGCTCGGCAACTCCACCGCGCCGCAGACCATCTTCAACGCCGTCAACACCTTGATGGGCGTGGCCATGCTCTCGCTTCCGTTTGGCATGCGGCTCGCCGGCTGGGCGCCCGGCGCCGCCATCCTCGGCCTCTGTGCGTGGGCCACGGCCTTCACCGCCAAGGCGTTGGGCCGCATTTTGCGCAAGCACCGCCAGGCCCACACCTACGCCGACATTGCGTTCCTCTACGGCGGCCGCCGCTTCCAGGCGTTTGCCGTGGCCACCTTCACCGTGGACCTCATTGGCGCGCTGCTTCTGCTCGTGCTCATCTTCAGCGACCTGCTCACCACCGCGTTCCCCCACCTCCGCCCGGTGCTGCTCAAGGCGGCGCTTGTGGCCGTCACGCTCGGCTTGTCGTTTCTCCCCTTGTCCGTGCTCTCGCTCGTGAGCTTGGCCGGCATCGCCAGCACCGTGTGCATCCTCGTGACCGTGTGCCTCTGCGGCATCTCCACGCCCGCTTCGCCGGGCTCCCTTTTGCACCCGGCGCCCACGCTGGCGTGGCCCGCGTCCGCGAAGGACCTCTTCTTCGCCTTGGGCATCTTCATGTCGCCGTGGGGCGGCCACCCCGTGTTTCCCGAGCTCTACCGCGACATGCGCCACCAGCGCAAGTTCGGCAGGTGCTGCGACGTCACCTTTGCCTCCACCTTCGTTCTTGACTTCCTCATTGCCGTGGTGGGCTACTTGATGTTTGGCGACGCGGCGCAGGACTCCATTCCCAAAAACATCATCGGCAGCGCGGCCGTGCCCGCGTGGGTCTCCAGCTTGCTCTGCGTGTTCTTGGGCCTTTTGCCCGTGTGCAAGTTGGCCTTGGTCACCCGCCCCATCATCTCCGTTTACGAGGGCCACGCCTCGCTTCTGGCCCACCCCGTGTGGCGCATGGCTGCCCGCGTGTGCTTCATGGCCTTCTTGTTTGTGTTGTCCATTGCGTTCACGTCCTTCGGCAATGTGGTGGCGTTTTTGGGCAGTGCCATCTGCTTCACCATCTGCATCATATTGCCCTTGCTTTTCCACTTGCATCTTAACCAGGACGAGCTCACCACTGCTGGACGCTGGCTCTCTAGAATGGGTGTCGTTGTCGGCATCGTGGGTGCGGTGTTGGGCACGTACGGTCTGGTGGCCAACTAAATTCTATAGCATACTGCCGGGCTCAATCACCTAGTGTCCATTTCTACTAGAAGCATCTATTTATTGAGCGACCGCCGACTCAGGCGCCACGACTTTCGCTCCACAGGGGCCTGGTCGCCGTGCATCACCGTGGCAGCGTACATGTAGTTGTCTTGCTGGGCCTTGGCCAAATACTCGGCCATCACTTGTGAGCCCAGTGCATAGCCTGGCACTGAGTATCCGTTTGGGGGCGGATACGCCACATTTTGTCCCATCTCCGAGCTGCCTCCACTGAAGCTTTTCGAGTGCATCATTGGTGGCATGGGCGGGTATTGCAAGTGGTGTGACGGGCGCCCGTTTCCATCGAGGCGCATGTGCTGAGCGTTAGCGTACGGAATACCGCCGTGTCCATATGTTTTGTAGGTCGCATTGATGAGTTCGGAAAGATCAAGATTATTGTGATATACCTTCTGAGCTCTGCGGCGATGCCGCTTTTCGGATGATGGGTGTGACAGTGTTGTGCTTTCGGCTTCGATAATGATGGAGATGTCTGCATCTTCGTCATCCTCATAATCTTCGTCGCCTTCCTTTTCACTGTTGTTGTCTTCACATCCGTTTTGCGTGTTTTGAGTGAAAGCTTGGGCGCCGTTCTTGCTTCCATCACTGACTTCAGGGCCGGTCTCGGTATCGCCCAAACCATCAGAAATTGAATTACCTTCTGCGGATCCAGCATTTGCTTTCAAGGACTCTGATGCATCACCAGACTTTTCAGACTCGCCCTTGGTACTCTCGGTACGAATACCAAAAACTAGGGCCGCTTCTTCACTGATCAGCGTTTCCTGCTCCAGTACAGACTTCAGATGGTCCCTGTCCTCGAAAAAGCTGCCTTCTTGAGACGTCAGAGAATCATCATCCCTTTTTTTGAAACTAAACCGAAGGGGATTTCCACACCGGTCTTTGCCATAGCTGATCTTATACTGCGAGTATCTGTCATAGAATTCCCCGTTGTCACCAACTATGCTTGTTATCAAGTCAGCGTCTCTTGCTTCGAAAGCGTGCACCAAAGTGATGGCATGTTTTATGTTCATGAAATTCAAAAATCCACAGTCTTTTTTCTGGTGATGATTGATCTGCTCGATGTCACCGAAGCACAGGAAATCACGCCTGAGAGATTCTTCGTCCGGAATGGGCAATTTTTCGGTCTTTCCTTTGCTCATCCTTAATCCAATGTACACATTTCTGGATGCACCCATGGAGACAGCGTAAGCAACTTCCCGGGAGAGTGGGCCCAGGTGACTTTTACCCCAGCTGACATTGACATCGTTGCCGCGTATAATTAGCTGATGGAGCACTTGGTGACTGAGGTAGAATTTGAGCGCTATCGCAGGATCCACAAACGTGATGAAACACGTTCTTTTGTTGCTATAGTACTTGATGCTCTCCACAAGACCACCGGCTCTAACATTGTTCGCAATCTCCTCAACTGTGGTCTTGGGGTGAAGATTACCAAGATATATCGTTCTGTTGCATGAGCTCACTGGGTCTGCATTCATGTGATACGGAGGAAGACCCACATAGGAACCATTGTTGAGGCCGTTCATGGGATAGGCCATGGCTGGCGAGTACAAGTATGCGTCGGAAGGATAGTCACCATTGGGTTGCAGATGATGTTGAGCACTGGATGCTCTTTTTGGTGAGCGAGAGTGAGAACGCATTGGATAAGCCTTCGCATCAAAATTCGACACATCAGCCTGATCGGTCATAGTGCTTCCGTTTGATTTCGGGCCGGAGGCATTAGTCAACGAGGCCGGTAATATGCCAGAGACATCAAGCGGCTCAGCGTCGCTTGAATCGCAGAGACGGCTCGAGAGGTTTTTGGAGTCTTCATGCGCGGCATCCAAGGTCAAATCTTTCAAAGAGGTCTCGAGCTCAGCCAGACGATGAGTTGCCAGAACCGACGCTGAAGCAGACCTAGAAGACCGGTCCCTGCTTGTGATCAGCGACGGGCGCTTCTGTACCGACAAAGGCGAGGCGGTGGCGGATGCAGAGGAGGGAGAGATGCTCATGGCATTCTCGTCAACGCCTCCACGGTCGCAACGGTCTTCGCTGAACGTCACCAGGACGCAGACAAGAGGCACTAGATCCTGAGGCGCTTCTTCGTCGGCAAGAGAGCCTTGCAGACTGCGCTGTAGCTGTCGCGTGAAGTACTCATAGGCGTTGATGGCGGAGTCGATGTCGTTGAAGTGGACGAAAAAGTGGAGCTCCATGTTCGCGTCGTCCTCTGCCACGGCCAAGTCCTCGTAGTCGCCGAAGCGCGAGCAGCGGGTCTTGAAGGCGCGTTCCATGAGCGGCAACAAGTCGGAGTCGAGGATCTCAAACAGCACGTCGACGGCGCGTGTGGCGTCGTATTGCATGATGTAGTTGAGGGTCTTGACTTTAATGTAGTCCTGCTTGGCGAGGGCGGCGCCGGCGTCGGAGTCGAGAGGCACGATTTCCAAGTCGGGCGAGCCCTGGAGGCTGGCCTGCAAGCGGGCAAGATGCTGCGGCTTTTTGCCGTACTTTTGGTAGAACAGATGGGACACCTGGGAGTTGACGAAGGATAGAAGGCACGACCTGGTTGCCGGGGGCGGGGAGTCGGGCAGAGGCTGTGCGGCGTCGGAGGCGGCTTGAGGGGCCGTTTTGGCCGATTTGGTTGTTTTGTCTGTTTTGACCGCTTTGGCTTGTTTCGCCGCGTGGTCGTCCACAAACAGCACGGACTCGAGCGGGCCAAAGTCGACCTCGTCCAAGATCTGGTGGAGCGACACAGCGCACGACACGTTCTTGAGGAGCACGGCGCGGGGAAAGTTGAGCTGGTCAATGGACACGGCAGCGGCGGTCGCCGCAGCACCGGCCGCAGCACCGGGCGCGTGGTGGAGCGCGGCCGACAGCAGGTAGCGAGGCAGCAGCGGCAGCAGCGTCCAGTAGGGCTGGTGGGCGTGGCCCACGTAGGGCAGCTGCGCTGCGTTGATATAGGGCGACAGGTGCAGCGGCATGAACGCGTGGGCGCCCACGTAGGGCGACGGGGTGGAGAGGAGGTTGGCGGGGAGCATGGACTGCGAGTAGGAGAAGTCGAGCGGCGTCATGGGCATCTGCTGGGCCGGCGGCATGCCTGGCGAGTACATGTGGTACAGCAGCAGGTGCTGGAGCGGCGGCTTTCTGGGCGGCGCGCCGGAGTAGGAGTGGAACATGGCGGGAGCGGCCGAGGATGTGGATGCGGCTGAGGATTTGAAGGCCGAGTCGGGGATTCAGCCGATCCAGGGGCGGCGGAGATTCGGGCCGGAGGAGGCGTATTGGCGCTGGAGCCAGCGGAGAAACGAGGTGGAGGCACGAAGCGGCGAACGATGGGCGGGGCCGGAGCGATGGAGCGGCGGGGCCGGAACGATGGAGCGGCGGCGGCGGCGGCGGGGCAGAGCGACGGAAAAAGGGCACGGCGGCGCTGACGTGGAAAAAGAAGTGGTGGAGTGGATCGCTACACGGACAAGCCTCCGCCAGACACGCACCATGGCGCACTACTGCGGATATGCGCAGCATACACCACTGACACACTGAAGTTTCCGCAACAAGAAGCGCGGCTGCACACGGAAGCCTGTGGACAGCCGGGGCCGGCGGCGAAAAGAGGCGGGCGAAGGAGGCAAAAGCGGAAGAGGCGAAAAGCAAAAAAGCGAAAGAGGCGAAAGAGGCGAAAGCGAAAGTGCGGAAAAGCAGACAGGCGCCGTCAAGCGCCAATAGGCGCCAACAGCGCGCTAGCTTAATGGCCCCGCGCCAGACCCTGCAAGGTGCTGCCAGGTGCTGCCGGGTGCGGCCACCCGCGCGGACCGCGCCGTTTCTGGCCCTGGAAGAACCGACACGCCCTGGGCAGCTGAAACAACCTTCACGCCCTCCAGGGCCACAGGGTTCCAGGCCCAGGAAAGCACCGGGCCCGGAGTTCTACCCCGAAAACCGGGCCGGCGAGCCGGCTAGCCGTCGCGCCAAAATGGTCAGACGGACCGGCAAACTTCCGGCAAACCACCACAATCACAACCAACCAACCACAAACCATCACACACAATATGGTCGCTGAAAAAGCACACAATGGCGGGGCGGGCAGCGAGGCTTGGGCCGGCGCCAGCGCTCGAAAACAAACAACGCCGGTGCGGCGACGGTGGCAGTGCGGGCGTGCGCGGCGCGCCAGGGTCTGGCGCCGGTTGTGGAACACAGTGCAGCGCCGGTTGCGTGTTCCGGGGTCTTTCTTTTGGCGGCGTCTTTTCGGCGAGGCCTTGCGTGGCTTTCTCTGCCCCTTCCCGCGGGGTTTCTCGGAGTTACCCGCTGGGCGGCGCCTTTCTGGCCCTGCTCCGGCCGCTCTATCCGTTTTTAGTCCCAACTCTGCCCGCCTCCTAGCTGCCTGCCGCGTCCGCATACCGCAGTGGGCCCGAAGCTTGTTGACGCTTGGCACCCCCGGTGCTGGGCGCACGCTTTTCTTCGGCTGCGTCGAGCGCGCAAGGCCAAGCTGAAGCGGCCTGCGCAGGAGCCGTGCTATTCAGCCTTGCAGCTGATTGACAAGTAACGTGGCTGGCTATCCTGCGTCTCACCCGCCCACGCACCACCAGTATCCACACACAAGCGCTCTTCTTCCTTTTCCTTTGCTTACGCTTACGCTTTTGCTTTCTTTTACCTTTGCTTTTGCTTTTGCTTGGGCTCGGCGCGCGGCGGTGCAGGCTGCGCATGGAAAGACTAATAGTTCCCCGACTCTACGCAACTGCATGCGACGCCCAAAGCTTTTGCCGCAACTGCGGTGCGGCGTGCACCAAGCACACCCCCGGTTTTAAAAGTCGGGGTCTCCGGAAGCCGCTGGTGGGTGGCATGATACCGGCCGCCGGCGCAGCGGCCCTCGAAATCGCGGACCCGTACACCTACCACTGGCTGGCCACGGCTGGATCCCGCAGGGCGGCTCTTGAGGAATCTGCCCCGATCCCCAGTCATTTGATCATGGGCTGAGAGTCCCCGTGCTCTTTCGCTGTCTACACTTTCACACCGTGTTTCGTCTCTACCATTTTGTACTCGATTTCCCTCGTTTGGGGGCACTGGCGCCCAGCGCCTCGCGTGGTCTGTGGGAGGCACGGGTGCATGGCGCCTGGCGGCAGTTTGGCCCCAGAGCGATCTTGAATAACAGCCCTTTGCCAATTCTGTTGGTTGCTCTAGACCGAAAACGGCACGATCAGGCGACTCGTCGTTCGCCCACACCGATCCTCACGTGCCGCGCCCCATGGGTGGGACGGCGTGCGGAGCCAAAAGCCAAACACATGAAACGACAGTAGCTCTAAGTCCACTCAAACAGAGTTGAAACAAAATTGAAACAAACTTGAAACAGAGATGTAACAAACGTGAAACAGAGCTGGCACAAACTTGAAACACAACTAAACCAAACGCTCAGAGCAGCCCAATTACATTTCACACCCCCAGACAAACCCCCAAACATCCCTAACCATGCCGCGAGATCCCCCGAACTTTTTGCCAGCAGGCCCCGCGGCACTCCTTTGGGCCAAACGCCGATCTGGCAGCGTTGTGCGCTCGAAGCTGTTGCGCACACACACACACACACACACACGGTTTCTTTGAAACAAGCCTGAAACCGACTTCTTGCAGCCTGAGACGCCGCCCGCCTTGTAAAGACTCCTGCTCCTATCGCACTTTGGCTCGTCGGCACGTACCGCCGATCCGCAGCTCTCCGAGCCGCAGCGCGACACCAGCACCTCCGGGCTCCGTGGGATCAACGAAATCAGCCGCACAATGAGCTTATGAAAATAGGACCGCGGCAAGACCGCGGCAAGGCCGCAGGCGCCACACGGGCACAAAAAAACATCGCCAGGAGCGCAAGGAAAACGGGCCAGAATCCGGCCGCACCGGCCCCGCCGTTTCCATCCGATTCCATTTACTCCATTGCTCCTGCTGACACCCGCGCGAGCGTGTGTGCAGGTCATCGCACTGTTTATGTCTTTTTTTCTCCCGCCGTCGGACATTTTTTTGTCCCTTTTTCTTCCAGCTGTTGATTCCTTCTTGATTCCAAAGGGTTCATACTTGTTGAAAACTAGCATTCCGCATTGAGTACAATAATGGCTACCGCTGAAGTCCCCACTTTCAAATTGGTCCTCGTCGGTGACGGTGGTACCGGTAAGACCACCTTTGTCAAGAGACACTTGACCGGTGAGTTTGAGAAGAAGTACATCGCCACCTTGGGTGTCGAGGTGCATCCTTTGGGCTTCCACACCAACTACGGTGAGTTGAAGTTCGACGTCTGGGACACTGCCGGCCAAGAGAAGTTTGGTGGTTTGAGAGATGGCTACTACATCAACGGCCAGTGTGGTATCATCATGTTCGATGTCACCTCCAGAATCACCTACAAGAACGTTCCAAACTGGCACAGAGACTTGGTCAGAGTGTGCGAGAACATTCCAATTGTGTTGTGTGGTAACAAGGTCGACGTCAAGGAGCGTAAGGTCAAGGCCAGAACCATCACCTTCCACAGAAAGAAGAACTTGCAATACTACGACATCTCTGCCAAGTCCAACTACAACTTCGAGAAGCCTTTCCTCTGGTTGGCCAGAAAGTTGGTTGGCAACCCGCAATTGGAGTTTGTCGCTTCCCCAGCCTTGGCCCCACCTGAGGTCCAGGTCGACGCCGACTTGATGCACAAATACCAGCAGGAGATGGAGCAGGCCACTGCCTTGCCATTGCCTGATGAGGATGACGCCGACTTGTGATTGCCGCGGCGCTCACGCCGGAATGTGCCTCATTCTCGATGTATTCTCAAAACTGCCCTACGACACGTACTGTTGGCAACTCGGCTCATTCTTGTATAGATAATACACACATTTTTACACTTTGCTGTCGCCAGCATCCGGCGTCCTGGCCATTCTGGCCATCTACATGCATCCTGGTACGTCTTGACCAGGTTGATCCATCTCCATCTCCATCTACTCGTTTCTGCCCTTGACAGCACCAGCCCGCGGCGCTACAAGTCGCCCTTCTGCCGCGTCAAGTGCACCCGCATCAGCCGCGTGTACTCCTCGGTATTTATGAGTGCTGCCGCGGGCGGAGGCGGCATGTTGGTGAGCCCGGGAGGCGGCGGTAGGCACAAAACGTCTTCCTGCTCGTCTGTCCGCTTGACCATGGACCGGTCGGCCTCTCTGAGCCGTGCCTCGGCAAAGGTGTCGGGCGCCGGCGCGCCGCTGCTGAGATAGGCCAACCCAACCTCGTAAGCGCTGTCGTTGGCGTCCCAGATTCCCAACTGCGTGGCTTTTTCTTCGTAGTACGAGCAGTAGAGCCGGATGTGGTTCTTTCCGGAGAGATGCGACTTGCGCACGCTCATCTTGTCGTGCGTGAGGTACGACTTGCAGTAGTCGCAGTAGTATTTCGGCATGGGGGCGGGGGTTCGAGGGGCTGGAAGGGAATGGGTGGACTATGTTGGCCATCGCATGTTGATGGCGGTGCGCGCGGGACCCGAGGGCGGTGTTTCGGGGGTGGGTGGGGCTTCCGGCGCGCCGAAAGTCGCCGGCGGCTTGGAGAGACCGCAGACCCTTGAGTCGGCACCGCCAGCCTCCCGCAAAGAGCCCTTTGCCGCAAAATTTGGCGCCGGCGGCGTTGTGGGGCGTTGAGTTCCGGTCCCTTTCATGCCGCGGCCGGACCCCGGAACAGCACCGGGCGGGCGCGGACAAGGGCCGGAACTCGGCGCCCGCCCGCAGCGGGCCCCGGAAGCACGCGGCCCCTGGGCAGCCAAGGAACCGTTCTCCACAAACCCTCACACCCCCACCGGAAAAGCCCCTCGTTAGCACCCCCAGCACCCTGCTGCAAAGTTGCAAGCCGCCAGCCAAAGCACCAGTCACGTGCGCACCGCTGTCCAATGAGATGCGCGGCCAGCGGGAGCGTTTTGAGCGCGGCACGCACCCGACACTCGGTGACCTGAATCTTCACCTCACCACGAAAACCTTTCAACAACTGCCCACCACAACCCAGGATCATGTTCAAGCAATCGATTGTATGTTACCCCGTTTGTTTTCCCGGCCGTATCTGCGTGTCCTCCGGCGATTTCCGGTCTCCGTCCCCCGTCTGCCAGTGTCTGCCCAATTGAAGATTTCCATGAATGCCCGCCTGTTCCAACGCCTTTTTGCTTCTTGGAGCGGGTCCTTGGAGGTGGCGCAAAGAGGCTGCTTTCCTCCAACGCACAGCAACCGTTGCGTCGTTTTTCTGGCCGGACACGGCGCCATTGAGGATCGGCGCCAGGCTTTTCCTCACGGCCATAAATCCATGAATGCCGGTGAAGCCATGAAAAGCCAGTAAAGCCACGAGCCTGCCAACGCCAGCCGCCTGCCACCCAAACTCGACCAGCCTTTACTCCCCTTTCTCGCCCCCCTTTTTTCCCACTTTTGCCCGCGTTACCCACCACGTTGTAGCCGCCAACCACATCACCATACTAACATCCAGCGTGCTTTGTCTACCAGAAGATTCCTCTCTGTGACCCCACAGAGATGCAACTTGGTCTCTGAATTGTACGTGCAACAAATCAAGCAGTTCAAGCCAACGCCTGTTGCTGCTGACGCCGACGCCGTCAAGAAGTTCCAATTGCCAACCAAGCCATCTGTTCCAGCCGACGAGGTCAGCGCCGACGCCGTTGCTTCCTACGAGAGCGCAGAGGTCGAGACCTCCTCCGCTCCTTCTGCATCTTCTGCTGATGTTGCCGCCGAGGAAGACTGGTTTGTTTTCGAGGAGGAGCAAGAGGCTCACTAAACACCATCACGAGTCCGCCGCCCGCCTGTTGCCGATCCGTCACACGCTTGAGCGTCCGTGAGGCCGGGCGGCTTCGCCGTTATGCTAGAAAAGAATAAAGGAATAAAACTACGAAAACTGGCCCGCCGTAGCCGCCGGCCCAGGTGCAGGACGCGACTACGCATCATCAAAACATCAAAGACACGGTGCATCGCCAGACACTATTGCCCCCATGCTGCTGTATTTGAGTGCCGACTCCATCCGCAATGCGGCGGAGCTCATAAACACAAACTCTGTTGCAAGAGGCTACATCAAGCAACCGTTGATGTTTCCCACCATCAACTGGAACGAGCTCATTGCCGACCAGCCAGAAAAGCTGGCCCTCGAGGGCTTGCAAGTCCAGGAAATCATCTTCAACAACGACAAGACCGTCATCAACCTAATATTTTCGCTCCAGCAGACGATTGAGCGGCAGGTTGACCAGCAAAAGTCGTTCAATAAGTCCTTGGCGCTCAAAGAATCCACGATATCCGAACTCCAAAAGAAGTTGGAAGACTGCGAGCACAAGTTGACAGCAACTCAAAACAAACTCGACAGAGCAGTGCAGATGGACCATGCGAGTCTCGCTGCACAAGTGAAGTCGGTCAAAAGGTCAAACAAGCTGCAAGCTCAAGAGATCAGCCGGCTCAAAGGCTGGAACGCGGAGTTGCAAGGCAAGTACGACGTTGAAATGCGCCGAAAAGCATTAGAAATCTCCGACCTCAAAGACAGGTTGTTGCAGTCTCGGAACTTGTCCACCACGGTCGAGTATGGTCGGCCATTTCATGCGCTGGAAAGAGATCCAAGCCGCAGCCGACCAGCTCTAGCCCGAGTCGAGCTTAATCCAAAAGTCATTCACAACAACAAGCCAGCAATCAGCAACCTGTCCCCTGAACGCATTTCTGTCGACAGAAACGCCGTGAGCGGCATCATACAGCAAGAATATGACGGCATTGCCACCCAATTATCTGAGTTGATCGAAAATCTCATGAGCGAAAACGGGAAGTATTCAGACTTCGTGAGGCAACTCAGTGGGTATATTGGAACACTCAACTCTTGCATTTCTCCTCTGGCACACAATGTGATGGATGTGTCGGTGTTTCCCAACCCATCTGATGTCATCAACATCAATGGACCCTTGCAGCAACCATCGTCGGAGATCGAGCCCTTCGAAATTGTGTCTCGGCCACTAATAACGAACGTGTACAACAATTACCACTACTTGATATCGTTGGCCGAGACTTTTGTCACACGCTATGCTTCTGCGGATCTAATGGGTGATGCTGCCAACCAAAGGAGCGTCGACGAGCTCAAGAGAGAAAATGAATCATTGTTGAAAAACTGGCAAGAAGCCATGAAAGCACTCGAGGATTGGAAGCAGTATAAGCGCACATAGAAAGGTTTGCAGCTTGTGAAAGGTCGCTCCGCATGACACTGGACAGGTGCCAGGTTTAGCGTGTGACTCGCGATTGTTTCAACATTGTTTCCAATTCTTCTTCAATATCAACGAACGCGTCTTCTTGAATCTCAACTTCATCGACGTCTTTTGTAGTGCCATACTTGCGAGCCGCTTTTTTTGCCTTGTTCTGCTTTTTCTGCTTTTTCCTCTTCTCTATGATGTTGAGGCGGCACTTCTCTGGGTCTTGGAGTTTCTCTAGCTGAAGTGCAAGGATTTCCCTTGCACGCTTTCTGTTTTTTTCTTGTTCCCTCAGATACTGTGAGTACACAACCATACCTGTGGGTAGATGCGTCAATTGAACTTTACTGTTCGACTTGTTCACTTTCTGTCCTCCGGGCCCACCACCTTTTATGAACTTTTCTTCGAGCTCTTCTTCTTTGATGAGCCACATGGGTCTTGGGGGATACGCTTTTTGTTTTGAGTGCTTTTGCTTCGGTGTTTTGGCCTTGTCATCTTCAGCGAGTGGAATACTGAGATGAAGATGTTTCGTTGAACACAAATTCGACTGAGCGAAGAACGGGAGAGTGACAAGTCGGCTCTGCAGGAAGCATTGGCTAAGCATACCAGCACCGCTCATCAACGGCCTCTTTGCGACCCGAATACATTGGCGGAGGTGGATCATGACCAGTAGCTGTGCGATCACTTTCATCATCATGTCGCTAACATCCGTAAACCAGCTGCGGATAGAGACTGCCAGATATTGAGGCGTCGACGCAAGTTCAGGACAATTTGCAATTGTTTTGAGACGAGGCGCAACCGAGCTGGGCGCATGTTCTGTTTTAAGGCGGCAATGAGTCGGCGTCTTGCAAAATCAGGCGATGGTGGCTCGCAGGTGACAGCCTGCCTAATCTGCTTCTCCAGCAGAGAGAAATCCTAGGGTTTAAATGCATCGAGTAACCATGGCTGCACTATCCGCATGATGAGTGACGCAGTGGTGCTGCTGGCCGGTCCAAAATCTGATAATTTTTGATCTGCTTTGGTGCGGATCAGACGGTATTTATAATAATTTTGGGTATGCTCGATATAAGAGACGCACAAATTCATAGTGTGCTTGAGGCTGAAGCCACGCTCGAAGGAAAACTGAGCTTTCAGATCATCGAAAGAAAAAAGGAGACACCCAGTGAACCACTCAAAACATAATGCCTCTTTTGTTTTTTCCCCGTACTTTTCCAGCCGTTTTTGATCCACATAGAAAAAAAGCAGCCGGCGCATGCTGCATCTAGCGAGCAGTTGCGATTTGCAGCCGCAGACCACAAACGCACGTTGTGCTGCGTTTTGCAGTATGCATCGAATCAAGATTCGGTTTTTCCAGATGCCAGTCATGCAGCTTTTGTGGTCGGTACAAAAAGACAGATTATAAATAGAGCCCCATAATGCGATTTCTCAGATCACCACAACCAATCTTTGACTGCTCCGCTTCTACGAGAAGAAGCGCCGTTTATTGCTTCGATTAAAAGCCCGACC
Source organism: Metschnikowia drosophilae (assembly GCA_002893705.1). Taxonomy (NCBI): domain Eukaryota; kingdom Fungi; phylum Ascomycota; class Pichiomycetes; order Serinales; family Metschnikowiaceae; genus Metschnikowia; species Metschnikowia drosophilae. The sequence goes on from NXHC01000003.1 coordinate 290,266, forward strand.
TTACCGCACCGAATTAACCAAGCGCTCAGAATCTTCCTTGAAAGATTCAATTTACACAGTCAAAGAAAACAAGCCAGCCACAACAAACAACAAGCCCCACATTTAAGCCAACCAATCATCTTCGATGGGAGCCACATCCGGCCGGTCTTTAGAGACATCCTGCGACCTGGGGTCGAACCTTTTGCAGCCACCAGTTTCTGGAGCATGGATGGCTCCGCTGACCCTGTCTGTTGCAATGGATCTTGAAAATGGCTTACAGCCCCAGCCTTTCGAATTCTATCTTGACAGCGCAACGCGCTCGCGGTTCAAGAAGAAGTCCAAGAAGTTGAAACAGAGAATGAAACAAAGAATGAGCAAAACATTCAAGAAGCAATCTTCACCAGACTCTGTTTTCGGAACATGGGCAAAAGACTCTCTCTCTGTTCCTCAAGGCAGATACGAGAAGTTGCTGCAAGAAATTGGCAGAGGCCCCGAGGACGATGCGCAGTTTCTTCTTCAAGGGGCTCCCGCTGTTTTGGATAGCACCACAGAAGCAAGATATGCTACTGCTTCGTTCATCGACGGGGGAAATACAAATCCATTGACTTTGACTGGCCTGCTTTACCTTTTGACACTCTTGATTAACTACTACTGCAAAAAGGGGGCAAGGCAACGTGCCCTGCAGCTCATATCCCAGGCACTCAACGGAAACTTTCTTGGAGGAGACACAACCGGGGGCTCACTCTGCTTGCCCTTCATTAACTCAGTTGAGAAGGACTTTGATATGAAGCAAAATGCCCATTTCTTGAATCAGATTCGGAAGATATTCACGATGGTGAACGAGGCTCTCCATTCAACAAGGTTAATTTGCACTGAGTTCAAAAGACTAGCGGCCAAATTGGAGCCCATGTTCTCTGGATACCAGTCTTCAGAGCCGGAAGACACAGCAGCTGGGCCACAGGTATCCATTCTTCAGCGTGCTGAACTTCAGAGCTCCGAAGACTCACCAAGACTCAAAATTTCCCATCCTTTGCAAAAACGCCTGAGCAGCTCGGGAGAGGAGATGGATCAAAAAACTTCTTCAAACAGAGATTCGGCCTTGATGACTTTTAAGACCTTTCTCTCCAACACAGAGAAACAGAAAGACGCCAGCTCAAAGCGCTCAGGAGCTGTATTCAATGAGGATGACCCAGTTCTTGAACGATTGGAAAAGATTGCACAGCAAGAGGAGGAAGCCAGAATCATTGAAGATGTAAGACAGCAGGTGAGAGAAACATTTCAGGAGCTATTCACAGCTGAAACGCAGGATGGGATCGAAGTTGCAGACCAAAAACAAACGGAAAGCAGCCCGATGCCCGGGGCAGTTCCTGATCACAGTAACTCAAAAGATGATGTACCTCCTTCTTGGGTACAGCAGCCACTGCCACCTAGAGAAAGAAGATTCAGAAACCTGGAGTTGGAGAGTATTCAAGAAGAGGACGAAGAGGCTGAAGAGCTGGACTTGAAGAAAACTCCAAAAGAAAACCAGGAAGCTCAGGAGCTTATTGCAAAGTCAGATTCAGAAAAAAACAAGAGTTTTCAAGAAACGGATGGCCACGAGAAGCCAATGGAAGAAGCGTACGAGTCAGAAAACGATCAATTTTTTGATGATGACTTGAACGAAGAGGAGGTTCGAAAATTTGCGTTCCACAAACAAAAGAAGGCGCTGCAAAAGACACATGTGTCACCACAAGAGGGAAAGAGTGTGAAGATAGCTTCAATGTTTGTCCATTCTCCCAAGAATTCGTCGGAATACGACGAAGAGGAGGAGCCTGGGGCCTCATCGTCACAAAATTTGAATGGAGATTCTGAAGCTTTGGTTGATGAAGCCGACGAAGCGAAACTCGGACTTGAATTCTCACCAAAAGATGTGATGCCCGAGGATGAAGTTCTGGACCAGGCTACAACCGAAAAAAATGCTCGTGACCAAGTTGGTCACAACGAAGAGCCAGAAAAATCATCACCAAAGTGTCAGTCGTCAACACATTCCTTTGATTTGCCCCAGAACATTGCGATTAATCCTGCTGAACATCCTCTTGAAACCCAAAAGGATGGACAGAAGGAGAACAATGAAGAGCTAAAGGAGCACCTGAACGTATGTTACCAAACTTTTGACGAGAACACTGACCAGCCTGATGTGCAAATTGGATCAGAAAAAGCTTCACAACAAAATGAGGACAGTTTCAGGGAAACAAAAACGGAAGAAAGTGTGCCACGTGAGGTTTCAGAAAGTTCACAAGGTCTAGTCAATCAGCTTGTTCATGGCGAGAATGAAAACCTAGATGAAGTGGAAGAACTCGGAATCTCGCCGAAGCCACATGAGCATGACACAGGGAACAAAGAAGGAAGCTCTTCTGAAGCATCGGATGAAGCGACTGAGCCCATAATTAGCGGAAGGCTTTTGTCAATCGAGAAAATATTCTCGGGCAAGTCAAACGTTACTGCTGATGGAGAAGATTTTGAGCCAAGTGTAAACTCACAAATGGACATCATCAGATCTGGTGACTCCGAATCTTCACTGAGCTACTCGTCTCTTTCAAACGATGAGAATGAGTGCAAGACAATTGACAAGGAGATCCCACAAACCGCGTGTCTACACATATTTTCGGAGTTTGAAGAAACATTTGAGCTTAGTCCGGTGCTGCCAAAGCTTGAGAACGAGTCTCTTACGATGGAGTTCTCCATTTTGAAACTATCGTTTGACAGTTTGCCAGATGAACGGAATTTGACATACGCGATTGACATCTCGAGTGACTCTTTGAGCTCGATCTTCGAACTCGATAGTACACACTCAGGCGAGCTTTTGCACCCATGCGACACTTATCTCGATGATCTGCCCAACACAATTTCCCAAGACTCTCCAGAAGTTGAAGAGGTTTCACGTAAGGCACCGAAGGAAATGAGCACCAGCGGCAACGAGCTCACCAGTATCATCGATGGTCAATTCTTGCAAAGCATGATCTATGAGTCGGAAATCTCAGATTGCGACGAGGATTCAGAAAAGTCCAGCGACGAGGAGGATGCCGAGGTAGACAACTTTGCATATTTCGAAGCCTTTGAAAAGCTCAAAGAGTCCCAGAACACGCCAAACACACCCTGCAAACTATCGAGAAGACGCAGCTACTGCGAGGAGCTCGATGACTTTGACAATTGGGAAGTTGATTTAGACCACATCTCATCTCTCAATGGGTACACTGGAGAAATTCCTTTGTTTGTGGAAAACTGCAGACGGGAGGTTTTCCGGAGCACGCAGTTTTGGGTGGAGACCGAGCTTTTGTTTCTCAGGATCAACGCCGACAATTATGATCTCAAGCTGACCAAGGCACGGACCTTGCGGTTTGAAGACGATGTCAATGAAGCGTGTCCTCATGTTGCAGTGGACTTCAGCGACAATGACTTATCAGACGACGAGTCTATGAATGCGATTCTCAAGAGCTGTTTGAAGACACCCAGAAACTTTGCCTCAGACAGTGCCAGGAGCGAAAAGACAGACGAGGATGCTTTTGATCCTTTGCCAGACCATGTTCAAGAGTTGAAGGCGATGAAAAGAGATTGTATTTACAAAAGGTTCGGAAAGAAGAATCATTTGAGCAATTTCACCAAAAGACATCGCCGGTTTTTCCTCCACATGATACACGTCGAAGTTGCCAGGTGTGACACAAACATTAAGTCGTTCATCACCAAGATTTTGAAGTTGAGAAGGGCCTTGGGCGAGCTAGCATGTTTGGGATGCGGGATCGGCAACGAGTACATCATCAGCATGGAGCTCCTCAAAGATCTCCGAGAAGATGAAAAGAGATGGTTTCTGCAACAATTGAGCAAGAGCTTGGATAAGCTTGGCGTCATGGAGTGCAAGATGCAACAGGCGGAAAGCAAAATCAAAAGGTTACGTCACACCTTTGAGAGAGAAGCATCCGAAATCAGCGGCATGATCAGTCAGATCCAAGACACACGGGACAAATCCTTGCAGGTGCTCCGAGACTTCTGTGAGGTTCACAAGCCTCTCTTCAAAAATGGGTTAGAGGATTACGAGCGGCAAGTCAAAGCAACAGACTTCAAGTACAAGACCCTGTGGCACTCGAGCTTCAACATCGATGCATTTCAAAATCTCATGAGAAAAGACGTTTATGTCCTTGAACACACTTGCAGGTCAGTGAAGGCCATGGTGGAGCGTTTGAAGAGTGATCTTCGAGCCATGTCCAATCAAGTGGCCAGTGAACTGGAGCACAGTGTCGCTTTCGAAACCGGAAGCGAGCCCGAGGCATGTTCTTCATCACCAAAAGAACCCGCAGATGCTGCGGCAGTCGCAAAAAAAGCAGATGTTTTGGAAAAGGCAGACCAAAGTGATGTGGAATCTCTCGACTCATACGGCCAGCCGCAGCAGGATGATCCCGACTCCGATCTGGACTCCTTGAGCGATCGCCCAATGTGTGCTACGGATCTGTACGAGTCTGGCGAAGACGCTGCACTGCTCACAGATTCTATGCTTCTGATTGACCCATACTGATTGAGGCCGACGAAGGAGAGAAGAGAAGAAAAAAAAAAAAAAAAAAAAAAAAGCCAAAAAACCAAAAAAAAAAAAAAAAAAAAAAAAAAAAGCCAAAAAACCAAAAAAAAAAAAAAAAAAAAAAAAAAAAGCCAAAAAACCAAAAAAAAAACCAAAAAAAAAAGACATCGCCAAGAAGCCCCAGCTCACCCTCTCTCATCGCATTGCAAAGCCGCAGTCCCGAGTCGCGGTAGCACAGATAGATGGAGCAGAACGAGCGCCCTGCTTACGGATTGCTAGATATCACGCTAATGAAAGAAATGTTTTACACAAGGTGTAGATTGCGTCTCAATGCACACGGCCGCGGCCTGCACACACGACGCGTCTTATTATATTGCCGTTTTCGGCACAGGTCTGCGCAGTTGTTCCGCGTCCCGTCTTTTCCAAAACCCCATCACCCTCCCTTCTTCTCTCAGCGCCAATGTCGTACGAAAGACCCGAGATCTACAGCGCGCAGGTGCTTCCCGGCGAGGAGCCGCAGGATAACTCGTTCAACGAGGTGACGAAGGCATTCCGGTCGTTCATCCTCGAGTTCCGCTTGAACAATCTGTTCATCTACCGAGACCAGCTCCGGGAGAATCTCCTCATCAAAAACTACTACCTCCGCGTCAACTCGGAGCACTTGATCGGCTTCAACGAGGAGCTCAACAAGAAGCTCACGGACTCGCCCGGCGAGATGATCCCGTTGTTCGAGAACGCCATCTCCGACATTGCCAAGCGTATCGCCTACCTTTCGAACGAAGACGTGCCCGGCGACTTCCCCGGGTGCCAGTTGATCTTGTACTCGAACGCCAGCCCGATTCTGATCCGGCATTTGGACTCGGACCACATTTCCAAGATTGTGCGTGTGAGCGGCATCATCATCTCTGCGTCCGTGCTCTCGTCCCGAGCCACGTTGGTGCTGTTGCTCTGCCGCAACTGCAAACACACCATGAAGATCAAGGTGGCGTCGGGCTTCGGCGCGCTCAGCTTGCCGCCCAAGTGCTTGGCCAACCACAACCACGATGAGACGCACTCGCAGCAGAAGTGCCCGCCCGATCCGTACGTGGTTGTGCACGACAAGTCGACGTTTATCGACCAGCAGACGTTGAAGCTCCAGGAGACGCCGGACGCGGTGCCCGTCGGCGAGATGCCGCGGCACATTTTGGTGCACGTCGACCGGCACTTGACCAACCAGGTGGTGCCCGGCACGCGGGTCACGTTGGTGGGCACGTACTCCATCTACCAGGCCAAACAGCGGGCGCTGGCGTCGGTCAACACGGTGGCGATCCGGAACCCGTACCTCAAGGTGTTGGGCATCCAGACGGAGATCGACACGGCGGCGCAGGGCCTCACGTTCACGGAGGAGGAGGAGGAGGAGTTCTTGCGGTTGGCGCGGCTGCCCAACCTCTACGAGACGTTTTCGCGGTCGATCGCGCCGTCCATCTACGGCAACGACGACATCAAGAAGGCCATCACGTGTCTTTTGATGGGCGGGTCCAAGAAGATCTTGCCGGACGGCATGCGCTTGCGTGGAGACATCAACGTGTTGTTGTTGGGCGACCCGGGCACGGCCAAGTCGCAGCTCTTGAAGTTTGTGGAGAAGATCTCGCCGATCTCCGTGTACACGTCCGGAAAAGGCTCTTCGGCGGCCGGTTTGACCGCCTCGGTGCAGCGCGACAGCCAGACAAGAGACTTCTACTTGGAGGGCGGCGCCATGGTGTTGGCGGACGGCGGCGTGGTGTGCATCGACGAGTTTGACAAGATGCGGGACGAGGACCGCGTGGCCATCCACGAGGCGATGGAGCAGCAGACGATTTCGATCGCCAAGGCGGGCATCACCACGGTGTTGAACTCGCGGACGTCGGTGCTCGCCGCGGCCAACCCGATCTTCGGCCGCTACGACGACTTGAAGAGCCCGGGCGAGAACATCGACTTCCAGACAACCATTCTCTCGCGGTTCGACATGATCTTCATTGTCAAGGACGACCACAACGAGTCGCGCGACCGGTCCATCGCCCAGCACGTCATGAACATCCACACGGGAAACGCCGGCAGCAACGAGAACCAAGAGGGCGAGATCCCCGTCGACACCATGAAGCGCTACATCCAGTACGCCAAGGCCCGCTGTGCGCCGCGCTTGAGCGCCGAGGCGTCGGAGAAGCTCTCGTCGCACTTTGTGGCCATCCGCCGCCGGTTGCAGGTCAACGAGGCCGACATGAACGAGCGCTCGTCCATCCCCATCACCATCCGGCAGCTCGAGGCCATCATCCGGATCACAGAGCTGTTGGCCAAGCTCACGTTGTCGCCGGTGGCCACCATCGACCACGTGGACGAGGCCATCCGTCTTTTCACCGCGTCCACCATGAACGCGGTCGACCAGGGCGTGCAGAGCGGCAGCTTGATGGCCTCGGGCAAGTTTGCCGAGCAGATCAAGATGGTGGAGCACGAGTTGAGACGTCGTTTGCCCATTGGCTGGTCCACGGCTTATAAGACCCTCAGGAGAGAGCTAGTGGAGTCGGGCAAGTCCAGCCCGGAGGCCTTGGACAAGGCCTTGCACATTATGGAGCGCCACGAGGTGATTCGTTTCCGCCACCAGCGCCAGAACATTTTGCGTGTGGGTGTTTGAGCCGCGGGGTGTCTTACTAATATATGTACAATAGCTGTTTTTACGGAGCCCTTGGAGTTGCTTGTTGTAGAGGTCTTTCAATGGAGAGGAGTTTTGGTGTTTGTGAAAGCTCCCAGTATATGTAGGGAGTTCTTGATTTGTATAAGCTTTCGATACAGGAAGAGATGTCTTAATGTTTGTGGAAGGCGTAAACATACTTCAGATGGTCGTAACCTGTGAGAGTTTTCTATGTTCGTGAAAAATCTCAATCGACGCGAAGTTTCTCAATATGTGTGGAGGAGCTGATCTCACTGTAAAAGAGCTGGTCTCATTATTTGAAAAATAGTTATTCTAATATGTGTAGAAGAGTATCTGATTTCTAGAGTGCTTGGTATTCGTAAAAGGCAATGGCTGATCTCAATCGATGTAAAAGAGTTTTTGATATCTGTAGAAGAGCCTTTCCTTTGAAAGCATAGAAGAGAGGTCCTTAATAAGAGCCATTTGCAACAAACCCGCTGTTTAGTCGAGTGGCTCTCAACTAACAAGAGCCGTTTTGATGTATAAAAAGGCCTCTTCTATACCAGAGTAGTTCTATATATACTATAGAGCAGTTCTCTAAATGTTCTCAATATATGTACAATAGAGCCATGTGTAGCAGAGAATGCCACGTTTACATTTTTACCATTAGCGCTCTCGCCTGTTACAGCGAGGAACAGCAAAATCACACCCGGCGAAGGCAAGCCAGTGCAGAAAGCCTTCGGGGCTTTTCGCCACATCTGGGCCGCCGGCCAACGGCGCATCACGTGACCGCACAAGCCGGTGCGCCATGAGCGTCAACCACAGCGTGGAAAGGCCGAAGTGCTCCATCAAACATGGCGGATATTCTCAAGTAAGTAGACCCAGCAAGTCAGCATCACGCAGCACACAAACTAACCACAGACCCAAGAACACCAACCCTCGCGGGATCCCGGAGGCGCCCTTCATCGAGAAGGTCGACACCATCATCAAGAACCCGGAGAAAGAGTTCGAGTCCACGTTGACAGCATTCCAAGACAGATTGCAGCAGTACAAGTACATGGAGATGTCGAAGCAGCAGCAGTTGGCAGATATCAACGTGAAGATCCCCGACATCGAGAAAAACTTGGCCATCATCCAGCACATCAAAGAACGCAAGGACAACGGCGACGACGACGACAAGACGCTCGAGTGCAACTATGAGTTGGACAGCACGTTGTACAGCCGAGCCGAGGTGGACGTGGAGAAGTTGGAGTCTGTTGGCTTGTGGCTCGGCGCGGATGTGATGCTAGAGTACCCGATCGACGAGGCAGTAGAGCTTTTGAACAAGAGATTGGAGAACAACAAACAGCTGTTGGAGATTGTGAAGGAGGACTTGGACTTCTTGAGACAGAACATCACCACCATGGAGGTCAACACCGCGAGGTTGTACAACTGGGACGTGGAACGGAGAAAGAAGTTGCGCGGCGATGCATAGAGAACATCAGATAATGAACATCAGAAATGAACAACATCCGAGAAACCAGGGCAGAACGTATGCCCTGGCAGCAAAAAACGGAGGCCTCGGAAGCAGTTTGTAGGGCTCGGCGACCACTTCTTTATGTGCGGAAGGTGTCCAAGAACTGGCGCCCCAACGGCCGCACAGGCGTGGTGGAGCGGTTGTCCGGGGTCGGGCTGTCGGTGGACAAGTCATCGATGACAAGGAAGCGCTCGTCGGCCTCGGCCAAGCGCTCGGCGCCGGGGGAGGCCTCGTTGGCATTGTGGGACGCCAGATCCAGCGGGGTCATTTCCAACTGGTCGCCGTCGGAAGAAAGGCGCCTGTAGCCTCTCCAGCGGCGGGGCACAAAGGCGGCGGTGGAAAAGCGTAGTTTGCGGGGCGCCACCAAGAGATTGAACAAGAACGGCGGGATCAGCCACGAGTCTGCGCCAAACAAGAGCCCTCGCACGTAGAAGTGGCCGACAAAAACACCCACAAGGCACGGGAGCACGGACGCAAAGCCGTTGTTGATGACCATGACGGTGAAGAGCACGTGCACCTGGAAGTGGTTGGTGAAGGTGAGCGAGGACGGAGACTTGGATCCGGGCTCCGCAGACTCTCCAGATTGCGATGCCGATTCTCCCGATTCCGTAGATTGGCCAGACGCGCCGTGCTGGAGCAGAAAGCGGTACGTCACCGGGATGTACGACCCGTGGAGAACGTACAACAGCGCCAAAATGCCCAAGGGCCCTGAGGCCACGGCATTGAAGCAGGTATCATAGTAGTCAAACAGAAGCGGGCGGCGCCACACGAGCCAGCGGGCGAACGCCCACGCAGATACAAGGAGAAGCTGGCCGAGACTCAGCACGAGGAACGTGGCGGCCGCGTTGTAGAGCGCCAAAAGCGAGATGACCGACAAGTACTTGCGCGGGCCAAAGAGCCGCTCGAGCGTCTTGAAGTGAAACCACAACACGGACGTCACGATGAAGTCTGACTCGTTGGCCACCGCGAGCTGGAACGTGAGCACGCGCCAGTACTGCGAGTGCTGGATGATGAACGGGTCCATGACAAGCGCAATGTGGTTCTTGAGCACGAGCACCGAAAGCGAGATGGCCACCACGGCCGACGCGACACAGACCGCTCGGGTCACCGGCGTGTTGGTGAAGCCACGGATGGGCGTGATCTGCGGCATTGTGGTGAAGAGGGTGGCGAAGGCGGAATGCGGAGGAAGAAGTTGGAGCGGTGGAGTGTTGATATGGGGTAGCGCGCATGGCTCATGCTCTTCTACTGGCGTTGAACATGAACATGAACATGGTCAGTTCTTCTTCAGTAAAGGTTTCCAGCTCAAGACTGAGTTCAGATCTTGAGTTGGACGCTCGGTCCGGATGTTTTGGTTGTTCAGTCTGGATGTTTTAACACGGATTCCAGTTCAGATGTCCAGATCTGCCTTCAGTTTTCTACTGCTTCCCAAAGATCTTCAATTCTTCCGATTTCCGACTCACATCTTTGCATCTCTCGTCTTTTGACCCTCTTCTTTTGCTTCTGTTTCTTCGCTGCTCCACTGATCCAGTCTTCAGCCCTTCTTCACTGCTTCAGTTAGCACATTTCAGAGCTCCAGAGCACCCGATCTTCCGATCCTCCTCAGTTCAAACTCATCTCTATCTTCGGCCCACCTCTACTTTTGTCTTCTCTTCTTCTTTATTTCCACTGTTTGCTTACTGCCAGCGGCCTCGTATTATACACTAATCACAACTTGTCCAATTGCTTCTTAGCCTTGTCAAGCTGCTTTCTCTTCTTCTCCAACTTCTGCACGCGCGAGTCCTTCTTCTCGATGCCGTGTTGCATTCTCTCGTACAACTTCTTCTTCTTCTGCGTCATCATGATGGTCTTCAACTCCTTCTCCTCGTCCTCGGCGGACTTCTTGGCCTTCTTCTTGCCCTTGGACTCGTCCTTCTTGGCATCCGAGTACTTGACGCCGGCAGCCTCCATCTCCAACTCCTTCTGCTCTCTGAGCGCCTCGTCGTCCTCCTCGTCGGGGCCTGCAGCCTCCTCTTCAGCGTTCTCATCGACGCTTTCGTCGGCGTCCTCTTCGGCGTCCTCGGCTGGAGCAGCGCGAGGATCGTAGCCACCAGCATCGCCCCATGGAGACAAGTGAGGAGGCAACACCTCGCCGGGCGCGTAGTCGTTGACCGACACGAGCTCACCGTTGTTCATGCTGTCGAACACCCACTGTGGTTGGATGTAGGTGCGGCCGGCGACCTTGTTGAGCACCTTGGGTCTGTCGACAATCTGGTGCGTGACCGTGGAGAAGTCCAACTGCTTGTAGGCGGCCGGGTTCTTGATCTTCAACTCGTCCGAAGCGATCTCCGACACCACGCGGCCACCGCCGGACAAAATGCAAAGCTCCAAGATGTCCAAGGGCACCTCACGGCCCACGAAGAAAACGAACTTGGAGAATATCGTGGAAGTGGGCGAGGCGAACTTGCTGGGCTGCGCGAGCAAGTCGCCGGGCGTCTTGTTTGCCGACTCGAACTCGTCCAACTCGGTGGCCTCGACCGAGGGCTCTTCTGCGTCGTCGTCGTCGTTTTGCTGAGCGTCCGCCTGCTTGGCCTTCTCGATCTCGGCAGCAGACAACGTGGTTTGTGGCTGCAAGTCCGCGGCCTCCTCCTGCTTCTTCTCCGATGGAAGCAACGAGCCCATGTTCTCGGTCTTGGTCTTCAACACGTACGAAGACAAACCGCCAGTGCCCTTCAATTGCTCCTCGTCAATGGGAGGCGGGTACACCAAGTCGGCGTCGTTGTACAACTTGAACATCACAAAGTGCAACATCGTGGAGTAGAACTCCAAGAACGTCAACATGATGCGAAAGTCCACGTCGGACGGAATGTTGGACGGGAACTTGAACGGCACCAACCAGCGCACCTCCTGGCCCTTGACGCTGGCCTCGTAGTACACTCCCTTGATGGACACAAACACCTTCTTGATCAATCTCTCCTTGGCGCAGTACGCAAGCCACTGGTTGGTCAAACGGGCGGCGTCGGCCGTGACCTTGTGGCTGATGGCAGAAACAGCGGGCATGTTGGCGAACAAAAACAACATGTTCAACGGGTCGTCGAGGTCCCGCAACGCGTCCAAGAACGTTGGGTATCTCTCGCGGACAAGGTGGTCCAAAGTGTAGCGGGGGCGGGCCTTTTCTAGTCTGTCGGCATCGCCCAATTCGTTACGAGACAAGGCACGCTGCAACTTCTTGGCAAACGTCTTGTGCTCACGGAACTTCTGCAACACAGGCTCGTGGAGCAAGTACTGGATGTCCTTGTAGTAGTAGAAGGTGTTGGGGGCCGAAGAGCCCTTGTTGGCCTTTCTTTTGTTTCTGGGCACACGAGGGTAGATACCCTTGAAAATGCAGAGACGACGGAAGTCGGCCAACGACACTTGCAACTTCAGCACGGCCTTTGACCGCGTGACAAAGTTGCGGGCGGCGCCGGTCTTTCCCTTCCTCTTGATCCTGGCCATTTTAGTGAAGAAAGTGAGATGGGTAGGTGTTTTTCGCTACTGCTGAAAAAGACTTTTTGGCGCGAAGAGATGAGCTCCTGTCTGCGGCTGTGGGGATGGGCTGCTGAGAAAGAAAAAAACAGCAACAGCAACAATGGCGAATGACGGCGACAAGCGGCGCAAGACACGGCCAGAAATGAATTAAGCCAAAAGCACCTGGCCGTCCGCTGGCTCTCTCCGGCGCCCGGCAGCGGAGAAGAGGGCGATGGGCTGCACGTGCGCAGTGTCACGTGGCATGCTATTTGCACCCACCGCCCTTCAAGGACCAGCCGGAAACGAAAAAGGAGGCAAAGGCAGAACCAAAATCAGAAAGGGGCGCTCGGGGTCAGCGCCGTTTTAGAGCAGCTCGTACTCCCGCGCAAGAAGCGACAACACTGGCCACGCACAGCAGAAGCGGTCCCGCCAAGCGTACAAAAGCTGTGGGTTTTCTGTGGCACAGTCGATGGACAGCACGGCCACCGGCACGTAGAAGAGCAGGTGGAAGCGATTGGCGATCCGGTAGCAGAGCCGCTGGAGCGGTGCTAGCGGCATCTGCACCAACAGCGTCGCTTGCACCTGCCAGCGAAGCGTGAGCGCCGTGTGCTGGACGGTGGCCACGATGGAATTGAAGAGCTGGACGTGGTGGATGTTGTTTCGTGCAAGGCCCAAAATGGCCATGGCGGTATCGTCGGTGATTTGCACGGCGTAGGCTAGAATGAGCTCGGGAAACGCAGGCACAACGGTGGTGGCCATGGCGGCAAAATGGCGGCGGCGAAGCTCGGCCCGGCGGGCCTTTAGGACGAACGGGTCGACGGCGCCCGCCAAAAACGGCGAAAACAGTGATGCGGCTGGATCTGTAAGAAGCGCCATGGTGAAAGCTGGCCAGGCAGTGGCAAGCCATTCTGACCGAAAGCGCCGAGCACCGGTTTGTGGCCCTCGGAAGTGGCTGGCCAAGAACAGAGCCTGGCGGCCGCGGCGGAAACCAGCCACTCGTTCTTTTTGAAACCACATTTTCTTTGAATCCGGTTTTTCTTCCGGAAACCACTTCTCCCTTCTCAAGCGCTCTTAAATGCCCGAGCGCCCAGTGGCTTCGCCGGCGCAGCTTGCGTCCAAAATGGCCCAGGCCCACCGGGCCAAAATCCTCGACCCCCGCTCGGTCGCCTACCGGCTGTGTGTATGTGTGGCTCCATGCTACGACTCGCTTGGCTTGGAGGCGGTGGTGGCGGAAATCAACGGCCAGCTTCAGGCGGAAGACCAAGCCGCCGGCAAGGCCACAACGGTCGAATTGGGCGGAACGAGAACGGTCGAGGCCACCGAAACGGCGCAGCTCGCCGGAATTGGCAAAGACATGGAAGCCGCGTGGAACCGCCGCTTTGCTGCGGCCGAGGCCCGTCTAGCGGTGTATTTATCGGCGCTCGTGGAGCGCTGATGGATCTGAAAAAAGAAGAGAGCAAGGGAACAGAAGAACAGGACAACAAAGAAAAAAGGTAAGAAGGGAAGAGAGGAGAAAGCGAAGAAACTGAAAAAAAAGAGAAAAGGCGAAAGCAAGGAAAAGGAAAATGAGAAACATCCAGTCCCTCCCTTCGCCCGTGCCTTTGCAATCCATGGCCACATTTCGCATTCGCATCAGCGCGGCTCATCTTCTCCGCACCAGCTCTTCTTCACCGGCTCCCCACCGCCAACTCTTTTCCCCGGCACCTCCCGGCTCTGCTCGCAACCAACATGTCGTATCCCGACGTCTTGAAAAGAGGCGAGGATTTCCTCTCCGACTACCCGCGCACATCGTGGTGGTGGAACTACGCTTCCCACGCCACGTGCTTCGGCATGATCATGGGCACCAAAGCGTTGCTCCACCTTCTCTACCGGCCGGAGGTGCACCACATCGAGCGGCTCGACGGGGCGCTCGCCAAGGCCCGTGCCGAAAACAGAGCGCTTCTCACGGTCATGAACCACATGTCGGTGGTGGACGATCCATCGTTCTACGCCATGTTGCCGATGCGCTTCCACACGGACCTCGACACGATCCGCTGGGGCTTTGGCGCCCACAACATCTGCTTCTCGTCGCCGCAGCTCTCGTGGTTTTTCAACTTCGGCCGCATCCTCGGCACGAAGCGCTTCGGCGAGGGGCCGTTCCAGGGCTCGGTGGACGCCGCCATCCGCATCTTGAGCCCCGACGACACGCTTGACTTGGAGTTCAGCCCGTGGGTCCGCGGCTCCGACAAGCCGCGCTTGATCCAGGCCATCAACTGCGTTGACCGCTCTGACGCAGACAACTTGGCCGATGCCGTCAAGGTGGTGACGCCGGGGCTGGCCGCCACCAACGTGCTCATGTCCAAGTCGCCGTTTGTGCGCACCAAGACATCGTGGTTCCACGTGTTTCCCGAAGGCTTTGTGCTCCAGCTCGAGCCGCCCGAAAACAACTCCATGCGCTACTTCAAGTGGGGCGTGGCCCGCTTGCTCCTCGAGTCCACGCGGGCGCCCGTGGTGCTCCCCATGTTCGCGTACGGCTTTGAGAAGATTGCGCCCGAGCACACGGCCGACGGCGGCCTTCTGCGCTGGCTTCCGCAAAACGTTGGCGCCGAGATCCACCTCCACATTGGCCAGCCCATGGACGACGCCCGCATCGAGGCCTACCGCGCCGAATGGAGGGCGCTTTGCGCCAAGCACGGCGACACGGACGCCGGTTCCGACTTGCTGCCCGAGCTCAAGTCCGGGCCGGCCGCCCAGCGCCTTCGTGGCGCCATTGCCGCAGATCTCCGGCTCCAGGTGTCTGCCATCCGCGAGAGCCTCGGAGTTTTTTCGCCAGAGAAGGCCAAGTACAGCAGCCCGGCGTTCTGGAAGGCCTACACGGCCAGCGAGGGCGCCAGCGACCCGGAAACCAAGTTCATCGGCCAGAACTGGGCCATCAAGCGGCTCCAGAAGCACCTTCCAGAGTACGAGCAGGACGGCGAGGACTAGACAGGCTTTTGCTGCCGCTTGCCATTTTGGGCGCCCGGCTGCAGCCGCCGCCCCTCCGTCCCCGCTAGACCCCGTACATATTTATTCTAGTCAATCGTAAGTGGCTGCGCTCCATCGGAGATGCTGCGATGGTGATGCTCCATACACACCGCCGCACCGGGCGGCATCAAGCGGCCTGAAATTTCGGCGATCCAGGCTACTCCGCGCCAAAACGCACCCACACCGCCAAATGTGGAAACTTCTCGGCCCGCCCGCCCTCCGCGGCGCCGCCCGCTTCCGGCCCGTCGCCCGTGCCGCCGTTCTCCCTCGACGAGCGGCCTGGATGGCCGCCCGGACCGCCTTCATCAAGAAGAAGAAGACTGGCCCGAAAGACGTGCTTGTGGAAGACGCCGCAACAGACACGCGTGTTTCCGCCACCGTGCGCGACATCAAGCACTATCTCCGCACCACAGAGATCCCGGCCAAGCTCCGTGTGGGCGTGCTACGAACGAAGCTCGCGGAGCTTGTGGAGATTGTGTGCCCGGCGCTGCTCCAGGCGTGGGCGGCGCTGCCGGCGCTGCTGGAATCGCTGGAATCGCCCGAGTCAGCCGACGAGACCTTCCGCCAGTTTGTCCACGTCTTCAACACGCTGTTCTTGTCCTTTTTCGCCAAAAACAAGCAGCTCGACTTTCTCCTTCCCATGGACCAGATGCACCGTGTGTTTGCCTTTGTGGTGCTGCGGTACGTGGACGCCGGCCGCAAGGACTTCCCGCCGTTCGTGCTCACGATGGCACCGGCGCTTCTCGCGTCGCCGCAGCCGTTGCCGGTGCCCGTTTTCGTCGCTGTGGTGGAAGTGGGTGCTCGCTCTCGGCTCAGCAACTTCCCGGCGGCGCTCCGGTACGCCGTGCAAAAGCAGCAGTCCGTGTTGCCCGCCGACTTTGGCGGCGCTTTCTTGCGCCACTACGAGGGCCACGCGGCGCTCACGCTCGATGTGTTTGAGGCGTTTCTTGCCGCATCCACGGCCGCTCCAGCGTCGCTTGTGACGCTGGACGTGGCCGCCTTGTACGTGCTGCTTCTCGAGAAAACGCTAGGAGACACCGTCCCGGATTTCTACGAGCACGCGGACCCGCTGAAGAATATTTTCCGTGTCCAGATGCTCACCAACGTGCTCGCGAGCGAGGCGCTCCGCTCAGCAACGCCCGTGGCCGCCTTGGCCCTCTTGCTGAAAACAAAGGCGGACTTGAACACCGTTGTGTGCTCGGAGGACGACCGGGCGCTGCTCCAGTCGCTTCTCGAGCGCATCCAGCGCTCCTTTGCCCGCGACCAGCACCACGCAGCAGAATCGCTACTTTCCGCTGCCGACGCGGACGCCCTCGTCCAATTTTTGATCGTCGGGGCCTCCAGAGGCGGCGATGCCCTCGCGGCGCTTGCCAATGCCCTTTGCCTGCTCACGGCAGCGCAGGAGGAGCGCTTTTCTGCCGAAACACGCCTTGTGGCTCTGCTTTCTGCGCACCTTCGGGCCACAGCGCTTCCGTCCGCTGAAAGCAGCTCTATTCAAGCGGAAAATGGCTCCAGACAGGAAGAATCGCAAGTGGCGGCGCTCCGGCTGGTCTACATGCCTTATCTCGAGCATATGGACCCTGCTGACGTGTTTTCAAGAGTTGTCGAGGCGCTCGCCGCGTCAAGCTCGCCGGCATTTGCGCTTGCCTCGGCCGTCCGCCACGACATCAATTCCCTTGTGGACTCCGCCTTTGTGGAGTGGACGCCCGAGCTTTTCGCCCTCTGCATCGCCCAGGCCGTTCAGGCCAGAAACACTCAGCTCGCGTATCAAATGTTCGAGCAGAGCTTGAACGCCGAGGCCATTCTGTGGCCCGAGTGTGTCACGCCGGCGGCAACCACCGCGCTCGATGCGCTTGCCAGAGCCGTCGTGGAGGCTGAAGCGTCCATCATGGATTCGTTCGCCCGCTTTCGCAAAATCCGCCAGCAAATCTCCGGCAAGTGCTCGCCGGAGACGCTCGTCACCGTGTCCAAGAAAATGTTGGACGAGGCCTGCGTGGGCGATGTGATCGAGCTCATGAAGAGGGAACTCCCAAAGTTCGACAAAGACGCCTACGACAAACTTTGCATCGACACGCCGTACGGCGGCCCGCTCCGCTCGTATTTCCAGGTGCTCTATGACTTCGCCACCACCTACGAAAAGGACGACACCTTCGAGACGAACTGGGTGCTTTACGGCGAGTTGCACAAGTACTTCCTCGTTCCCTCCGAAACGTACTTGCCGGCCATGCAGTTTTTCTGCAACAAAGACCGGCTCAATGCTGCGCTTCTCATTCTCCGGCGCATGAAGATGCTCAGCGAAACCCACGGCCGAAACAACCAAAGCTTGAACCCGCTGCGCGAAATCTACCAGTACTTGCTTCGCGTCTTCGGCGATAAGATGTATGAAGAGGGAGTCACGGAGGTGCACGAGTACTTGAAAATGGATGTTGTGATTCCCAAGCAGGACATCGAGCTCCAGAATTGCATTCTCAACGCCTACTCAAACTTGCAAAACGTGGGCAAGGTCCAGGACTTGTTCCTCACGATCTCCTCAAATCCAAAGGAATTCGGAGGCATCAACGAGGCCACCGCTCAGATCATGATCAAAACTTACACCTACGGAGACTTGATGTACGTGAAAGAGTTCTGGAACAATCTCTCGCACTTTGGCATATTCCCTGACTACGGTATATTCAAGCAATATGTTGTTGCTCATACCTACCATGGCGCAGTTGAAGAGGCCGTGGAGTTGGTGGAAAAGATCGACGAGTACAACATCGAGTTCTCCTCTGACATGCTCCTTTCGATGTACAACTTCTGCCTAGAGCCCGAGAAGCAAAAGGTCTTGGAAAAATGGGCTCTTGAAAACCACGCTGACGAATGGGAGCGCCTACAGAATTCTGGTTTATTGAAATCGGCTTCTGTTTACGACCCAGAGTCAAATCTTCTAGCATCAGGATCCGAATAGGGATCTCCCACCAATAGAAATCATCTCGATTGCTTTGTACTGTTGACTTTTGTAGCAAACCGCAACGAGTTGACGGTTTCGTTGACATTCGTAACAAACGGTGATATGTTGACAAACATCAAGGTTTTGGCGTCTCCGCCCAAACTGTTTTTCAAGAGATATGTCAACTTGGAATTTCGGTACGGAATGTGGCCGTACTGACTGTCGTTTCCATTTTTTTGCTGAGTGTTCAAGCTGTGGATCACGTCACCCAAGCACGAGAGAGACTTGTTGATGGCCTGCGTCTCTCTGAGTCTCTCGCCCTTTGCTTGCGATGCGTTGAGTCTTTCTGATCCTGCAAGATCTATCAAATTGAGACTTCCACAACATGTCTTTCCCAGGTGTTCTTGAACGCCCTGTATTTGGAACATGTAGACCGAGTGTGACCGAGAAGACCGGGTATTGGACATTGTTGCTGCAGTTGACCGATTTTTTGATGCCTTGCATAAAATGTGTTCAGCGTGTGTCTTACTCGTGATTTGCATTGTTGTACAGTTCGTGACGGTGGTTCGTTTCGAGAAATCGTCATGCTTGATTTCGTACTTTAATCCTGTGTTTGGTTGTGCCAACAAATCGATGATCTGTTCGTTGTAAATCTCAACAAACTGACCGGTTAGAGTATAGGTCCATCCTTGTGACTCTAGATCTGCCATATCCGAGAATAACTTCTCAAGCGAAAGTGGAATGACTCCATCATGCTCGTGGGACATTGTGTATGTCTTTCCTGAGCCTGTTTGACCATATGCAAACACCGAAACATTGTAGCCATCCATGGAGGACTGTACTAGCTGGGATATTTCAGTGAACACCTCGGAGTTGGAGGCATCAGCGGAAAAGACTTTATCGAATTGAAAGCTTTGCAACGGGCTGCGGCCCATTTGTGTGCCGTGTGATGCTTGGGCTGAAGATGGAAGCACAACTGGCTCGGACTGAGACACAGAAGCTAGCGCAAGAACCTGCTTGCCTTCAGTGTTAAAGTCTTCCAGAGACGACAAAGAAAACTTACAGAGCGCTGTGTCATCACCAAGTGCCGGCCGTATTCTGCAGAAGACCCGGATATTGCCCTGAAGTTCCTGCAATTTGTTGTGGAGAGACCGTCTCTCTGCTTCTAGCCTTGGGAGTTCGTTTGAGATTGACTGTGTTGCTTCCTCGTAAAAAGAGATGTCTGAGGCTTTATGCTGGAAAGACGCCTCCACTGCCTCTGCTTGTGCTTTCTCTGCTGCAATCTGTGACCTTAGATCTTCAAGCTGGCCCATCATGTCTCTGTGAGATTGTTTCAAGCGAGCCTCTTTGGACAAGAGGTTTTCGTACCTGGCACTGGCGTCTTTTGATTTTTCTTGGATGTTTCTTGTTTCCGTCTCAGCCGTGTTGGTTTCATTCTTTAAGCTTTGCGCCTTTTCACTCGAATCCTCCAATCGAAGCCGCGCTTCGTCTTGCGCTTCCGTGAGCATTCTGTAATGACCTTCTTTCAATTTGATGAGTTTGCGGTTCATTTCCGAGGATTTTGATTGAATGGTGGCTTTCTGATCCTGAATGTCGTGCTGCAAGGCCAGGATCAGGCGTTGAGCTTCCTCACGAGCCTCCGTTATCGACGCTTGAACGCGGTCAGACAATGACTCCTTCAAATTGGTGAGCCGCTCTTCGAATTCGACATCAATCTCTTTCCGTTTGACCTCTTTGATCCCGTTGAGAGTCTCCATGGACTCTCGCTCGAACACAAGAAGATTGTTTATGTTGGCTTTGCCCTCCTGGAGCCGCGTCTTGAGCTCGGCCAACTTGTCCTCCAATTTCCAATTTTCGAACTCTTGTGTGGAATTTTGGGTTCGGCAGCTCGTGAGCTGCTGCTTCAAAAGCGAAAGATCACGCCGTTTCGTGGCGATCTGCTCGTACACCTCTTGCAGGCGCTTCACAGAAAACGGCGAGTTCATTATGGGGGAGAGTTCACGCGTGTTGTAGCGCTCGACTATCTTGAGTCGCTTGTCGGGGCTTCTGGTCCGTCCTGGATCGCGGCGGGAAATTTTCGACCCTCTGGCTTCCTCGTACGCCGTCACAACCATGTCAGGTTTGTTTACCTGAAACCCCAATACATGTGCGATGGTGCACGGGTGCACGCCTCTTGGTTTTGTCGGTGTTTCGGGTTTCGGCTCGCCGATTAGAGCTCAAGACACATTTGGTTTTGGCGGAACACCCAGATATTGCCACCTTGTCTGTAGTAGCACTGCCGCCAGCGGCGGGGCGCCTGCCGGCGTGTGCCGAAAGCCCAAGCTAGGAAACGCGCACGTGACTGCGAGATGAGATGAGGAAGCGAAAGGCGTAGTAAAGCGAACAACTAGCAATGGGTAAAGGACAAAAAAGAGGCAGCAAGCCAGCCCA
The DNA here is from genome assembly GCA_002893705.1 of Metschnikowia drosophilae. Classification (NCBI taxonomy): domain Eukaryota; kingdom Fungi; phylum Ascomycota; class Pichiomycetes; order Serinales; family Metschnikowiaceae; genus Metschnikowia; species Metschnikowia drosophilae. The sequence goes on from NXHC01000003.1 coordinate 310,796, forward strand.
GAAAGCCGCCGCTGCTCCCGTGGGTGCCGCCGAAAAGAAGGCCGCCATCAAAAGCAGCAAAGAAACCGCCGCCGAGCCCCAGAGCGACTTGGAAGAACTACAAGCAGAATCTGACTCTGGTTTGGACGAAGAAGACGAGTTTGACCTCGAGAACAACGTCAGTCTGAGCGAGGACGAGGCCGCCGCCAGCGACAATGAAGACGGCAGCGACGACGAGTCTGGCGACGAGGACTCGTTTCCCATGAGAAAGAAAAAGAAGACGGCCGACGACGGCAGCGGATCTTTCGCCAGTGCGTTCAACGCCATCGTGGAGTCCAAGTTGAAAGCGTACGACAGAAACGACCCGATCTTGGCCAGAAACAAGAGAACGTTGAAGAAGTTGGAGTCGGAGAAGTTGGAGGCCAAGGCCAAGCGCTTGATGCACTCGGAAAAGATGGAAATCCAGAACAAGGTCCGCGTCAGCAAACTCTTGCCGTCTGCCGACGAGCCCGAAAAGGTGCGTGCCGTGATCGACAACGAGAGAGCGTTGAAGAAGGTGGCCCAAAGGGGTGTGGTGAAGTTGTTCAACGCCGTGTTGGCCACACAGGTGCTGGTCAACCAGGAACTCGGTCAGGAGAAGGTGGGAAACACCAAGAAGCAGGAGTTGTTGAACGACATGACCAAGCAGAAGTTCTTGGACTTGGTCAAGGCTGCCGGAGACGAGTAGGCACGGCGCGAGTGGATACGAGGCGTTTGCAGGGCTGGGCTGAGGCGTCTGTTCCGAAAGTGGCAGGGCGCCTCGCCGGGTTCCGGGCTGTTCGGTGCCGAGGCTTTTTCAACGCCCTGCCCCTTCTGGCCGGCGTCGGAGCTTGCGCCGGTCCGATCTACTTTAGGTGTACATAAGCTTATAAACATGGAAAGAAACTGCAGAAGCGCAAGGGCCGCTGAAGAACGGCCGGCCGAAAAAAGAGCGGGAGGCTGATGGAGTAGCAGCACATGATAGCTGGCCCGGGCCACTAACGGCATTTGTCATCAAGGCCAGAGCGGGTTCGCTCGTTCTTTTGTCTTTTTCCTCTCAACTGTCTTGCCTTTTTCTCCCCTCCCCCATTCTGCCGGTGGACATTTTGCCCGGCCATCGCTTGCCTATTTTAAGCGCGACCCTGGAAAACGGCCGGCGCTGCGCTACCGAAATGAGCCACAAGGTTCCCCACACCCTGCGTGGCCCCGTCATGGACCTGTGTGCAGGACACAGACTGGCTCCATCCCGTCAAGTTTTCCATAAAAATCCACATCCTCCCGCTAGCTCCTAGAATTGCTGCCAAAATGCCTGCTCCCGTTCTCAAGGAGATCCCCAGGGCCAAGGTGCAGCCCTCGCGCGGCGTCGCCGAGCCGGGCGGTATGAGCGGAATCATCAAGACCCCCCAGCGGCCTGTTGTCTTCACCAGACAATCCAATGACAATTTCACCAATCTCCTGAAGCTCTCGGCCACCCAGCCCTCCGTTTCGGACAGCATCACCGCCACTCCAAATGTGCTCTCGCCACAGGTTTCACAGCAGGTGCCCGAGAAGAAGATCATGACTGCTCGCTACCCACCCAAAAACGTGTGGAGAATTTACAGCTCGTGTTTTTGGTCGTTTGCTGGCGGCTTTTCCGACGCCGCGCCGGGCGCCTTGTTGCCCACCATCGAGGCGTCCTACAACATCTCGTACGCGGTGGTGTCGCTTATCTGGATGTCGAATGCTGCCGGCTTTATCCTCGTGGCCATCTTCGCCCCAAAGATCCACCTGCTTTTGGGCCGCGAGAAGTCGTTGCCTGTCGGCTGCTTCTGTTCCATAGTCATGTACTCCGTGGTGGCCAGCGGCGGCCCGTTCCCGTTGGTGGTGATGGGCTTTTTCTTTGGCGGCGTGGGACTAGCCATTGTTCTATCGCAGTCCAATGTTTTTCTCAGCAAGCTCGACAAGAACTCCAAGTACTTGTCCTTTTTCCACGGCAGCTACGGGCTCGGCGCCACAGTGTCGCCTTTCTTGGCCACCTACTTGATCGAGCACGACGTCAAGTGGAACTACACCTACTTGATCACGTTGGGCCTCATGGTCACGAGCTTCTGCATCCTCACATACTCCTTCAGGGGCTCCGACGAGGATCTCCGCCCCTGGGACCACAACGAAGAGTCCGAGCGGCTTCTTACCTCCACCGACTCGGCCTCGCAGCTACCATCAGGCGCTCAAACGCCCGCGGAAGCCGAGGAGGGCATGGGTCTCCAGGATTTGGGTGCACACTTGTCGGCGGTAATCGACAACGAGTCCAAGAAAAAGCACGACTCGCGCGGCGAAATGGCCATGGCCTTGCGGACGCTGATCACATGGAACATCTCGTTGTTCATTCTCTTCTACCAGGGAAGCGAGGTGGGCTTGGGCGGCTGGATCGTGTCCTATTTGACCGACTACCGCCACACCAGCACCTCCTACGGTTACGTTCTGAGTGGATTCTGGGGCGGCTTGACCTTGGGCCGGATTCTTTTGACCAGACCGCTACACAAGTATTTGGGTGCCAAGCGCAGCGTCAGCTTGCTTGCCATCGCCACCATCGTCATGATGGTGTTGACGTGGGTGGTGAGCAGCGACATTCTTCTGAGTGTGTTCGTGTCCATTGCCGGAGTGTGTTTTGGCCCGGTGTATCCGTTGATGATCACGCGTGTGTCCGCCTTGCTTCCCCGCAAGATCCAGGTGGTGAGTTTGACGATCATGTCTGCGTTTGGCTCCAGCGGAGGCGCCATCATTCCGTTCATCATTGGTTTGGTGGCCCAGAGCGCCGGCACATACGTGGTTTTGCCCATTTGTATTGCGTGCTACGCGCTCGTGTTCACGTTGTGGATGCTTTTGCCGGTGGCCCACAAGAACGGCGCTTCGCAGACGCGGCTGGCAAAGCTTTTGCGCCACCTTTGGTGAGCTTGGCCCACTCTGGCTGTGGAGGCGGTTCTAGTTTGCACCCGAGCCTCCGTCATCACTTCAGCGCCATCACACGTTATAGACAAATGTGCCGCTTTAAGTGAGCGCCCACGACTTCCACGGGGTTTCCGAACATTACATAATCAACACGTAAAGCGGAGTTTCCCTCAAAAGTGGTGTCTGTAGATGGCCGGTGTGGCCACCCGTGCACCCGTGCACCAGGGCATATCAGGCATATTTGACAGCGTGACATCGTGACATCGTGTAGAAGCGGACCCAAATGGCAATTGAAATAAGCATTCGGGCCGGCGACGACGCGGCGGACAAGCAGGACTTTCTCTCGGCTATCTCCAAGTACTCGGAGGCGCTCACAGAAAACCCCGAGGCGTTTGTGGCGCTCGTCAAGCGGGCCAGAGTGTACACCAACCTCTGCAATTTTGAAGCGGCCAAAGCTGACGTCAGCAAGGCGTTCGGCATAGCGGAGAAGCGGGGCAAGATGGCCGACAAGGCGACGTGCCACTTCCGCTTGGGCCTCATCCACTACGCGGAAAAGGAGTACCAGGCGGCGTTCGTCAACCTCCAGCGAGCCAAAGCATTGCATTCTCCCGAGCCAGCGTTGGACATCTGGATCGAAAAGGCCCGCCGGGACGCCAAGAAGAGTGGCGTGGTTTTGGACGAGGCCGAGCCCGCCAGCAAGGAAGCCGCTGGTGCTGGGCCCTCGGCCAAGTCCACTTCTGCCGCCACGATCAACAAACAGGCGCCGATCAAGGCCAAGATCCGCGACGAATGGTACCAGACCAAGGACGCGGTCACGGTGACCATCTACGCCAAAGACGTGGACGAAAGCCGAGTGGACGCGCAGTTTGGCCGGCGGTCCGTGTCGTTGTCGTTTCCAACCGAGGGCCACTCCGAATACAGCTACGAGCTCGACCGCCTCTACGGAGAGCTTGATCCCGAGCAGTGCAGAGTGGCAGTCCTGTCCAAAAAAGTGGAGCTCACGCTCCGCAAGAAGCACGAGGGCAAGTGGGCCTCGTTGGAGGGCACTGGAGCCGAGCCGGCCATCGTGGCACCTACAGTGGCGGCCTCTGCCGACGCAGCCGGTGGCGGCCTCGCCTACCCGTCGTCGTCGAAAAAGAAAATCGACTGGTCCAGTTTCAACGTGAACGAGGACGAAGACGAGACGCAGGACTTCTTTTCCAAGTTGTACAAGGACGTTGACGAAGACACCAAGCGCGCGATGATGAAGTCGTACGTGGAGTCCAACGGAACCGTGCTCACGACGAATTGGAAGGAGGCGCAAGACAAGACGTTTGAGACGAGCCCGCCGGAGGGCATGGAGGCCAGAAAATGGCAGTAGAAGAGCAGAGACGCAGAGAAAGGATGCAAAGAGGAGCAGAGGAGACGCATAGAAAAGATGTGAAGAGAAGAGGCGGTGGGGTGTGAAGGAACGTGTTGATGATGAAAAGTTTCAGGCGGAGGCACAGAAATTAGGAGAGACGGAAATAGGGCCGCCTGGAGGACTGGAAAAGGACCCTGGTCCAGAATGCGACCACCGCCAATCAGCCTGCACACTGGCGCTGGTGCTGGTGTTGTTTTTGTTTTGTTTTGTTTCTGCATCTGCTGATGTTGTTTCTTTGTTCTGCCTTTGTTTCTGCCTTTGGATCTCCTGGTGCTGTTCGGCCCGTGTGGCGCCGGCTAGCCGCCGCGCCTCCTGTCTCAAGTGGCCGCTTCGTTGCAGCAGGTGCGGCGCGCACTAGACCTGCGTTCTGCATGCACTCATGCGTGTTCCCTCAGCCGCCCGCACAGCGTGCGCTTCGAAACGGATCGATAAGGATCGCGTAGTTCTCATATCCTCACCACTTTCTCGAGCCCCGTATTGTTTAGTCTTTGTTGATTGCATGGTGTATTCTTACAAGTTCACCTGGTATGTGCTCGCCGCTGCCGGCCTAGCCTGGCCTCCCCTGGCCCTTCTGCGTGCAACCCGCCCAGTCTGATCCAGGCCGTCTTTTCCGTTCCTTTTCAAACAGCTGATTTGCAAAGGAGGCTTTCTGTTCCGCCTACTAACGTCAGGCCTCTCGCCTCAGAAGCCACCTCCGTGTTGGTCACGGGGAGCTTTGACAACTGGTCCAGGACAGCGGCCCTCCGCGTCAAGGAGGGCATTTATCAAACCACCCTTCTCTTTCCAGAGAAAAAGAAGTTGACGTTCAAGTACGTTATCAACGGCACCGACTGGTCCATCAACGAGTTGCTTAAGATCGAGCGCGACGAGCACGGCAACCAGAACAACTACGTGGACGAAGACGAGTTGGAGTTCTGCGTGGCCAGTCCCAAGGATGCAGACACGGCTGCCAGCGCTGCAAACGCTGAACTGCCCGCCGCGAAGGAGCCTGAAGCTCATGTTTTCAACGAGGACCTGTCAGGGCAGTCTGCTCCAGACGAGCACTGTGCCGCCGGCGTTGCCGTGGAGTCTTCAGGTCCAGACATCTCAGAGCCCGACCCTCCCGCTGACTCCACAGTCCGCCCCGAGACTTCGCCTGAGAATTTGCCGCAAGAAAGAGTGCCCGTCGAGACTCCGGCCGAAGTCTCGGCCGCGGGCGTTCTCTCTTCTGATGAATCTGACTTTGCGCAAGTCAATCACGACCCAGAGTCGCGTCCGGCGGCTGGCCCAACGGAAGAAGCCGTGCCTGCGGACTCGGACGACTTGATCAACTTGCTGCCTGTGGAGTCGACGTTCACCGAGGTCTCTTTTCTCACCAGCAACTCGTACTCGCTCGCAGAAGACAGCAGATGGAACATCACGGCGTTGGATAGCACGGAGCATGTGTTGCAGGCGGGCTACTTTGTGGACGCCGAGCTGGGTCTGAGCACGCAGTCGTTCTCCGACGTCTCTGCCGACACAACGGCTCCTGTCAGTGGCAGCACCGGCTCGCCGGCACCGCTGCAGGCTGCCGGGGAGCCTGGCAACCCGCCCAGAAGCGGCGGTATGTTCACCATGTTAAAGGGGCTCTTCAAATACTAATGGCGTCTTGCTGGCGCTGGTAACGCTCGTGTCTACGCGCAATATACTTGGAGTCTTTTTGTTATATACCTATTAGCCTTCGCGGCATGATGATGTGTGTTCCCGGAGTCATTCGTGCAATTTGGCCGTGCTCACTTCTTCTTGCCCTTCTTCTTCTTTTTCTTTGGCGCCGAACTTGCTCCGGCTGCATCCGACTCAGGCACCGGGCTGGCGGTCTTGGCTGGTTCAACAACCTCTGGCTCCTTTGGCTCCTCGTACTTCGTGTTGCTCATGATGCTGGACAATCCTGCGCTCGTCTTGACCTTTTTGGCGTCGGACTCGTCAAAGTCGCCACTTCTCTTGGTGCTGACTCCGCGGGGGCCAAGGAACACCAACAACCGCGACAACTCCTTTGCTTTGTGCGTGGTGTACTGCAAACTTTGGGCCAGCTTTGCGTCCTGGATTTTGAACTTCACCGCATTGGTGGCTTTCTTGGGCTCCTTGCCTTTGAGTTTCTTGGCGAGGTTGCTGTATGTGATGGTCACGGTGGACGCAGGATAAGCCGTGAGGTAGTCCGTGGCGGCCGAAATGAACGATTCCATAGTTGGAGTGACGAAAATTCTCACGCGTGGAGTTCTTGATAGTGGTTGGGATCTCACGCAGGACGGCCGCAGGTGGCCGAACCCACTGGGGCGGGAAAACGAGAAAAGCAGCATGAATGTTGAACTGAAGAAGTAACGAAGCAATTATTTTGTCTCACTTTTTGGTTTTTGCTTACCTCTTTCTTTTTGGCTCTTCATTGTTTGGTGTCCGGAAATAAAGGCTTGAAACTGTGGAAAATGGGCACTTTCGTCCACTGACTGCGAAAAAGTATTTATGACTACATGTGAACAGCCTCATCCTTTTTTTATTACAATTTCCTGTAGCCACGAGCGGCAGAAGCCGCCACTTAGCGAAGCATACAGAGAACTCCAGTCTGCTTCATCTGCACCGGCTTCAATGACCTGCTTCATCTCTACCGGCTCCAATGACCAGCTTCATCTACACCAGCTTCAATCACCAGCTTGGAAGTATGCATTTCTATAAAGACCCGGCCGACCTAAAGCGGCACATCGTAACCCAACATCATGCTGCCCAAAAGAAAAAGATTGAGCAACGTGACAAATCCCCAGACCCCAACGGCGAGTATCGTCATCACCGGCCCGTTGCTGAAGTCAGAGTAGCCCTTGTACATGAACAAAGTGTCGCCGTCCAACAGAGCCTCCTCCGCAGCGGCTCTCGCAGAAAAATCGGGCTCAAGCGAAATTTGCGGCGTGGCGTTGGGGTCGGAGGCACTTAGGTGCTGCAGCATCAAGTTCTGGCGCTCCTCGTCCAACTCTTCGGCGCCGTCTTCCCAGCCAGCACAGGGGTGCGCCTTGCGTAGGTCCTGGAGACGGATGGCCGGCTCCGTGACGTTGAAGGGCCTCAGGGAGGTGGGTGAATTGCCGGTGCGGTTTGACGAGACAGCAGCGGTCTCCTCTTGCTCGTCGTAAAAGGTGCCGACTTCTTCTTCACCCTCCTTGACCAAGATGGGAACACGCATGATGCTCTGAGAGCACGTGAACCAGATCAAGGGGGCAGTAACGACGGGGAGTAAAATCGAAAGCACCACCTGCAGCGCATTCAACGTTCTCGACAACCCCTCCCTGCCGGCGTAGGTCACCACGATCAAACACGGGGCGATGGCGATGGCACGCGTGACCAATCTGCGGACCACGGGCGAGAAACTCCACCTCAAGAAGCCCTCCAGCACCATTTGGCCCGCCAACGTGCACACGACTCCGGCACTTTGTCCCGAGCAAAGAAGCGCCAAGGCAAACACTATTCCTGCGGTGGGAGAGATGTGCGAGGAAAGCAAATGGTAGATTGTGAACAAGTCGCTGCCCTCGCTGTCGCCATCGTCCTCGTCGTCCGAGTCGTTGTCGGAATCGTCGTCGTCTCGCCTTTGGTGCCCGCCCATGGTGGCGCCCGCCACAATAAGAATCGTTGCGTTCACAAAGAGGGCCACGGTGAACAATGAAATCACAAGCTCCACGATCGTGTAGGTCATGGTGTCGTTGATTGCGTGCACCGAGGGGCGGTACGTGTTTTCGTCTTCGTCCTTGGAGGGCTGGTTGGGAGCGGCACCTACAGCACGGGCGTAGTCCTCGCTGGTGAACTCGTCCGGCTGGTTGCGATCGACAGCACGCGGCTCCTCTGGCTTGTAGTGGCCATGCTTGATGTCGTAGTCCTTCAAGCGCGCCTGGACCAAGCCGGAGCCCAAGTAGAGCGAGTGGGGCATGACGGTGGCACCCAAGATAGCCAAACTCAAGAACAAGCCGTTGCCGCCCTTGCGCTCGGAGGTGTCGATGACCTTCTCGTTGGGCAAAAAGCCCTTGAGCACCTCGATGGCCGAGAAGTCGGGGTTCTTGGAAACCTGCGCAAGCTCGACGGCAAAGCAGATGACGGTGCCGGCCACCAAAATGGACACGAAGAGCTCAAAGACGCGGATGAAGAGCAAGGGCCCGTTGGGCCGGTAGGCCATGAGAACAATCAAGACGTCGACAACCGTGATGATGACGCCAAAGAAGAGCGGCACGTTGAAGAGAATGTTCAAGGCGATGGCCGTGCCCACCACCTCAGCCAAGTCCGTGGCTATAATGGCGATCTCGGCAAGCACGTAGATAAATAGGTTCAAGCGGGGCGACAAGTTCTCGCGGCAGTTGGCGGCCAAGTCGAGGCCCGTGACGGCGCCAAGCTTGGCGGACAAGATCTGGAGGAAAATGGCCAAGCAGTTGGAGAGAAAGATGGAGAACAACAACTTGTACTGGTACGCGGAGCCGGCGGCCACCGCGGTGGAGTAGTTGCCGGGGTCCATGTAGGCCACGGACACCATGAGGCCCGGGCCCACGAACTTCATGTATTTGCGTATCACCGCCCATATTCGCCGGCAGCGGTCTTCCACATGGGAAGATGCAAAGGACATGGCGGAAGCGGTTGCGGGAAGAGACGCCTGTTTGTGCAGGAGAAAGCAAGGGTGGGGCGGGAAGGAACAGAAGGCGCCGCTGGAAGGAAGATGGCAGGCGGCAGGTGGGAAGCAGACAAAGACGGGTAGGGTGGTTATTTATCCCAGGCGCGTGGGTAAGAAAAAACTTAGGCGCGGCTGCGCGCGCCTGGCCCGCGGGCCGATGGAGCGGTTTTAGGTGGAGGGTGATGTCTTCCGCGGAGCAACGCGGGAGTGTGCGATTTAATGCGACTGAGTTCATGAGAAAGGAGTTTTGGGCCGTGTCATGAAACGGAAGCTTCTCAATTCGCGTTGCTTGGCACCTTGACAGGGTCCGGCGGCTGGAGCGCCGGGGCGGTTGCGACCGTTGCTCGGCATTGGGGGCGGGCCCGGCGCCGGTCGGGCGCGGCTGGACAGAAACATACACAGTCGGTTGGCGCGAGGGTTTTAGTCCACGCTGAAGAAAGCAGAAACTGGTGCTTGGAAGGGAGATGGCCGTCCGTTTTTCAAATTCACTTCCTTGAGGGTTCCGCTGATTCCGGTCGGCTGCGCGTCCTCCATTCGGTGTTTTCTTTTGCATGTGCCCGTTTCTGGCCTTGTCTTTTCTATCCTCTCGTCCCTCGTCCTCTTCCCCAGGGCCTCTAGGGCCTTTGGGCGGCCGCGCTGCTAGGGCGGGTTGTGGCACTTGTAGGGCCGCTTATCGTTTGCGCGCAGTGGCGAGGCGGCGGCCCACGCTGCGCCGGCTGGCCAGGGCCGGATCGGGCAGCGGATGCCCACCCGTTTTGCCCGGAAATCCACCTCGCCAGTCCCAGCCAGCGGTGCGCCGCCGATGGGCCGCCTTTGCTCCATTCTCCCCTATTCTCCTCTCCATGCCATGTCCCTCTTCCCGCCCCGTGGCTCCCATTTCTGCCAGCTCCGTTACGGAAAAGTCGCGCCCGTTCGGCACTGCGAGTCCGCTCTGCGGCTCCTCCATCTCTCACCCAGTACACCTCTTTATCCTCCCCTCCACCACCAAACATGCTAAGATCGCTTAACATCTCGAGCGCCCGGGTCTTGGCCCGCCGCCTCTCCACGCGTGCGCCGCTCTACAACGCACAGGTGTTCAGAATGCCCGCCATGTCGCCCACAATGACCGAGGGAGGCATTGTGTCGTGGAAGTTCAAGGCCGGCGACGAGTTTGCCTCGGGCGATGTTTTGCTCGAGGTCGAAACGGACAAGGCCACGATTGACGTGGAGGCGCTGGACGACGGCGTGATGTGGGAGGTTTTGGAGAACGACGGCGCCTCCGGCGTGCCCGTGGGCAGGCCCATTGCGTTGTTGGCCGAGCCCGGCGACGACTTGTCCAAGTTGGAGAGACCGGACTTGACGGAGGCTAAGCCAAAGGAGCCCGAGCAGCCAAAGGAGCCAGAGCAGCCAAAGGAGCAGCCAAAGCAGCCAGAGCAGCCAAAGGAGCAGCCCAAACAGCCAGAGCAGCCACCGCAAGCCGCAGACTCGCTGGTGTTTGCCAAGGCCAACCCCAACCAGAAGTTGACCCCGGCCGTGGAGATGTTGTTGCACAGAAACGACATCTCCGCCCAGGATGCGTTCGCCAAGATCCCCGCCTCCGGGCCCAAGGGCAGACTCTTGAAGGGCGATGTGTTGGCCTACTTGGGCACAATCGACTCCGCCGCCGTGGCCAAGGTGGCCGAGTACATCAAGAAGAAAGAGCATTTGGACTTGTCCAACATCACGGTCGCGCCACCCAAGAAGGACGCTCCTGCTGCCGCCGCCCCGGCCGAGAAGCCCAAGCCAACCAACATCGTGTCCGTCGAGTTCACGTCCGAGTTGGACGCGGACGTCTCCCGCGAGAAGTTCCAGTACGCGTTCGAGAGAGCCTTGGAATCCGCCAAGAAGCAAACATACGCCGCCAGATTCCCCAACTACTCCAGATCGCCCACGGCCTCCAACCTCTACGAGGACGACATCTTCGACGACTTGCTTGACGCACCCGTCACCAAGAACAGATTCGAGGTCTACGGCATCTCCTACAAGTTCGTGGGCGCCTCCAGCGCTGCTGCTGCTGCTGCCGCTGGCCCAGCCGACGCTTTTGACGAGCTCTTGGGCTTTTCCGCTCCTGCGCCCGTCTCGAGCGTTGCATCCGAAGGCTCCGTTTCTGCCGTCGTGTCCTTCAAGATCAAGTTTGACGAAAAGTTGACCGATTCCAAGGACTTTGTCGAGTTTTTCCAGGACTCTCTCCTCGGCCAGATTCCCACCAAGCAATTGATAATCAGTCACTGAGACAACCACGCGGCCCGGCTGCACGCATGTTGAAAACGACAGCGACAGCCTTTGAGGGCATTTGATAGCAATATAGATACGAAAAGGGCTTCGGTTAATGTAGCATCTCCACCACCACGAAACCTGGAGATAGTCTGCACACAAGCTGATGCTGTGCGATCTATCTGTTTTTTTTTTTTAGTCTCTAATCTTCTGTCTGCAAATTAGCCACCTCTTGCTTAGCAGGGTATCGGGTCCGCTGAAATATGCGCTAGTTGCTTTCGGGAGCCTCGAAACTCTAACCCAATTTTCCTAGCTGGTTTTCCGGAAGAACCAGCTCTCCTTCCCACGCCCCAAGAATCATGAGCAGAACACACATTAACTTCACCAAATCAAATCCAAGCGGCTTCTCTCTTCCTTTCGATGAATTGGAACAGCAAAGAGTCATGTGCGCCCAAATGGCGGCGACTGCCAGTGGTGGTGGACATTCTGTGTCTATTTATACGCCTCAAAAATCTGTCTTGGCTGCCAACAAAATACCACCTAATACCGCTGCAGGCTTCACAGCCAGCGCCGTTAGCAGCGGAAACAACGAACAAACTCAGATGCCTTCACTACCCTTAGAAGTGCACGACGGCGACAAGCACAACCCGTTTCATCTGGGGCCTGGGCATCATCAAAGGGATGGCGACTCCCAGAGTCGAATTCAACAGCCACAGCAGCAAGAGCACTACCAACACTTTGCGGCTGCATTGTCTCAACAACAAATGTACCAGCACCAGCTACATATGGGTCAGTTATCTCCAGAAAGACATCCCCACCACGAAACACATGAACCACATCACCAGCACCAGCACTATGAACAAGAACAAGAACAACATCACCAAAACCATCAGCACCATCATCAACATCAACATCAGCATGAGCATGAGCACGAGCATGAAATTCAGCATGAGCTTCAACATCAGCATCAACATCAGCATCAAAATCAGAATCAAAATCAACATCAAAATCAACATCAAAATCAACATCAAAATCAACATCAATATCAGGCTCAAGATCGGGCTCATCACTCACAGCAAATTTCTCAACTACAACCAAACCACCAGTACCACTATGATAGTGCATCAACTCGAGAACACAGCCACGGACATGGAGAACAGGCGCAGTCCATTTACCAAGACAACGTCGAGCATACTCAAAGCTCATTGCCCATTATTAATGACAAGGCTTTTGAATACGAGCGGAAGAAGTTGTCTCACGAAGATCATCTCCATCAGGTCTTGATGCTGGCTCAGTTTGACGATGCATACCGTGATAGACAACCGCAGTTGCCCAAGAACATAGTGCACTACCACGCAGTACGTGTGGAAGCTCTGCGGCCCAGCGCTGGAGTTAGAGGCCAGCCACCCGCTAACCCAGCGAATGATGTTCCAAATTCATCTTCACGTGGTAAAAAACCACCCGGCAGACCAAAAAAACTACTTTTTGATCCAGCCACAAAGCAGCTAATCGGTTCATCGCACAAGAACTTCAAAAAACTCAACGAGAAGGCGAAGGCCGCTGCTAAACGCCGTGCCGATGCGGACTCCTTGTTGGAAGGATCCATTTACTCATCGAGCGACGAGGCCATTCGAGCGCTCCTTGAAAAGAAGGATAAGAGAGGTCGGCCCAGAAAATTCCTCATGGAACAAACAGGATTTACGATTCAAGGTGTCAGAGTTTTTGGACAAATCAAACCCGACAAGCGGAAGACCCGGCCTGTACGCGCTAGGAGAAAGCGTGGCAGGCCACGCAAGGAAGTAGAGACAGATTCTCCGATCTCACCATCAGAGAGCCCCTAGGTGCCTGGAGAATCTGTCTCGCCCCCATTTGTAGCAACAGAGTTTCATTAGGCGTGTCTGAGGCTGCCACAAACAACAGAGAGTGATCTCAAATGTCAGCAAAAGTACACACGGATGGAGGGTTGGCCGAGTGGTCTAAGGCGGGAGACTTAAGATCTTCTGGACGGTTGTCCGCGCGGGTTCGAACCCCGCACCCTTCACTATAGTGTTTCCCCAAACTTTTTTTTTTCTTCCTTCCCCAAAGCTCATATAAGTACTGAGGTCCGATCAGATGCCGTGTCAAGTCACTGGCAGCTTCTTGCTGCGGAAGATTGTGGTGGGCTAGAACTGGTCTCGATGATTACTGCAGGCGAACACAAGTTTGACGCATAGAAACTGCTGCGTGTACGCACCAACTACATGGTGTTGCACACAGACGTTCCGAGAGCATCTAGTACCTTGTTTATTCCAAAAATAAATCTAGCCGGCTTCGCTGCGTCCACCGATCCATAAAGAAACATATGCTCAAAAACATAAGTGTGCTGCGAGCAGTTGTTGCTCACGGTGTGCTTGCTCCGGTGCAGTGCTCGGCCACCCGTCTGATTGCCATCAATAACTCGGATCATCTCACGGTGATCGAGCCCAAGCTTCCCCTCATACAAGACTTCTCCAGTGCCCAGGGATCCAATGAAGAGTCGGCCCCCACCAGCTTGGACTCCTCCGCTTTGCTCGACGTGCAGACGATCTTTCACATCGAGAACTTGGAATCGCTTGGTTTTCAGATCTTCTCCAGAATACTTATAGAGGACCAGGAGAAGATGTTTAACTTTGGCCGCATCTCCGAGCCGTCCATAGTGGGGCACGGCTGGTCGCCGATAGATGCCGCCACGCGTGACTGCTACTTGGGTGTTCTCCTCAACACAGGCGAGGTTTTGGTGTTGAAACGAGACTCGCTTGATGCCTCCAACTACAGCGTGTGCTTCCGTTCGTTTGTGTGCCTTTTGGAGAACATGGGCTTGCTGCACAGCCGGCTCACTAGCGAGGGCGATATCATTCTCACAGGCAGTCAATTTCTGGAGCTACGAATCACCCAGTTTGCGTTTGGCGAGCTTCCAAAGGGGAAACTCGTGATCTTCTTTGCACACGAGTCCGGCGACATCACCGTGCATTCGCTTGAGGACGGTCTTCCGCTTTTGCAGCGCATCAGCACGACTGGATTGGTTGTTCAGTTGGCCTGGGCTGGACCTACTCAGGAGCTTTATTATGCGCTCAGCGACCACTCCATTTGGGGCTTTCGCGTGGGTGACAACACTGATGCTGGCCCCTCTATGTTGAAACTGCCGTCGCGTTTCGGGATCTCGCAGTTGGTATACTCCGATGTGTGCGGCTGTCTTCTCGCCACTCAGGCAAGGTCGTTATACTGGGGCTCTCTTCAGTCCGGCCTTGTGCCTGTAACTCTTCCTTTCACTTCGACAGTTGTAAATGTCACTGCAATTCGTTCCGGAAACGTCGTGGCCGTCCATTTGCACTACGAGACTGGCCAGCTCTGCACCGTTGAGTTCAGTCAAAATGAAGCACCCAAGCAAGTCTCGCTGCTTCCTGAATGGAGCAGCTTCATCCAACAAACCTCCAGCAAGTATCAAAACTTGCTAGCGCATGAGCAAAGCAAAGCGCCGAAGACGGTGTTTCAGCCCTATTTGAGGGACGGCGTGGGTGCCAGCATCACCATCAACGGCGCGTGTGCCTTGCTTCCTTGGAAAATGCTTGCGGTCGTCCACACTGTCGGTCCCAAAGACGTGGTGAGTCATGTCATCAAGTCTCGCAGAGAATTTTCGGTCAGTTTCCTTCCACTTGGCTCCGTCGCTGATGGTCAGCCACAGGAAACATCGTTTTTGCTCCCGATAGAAAACACAACAGCGAGTCTTCTTCGCAACATCGACCAGATCCCTCGTGTCACATCTCGCGTGGTCGAGGGCGCCGATTCGGATGTTGACGACTTCATACAAAAAGTTAACGCGATCCGAGGACCTCTATGCTTTGAGACAGCCATTCCGCTCGAACACCAGAGTCTTCTCGAAGACAGCATCGCTGTCAACTTCAGACAAAACGAGATCATCAACCAGCTTCAGTGCAGATACTCGATGAACCTTTCAATTCTCAAGACGCTTCGATCAGTTGGGGCCCAGCACTCTCAGTCGCTGCTGAGCGTGAAACACTTGATTCTCGAAATTGCGGATGAACAAGATAAAATACAACTGAAGATCCGCTCGCACTTTGGTTCCATCGTGCTAGGGTGGGCCTCGCAGCAACCGGCGGATCTTTTTCAATCCGACTTAGACAAGTTCATCTTGCTCAATTTCAAGCGGCTTCAGAGTCGCTCGAACAACGAATCCTTCACTTTGCCTATAGCTCCCAAAACCACCGTCTCCATCAACACCGATATTGCGGCAGAATCTTTCCAGGTTGAGGAGAACGACAGCCTCAACCATGACTTTTTGAATTTTGTCACGTCTACATCAGGTCACAAGTGGCCCAGGTGTGGCTTGACGCTACTTCCTATTATGGAACTCTGTCACAAGACCGACGAACTAGGAACCTGCAACTACATTTCACTGAACTGCTACGACTCTGTGATTCTCGCCGTTCTATCTAAAAGTTTGGACTATTGCATCTGCACTGGTACGCGGAAGTTCAATGTGAACGTTGGTGTCTAAAGATTACAACATCCTATGCAGTGGGGATTATAAAAAAGCCAGGGATGGGCACGAAGCCGTCATCCTTGTCGAAGTTGCCCGTCAAGACGCTTTGCTCCTTTTCCTTGTTCCACACCAATTGAGTCTGGTTCCAGGTGATCAACTTGCTCGATTGGTTTGGCGGAGGGTCTGAGACCTTCGTGACCAAATAAGCGGACAGCGACTCAGCAATGCCATAGGTCAAAATGCCCACCCACGGGAACGTGCGGATCAACAAAAAGAAGCAGAGGCCGAAGCCGAACAAGAGCCCCTCTCTCGACTTTGTCCACTGTTCACGCTCGCGGTTGGTGAACTTCACTCTGGAAAAGTACGGCAACAAGAGATCATGCACCATGGTCCGCGAGCCCCAGTAAGTAGTCAAGAATGTGACCGCGTAAGGCTTGGGAACGAGCTGTAGCACGACGAACACGACAACCGCCCTGCTGGTGCCGATCTTGTCGTTGAGGTTCAGAAACGAAATCAAGCCAAGCACCACGCCGCCCACGTACGGCAACTTGCTGATCAAAAACACCGCGACAACGTAGGCGAGCCGCGTGACGTGATGCTTGGTGAACAGCGAGAAATCCTGGGAGTTGGCGTACAACCGCTTCAAATCTTGCACGGACCAAGCCCACGCCCGAGAAGTCCGGCTCTCCGGGGCAAGCTGCACCAAATTGACGTGGTACTGGTGGGAGGTGGCCTCGGGATGCTTCAGCAAGTACACGGAGTCGATGTACTGCAAGCTGGAGAGAAACAAGTCGTCCAAGTCTTTGGAAAAGTGCAGAGCCGCAGACACGACGAACACGCTGACATTGAGTACGTTGAACTGAAAGTTTCGAAGGCCCAGCGCAAGCGACTCCAAGTGGACCAGGCTGACAAAGAGCCCCACAAAGCTGGCGAGCACGCGGATGGCCACAATGGGGCTCCAGAGCACCAACTGGATGATGATGGAGTACTGGATGGCGCGGAGCGCCTGGGTGTAGAAGCGGGACCGGAAAAGCGCCCCGTTCAGGAACGAGCGGTACACGCCGAGAAATGCAAGCTGCAAGCCCCTGAGGATCGCCACAAACAGAAATCCGGGGGGCGGGTTGGATATAAATATGGGGGATGCCATGGCGGTGGAGAAGCCGTAATCTTCGGTTGCGCGCGAGCTTGATGGGCAAGCTTGATGGGCGCGAGCATGATGGAACGCTCGCCGCACAGCCGCAGCCAAAGGAGGGGGAAAGGAAAATGAAGGAAACAAAGGAAGTCAAGAAAGGAAATAGAAGGAGGCAAACGAAGGAAAGGAGTTGAAATAAAATCGTCAAAAATGGGTGAGCGGTGTCGCTGGCCGCCGCTGGTGCGCGGAGTCTGGACTCGATGCTACAGTGTGCTTGCGCTGGACAAGCCCGCCGTGATCTGGGTCCTGTCTTGCCGTCTTTGTTATTCAAATCCAATTGTTTTGATCCTTGCTATGGAAGTCATGATGCTTTGCCTGATTGGGAGTTTTCCACAGCGTGGCTGCCGCAGCCTCTGTCCCGACAGGTTGTCTCCTCGTGCAGTGGCCACGCCATGCAAAGAACCAGCGGCAGCCAAAGCGGCAGGCGCACCGCACAAAACGCCGAGGCGCCGAACGCAGTCAAAAAAGCCGTTGGCTGAGGAAACAACACCAGTTGCACCCGCGGAAATGCAATTCCGGTGCGGTGTGAGAGCCCTTCGCGCCACGGCCTTGAGGGGCCGGAAATAGATTTCCGGGCCATACCGAAAAGCCTATAAGAGCCGCTGGCAGCAGCAGCATTTTTTGCTGCTTAAGCAACAATGAGCTCCCTCGCATACGTGCAGCAGGCCCCCAAGCAGAAAAGAGACGTGTGCGCCAGAAAACCCTCCACATCCACGTCGCTCGTGGAGGTAACGCACACACTCTCGACCAAAGCGGCATTGCCATGCCGGGTCTTCTTCAAAAACGAATACGAGCAGCCCTCGGGCAGCTTCAAGCTCCGGGGAATTGGCCACTTAATCCAGCAGTCCATCCGAGCCGCCCACCGCGAAGGGTTTCAGAACATCCAGGTTTTCGCATCCAGCGGCGGCAACGCAGGCTTGGCCGCCGCCTACTCGGCCCGTTTTTACAACGTGGCGTGCACGGTGGTGGTGCCCGTGATCGCCAAGCCGGGCATTGTGGAAAAGCTCCGGGAGTTCGGTGCTCGTGTGGTTTTGCACGGCCTGTCCATCAGTGAGGCTGACACCCACGCCAGAGCGCTCATGGCCCAGTGCCCCAGCGGCGTCCACACCGTGTACTGCCATCCTTTCGACAACCCGCTCATCTGGGAGGGCCACTCGCAAATGGTGGAGGAAATGCGGGGCCAGCTCGGCTCGTCGGACTTTTCCAAAGTCAGGGCCGTGGCGTGCTCGGTTGGCGGAGGCGGTCTTTACAACGGCATCGCCCGAGGCTTGAGATCCACGGGCTCGCGGGCTGACTGCCTCTTGGTGGAAACAAAGCAGGCACCCACGCTTGGCTCGGCGGCGGCCGCGGGTACCGTGGTCAAGCTTGAGTCCGTGGCTTCGTTGGCAACTTCGCTCGCCTGCTCGTATGTTTCGCCCGAAACGTTGAGCACGTTCCTCCACGACACACACAACAAAAGCTACTTGCACACCATCGACGACATGGACGCCGCCCGGGGAAGCGTGGCGTACTATAACGACTTTGGCCGCCCTGTCGAGCCTGCGTGCGGAGCTGCGTTGTCTTTGGTGTACAACCAGTTGGATGCGTTGGGCTCGCTCGGCCAGAAATTGCAGAAGGACGACATCCTTGTTGTTATTGTGTGTGGCGGCTCGTGCTCGGACGAGGCGCTGATCCGGGAGTTCAAGAAGATGACCAGACAGAGCGCTCTTTAGAGACCCTGGCTCGCTCATTGGACCCACAAGGACAAATGAGCAGGACAAATTATCTGGAAAAATGACAGCGTCATCACCGCAGGACAATCAAAACGTCACGTCCGAACGCAACACCCACTTGGCGCCTGCCTTCACCAACTCTGCCTCGTGCCGCAAGCAGTCATCTCCGTGCTTGTGGAGAAGCGCCATTCCTTTGGCCGGGTGGATGTTCAAAGGCTCTGCTTTGTGGCTGTTGGGATAGAAAATCGTGCCGCCGCCTTCAAACTCGTCGTCGCCCGTCAAATACATCAAAAGCGTCCACTTAGTCCGCCCCGTCTGGCGCTCGTCGTGCGCTAGCGGACACACGACGGATTCGTCGTAGTGCTGCCCGAAATGGTGGCCCTTGGTGTACCGGTAGATGCGGAGCTGCGGATTGAGGCTTTTTGCGGCGCGGAACTGGCGCCGGACCGCCGCTAGCTCCTCGTCTTCATACTCTGGCTTCTGCTGGAGAATGGCGCTCAAGTACGCCCAGAGATCGTTGGCCGCGCTGCACGACGTGACGGAGACTCTGTCGTTGTAGCGGGCGGCGTATATCTTGGATTTGACGAGCGGCGTCGTTTCTAGGGCCAAGTCTTTCTCAAAGCTGTGGATGAGTTCCTGGCAGAGCTCGCGAGAAAAGAAGTGCTCTATGGTGATGATCTGGCCGTCGATAATGGTTTGCGGCTGGGGCATAAAGAAGCTCTTCTCAAGCCCATTCTTGAGATTGGCTACGCTGTCCGGAAAGCGGTACAGGCTGCCCCCGGCGGCTTTGGCTTTCTTTGGTGGCATGGTGATGTTGGTGGTGGGCTCGGTCACATGACACGCAAACCAGAAACCTACAATGATCAACGCATGGTGTTCAGCACGCGGGTAAATCAACTAAACATATTTAACTGAAATGGTAATCGTCTCTGTATCTTCAATGCATTAATATACAAACTACGCCTCGAGAGCATAGTCGAAACCGAGACTCTTCAAGTTCTCGGCTTCTTGGGTCTTTCTCTCCTCGAACTTAGCTTGCAAGTCCTTCCAGGCGTCAAGCGGCTTGCGGCCGTCGTGCTGGTCGCGCTCCTTGTCTCTCCAAGCAACCTCACGGAACGCGCTGTTCATCTTGGCGGAGAAAATGTTGTCGTCGTGGTTCTCGACCATCAGCACTCTCAACAAGTGGCCGAAGATGAGGTAGTTGTTCATGGTCTCACATGCAATTTGGGCAGCGGTACGGTCCTTGAACTCGAGGAATGCATAGTGTCTAGAGGCGCCGGTCTTCTTGTTTCTGGACAATCTCAATCTGGTGATGTCGCCAAACTGGGAGAAGTACTTCTTCAACTCTCTCTCTTGGAACTCCTTGGGGAGTCTGCCCACGTAAATCACGGACCTGCTGCTCGTGGGTTTCTTGGAGTCCAACTTCTTGTTCTCTTTGACGACGTTGACTTTGTGGGCGTTGTTGTCGGTGGGCTCCTCCTTCTCGACTTCAAGCGCAGCCGAGTCCAACTCCTCATCCGAAGAGTAGGAATCAGACGAGCTCTCGTCTTCCGAGACGTTTTGCAAGTCGAGCTGAGGCTCCTCCTCGGCCACTGCTTGCGGCTTCTGGGCGTTGCCCTTCTTGACACCACTGTTCTTCTTTGCCATTTTGATGTGTAGAGAAGTTGTTTCCACAGGCTCCGTCATCTCATCGAGAAAAAACTGTGTAGGATGTGCAGGAGTGCGAGCTCAGAGCGGCGCGGCATGCCTTCTAACGAGTGGCCTCAATCTGGAGCAAGAACGAAAAGGGTAGGGACCAGTTTTTGCGGCACCAGAAGCTTCCGCAATTTCTAAAAGGATTCAAGTTTCCCTGGCCATTCATATTTTCGAGCCACCCATATTCCTGGCCATTAGTATCTCGGCCGGCTGGTTCACTTACAGTTCAAGGCATTCGCACCCTCACAGCATTCGCGCCTACGCCACGAGCGCCTGAATCAACTCCACCGTTTTGCCCACGGGCAAGCCCACCACGTTGAAATAATCGCCGCTGATGCCGCTGAAGAGCATGCTGCCGCGGTCCTGGTACTTGAAGCCACCCGCCACCTCAAACCCCTCGCCGGTGGAAACGTAGTACTCGAGCTGCTCGCGGCCCAACGGAGCAAAAATCAAGCTGGTCAGCTCGGCGCCCGATTGCCGGGCCACAACCTCCCCGCCGCTCACCAAGCACACGTGCACGGCCGTGATCACGCGGACCTTGTCGGGATTCTGTTGGTACGCTTCAAGCATGTGCATTTGGGCGTTGGCGGACCCGGGCTTTTCGAAGATCTGCCCGTTGCACGACACAATTGTGTCGGCCACCAAAAGGAGCGTGCGGGCCCGCGGATCCAATTGCGCCACGATGCTGGGGATCTTGTGGGCAGCGGTGGCGGTCACGTACTCCTCGTCGGAGAGCAGATGTTTGGGGAGGTTTTCCTCGAACGTGGACGTGACTATGGTGTAGTTTTTCACGCCGATGTTGTCCCGCAAGATGTCGTTGCGGCGGGCCGACGACGACCCCAAAACGAAATTGTACTGCGCAAGCGCGTCAAGGCTCTGCTGTGTCCACATGGCTGGTTGGCGGTGGAGCGTTTTAGCGATGGTGTTGGCTGGCGCGCACCAACTGGATCCACGAAATGGCACTTGACACCACTGGGTTTTTCACCTTCTGGCACTTGTCTTTTTGCCTATCGCTTCTCTTTTCAGACAACACCTCCTGACTTCTTTGCCCGGGCAGTGGCTATGGCGCGCTTCAAAAACGCCGTCTTCGTGTCGCCTTCACCACCAGCAGGCTTCTCTTCGTCTTCCACAATCACCTCCTGGTCCGCCCGCGGCTTGACCGAAGTCGTGGCCATCAAGTGCTCACGAACAGTGCCGACCAACTCGCCGTAGTCATCAAATATGAGTTCTGTCCCCAACAACCGGTGCCAGCCAGTCTTGTAGACCTGGCCGTCGATGGCGCTCAAATTGCTGAAGAGTATGCTCTCGGGATCTGCTGCCGCGTCAGCGTTCTCGGAGATCTTGAATAACGGTGTCTCATGGTCCAACTCCGTAAGCTGGAGCTTGGCGCTGGGATTGATCAAGAGCTGGTCGGTGAGCTTTGCTTCGCCGTCTTCCTTGCCACCCTCGCGAGCCTGCTCGTCGTAGAATGACGGTGCCACCACGGGAACGTCTATAGCAAAGTATAATTCCTGGAGGTTAGTTAGCTGACAAAAGCACCGGCTTGTGCGGCATGGCCCGTTTAAAACAGATGCGCCACTCCGAGCCATCTCAACGCAAGCAGCAGAAAGAACCGATAAGCGTCACTCTCAAGAAGAGACCGACAAGTAGCCGCATCTCACCGAGGTTTGCTCTAGACTGTTTGCATTCTGGCGCTGGCCATCTATTAAGTTGTGTTACGTACCTCGAACAGTTCGTCCTCCGCGTCGACTTTCGCTGGGTTGTTAGTGGTGTTCAGCTGCTTGGCAGCCTCTTTTCTGGCCTTGATGTCTTCGTCTGAGCCAGCCTCGAACTTGACGTCGAAGTTCCAGTGCATTTCCTCTCCGTCCTTCAAGAAGTCGGTGCGGCCGTTTTCCTTGATGAGCCAGTGGCTTCCGTCCGTCTCGTACTTGTCCATGGAGCAAGCACCGGATCTGATCTTGGTCTGCTGGCCCTCGAAGGAGATGGTCTCGTTGACGGAGCTGTGGCCCATCAACGACATTCCCAACGCGATCTTGGTGGCCGCATGCGACACTATAAGAAGCGTGTCCACTTCCGGGTACTTACTTTCGAACTTCGGGAAGAAGACGGCCCAGAACTTGGTGCACCGCTCAAAAATCTCGGCCTCAGACTCTCCCTCGGCCAGAGGAACGACGCCGGAGCCGTCCCATGCAGAGGCACTGCCGATCACATCGGAGAAAAACTCGCCAAGCTTCTCGTAGCCAGCAGGTCTAGGAACAACACCCCTGTCGCGCTTGAACCATTCTCCTACGCCGGTGTCGATGCAAACCTTGAGCCCAAGCTCACGAGCGATGGGCTGCGATGTTTCGACACATCTGTAGAAGGGCGATGAGATCATGAATTGTGGCTTTTCCTGCAGAGGCAATTGGCCGATGTGGTGACCGAGCTGGATCGCTTGCTCGACACCGTGTGGTGCCAAAACAGGATCGCTATCGATGCCCGTGGGATTTGGTGGGTGTGGAGGAGGGAGCCAGTTGGACCTGTAGCCGTGGCGCGCAATGTAGATGGTTTTGAGGGCCATTTGGGATTGTGTTTTTGCTTACGCCTGGAAAAAATCTAATGGCCAGAAGCAATGCTCGTTAGCTGCAGAGAAGTGATTGATTATTGTTGATGGAGGTTCGCGGACCGTTATACATCCGTGCACACACCACCAGTACACCGAGTCTGGAAAACTATAAGGCATTTGGCATTTGGAGGGCGGATGCCTGGTCGTAGGCTCTACGGGGTGGGGGATGAAAGCTCCTATATTATATCTCTATGTGTGATGCGATAAACATGATCCGTTTTGGCACCGCGCATTCTTAGATCATGAACTCCAATGGGTTTTCAACAATCTTCTTCAACTCGCGGATCCAGTCACCACCCTTGGCACCGTCGATGGTTCTGTGGTCAAAGGTACCGGTGATGGTCATGAAGTCCTCGAAGACAAATCCTTGGTCGTTGACGGAAGATGGAACAGCCTTCTTCTCAACGGTTCCAATAGCAACAATGGTGGATTGTGGTGGGTTGATGATGGAGGTGAAGGCGTTGACAGCGTTGTTCATACCCAAGTTGGAGATGCAGATGGTACCGCCTTGGTACTCCTCTGGAGCCAACTTGCCGTCCTTGGCCTTCTTACCCAAAGCCTTCATCTCGGTGGAGATGGCAGCCAAGCCCTTGGTGTGGGCGTTCTTGACGATTGGAGTGATCAAGCCGGTTGGGGTGGCAACAGCAACGGAAACATCAACAACGTTGTACTGTCTGATGATGCCCTTGTCCTCCATCCAGGCGGAGTTGGCCTCTGGGACTCTCAAAGAAGCCAAAGCAATGGCCTTGATCAACAAGTCGTTGACAGACAACTTGTATCTGTCGTTGGCGGAGGCGTTGAGGGATTGACGCAACTTGATCAACTTGGAGACGTTGATGTGAGACTGGACAATGTAAGATGGCGATTGCTGGGTGGATTGCAACAATCTGGAGGCAATGGTCTTTCTCATACCGGTGATTGGGATGTCCTCGAAGGTGGCGCCAGCTGGGGCCTCGGCGGTTGGGGCAGCGGCGGCTGGGGCCTTGTAGGACTCGACATCCTTGGCAACGATTCTGCCGTTAGGACCAGAACCCTTGATGTTCTTCAAGGCGATACCCTTGTCCAAAGCGATGGTCTTGGCCAATGGAGAGGCAAAGATTCTGCCAGCTGGGGCCTTGGTTGGAGCGGAGCCGGAGGACTTCTTCTCTGGGGCAGGAGCGGATGGCTCCTCCTTCTTGGGCTCCTCCTTTGGCTCCTCAGGCTTAGCAGCAGCAACGTCGCCCTCGCCAGCGTCCTCGGCGGTGAACTTCTCGAAGGCACCGACGTCGCCGGACTCCTCGACGTAAACAGCAATTGGCTGGCCGACAGGAATGTCCTGGGCACCGGCGTCGACCAAGATCTTGGCCAAGTAGCCTTCTTCCTGGAACTCAAAGTCCATGGAGGCCTTGTCGGTCTCGATCTCGGCGATTGGCTCACCGGGAGCTAGTTCATCACCAACAGACTTCGTCCAGGAGGCAATACCACCCTGGGTCATGGTTGGCGACAATGCCGGCATTTTGATGACGGTGTGGGCTGGGAAGTTGCTGGAGGAGTAGAGTCTGGCCATCAGCAAAGGCATGGACGAGGCAAGGTATTGTCTGGAGGGACTGGCGGCCAAGGCACGCATGGAAACGGCGGCTCTGCGAGCGAACAAAGCAGACATTGTGTGTTGTTTGTGGTGAAAGAATGGGCGGTGGGAGGGAGCGAAATCTCGGGCAGTGTCTTTTGAGGTTGGTGCACCGTTGTACAGGCGCCATCGCATGGTTGTCTTCCGGCGCCGGTCATGTAAGCCCGAGGCGGGCGCGGGAGGCCGACTACGGCTCGGAAGCCACGGGAGCCGGCGTGCGCCGGGCGTGGGGCGGGCGGGGTGGAGTGCCGCTGCTCCAGAGTACTTATACGGCGCCGCCGGTAGGGGGAGCGGGATTTGGCTGGTGCTACCACGGCCGGAATCGGTGGGCCCGTGTCACGTGAGCGCCGGTGGTTGCGGAGGCCGATGCGGAGCTGGCGGGTCGGCGTTGCCACCTGGAAAGGAGCCAGTGTGGGCAGGGCGGAAAGCTCGTATGGCAATTCTTGGCCACAGTCGCTGAGGCCAGAGTTCATCTTTTTGTCACTGTTGTTTTTTTCTAGCTGTGGCCAAAAAGCTTGTGGGCATAGCTCAGTGGGCCGGCCGTTATAGGGCCATAGGACCACGCGCTGAGGCCAAGACCAGACTAAGGTCTATTTTAGGGCCGTGGTTTTCGGTGGACGACTGTAGAGAAGTAGTGGTAATTTTTTCAAAGACTTAATCGCTGAACGTGGCAATTGCTTCAGAGTAGACATTGCGTCAACATGTCAATTGCCTTTGAGTATCAACATGTCAATTGCCTTTGAGTATCAACATGTCAATTGCCTTTGAGTATCGCTACCCTGGAGAATTCATTACTTCTGAGGGCAATACTTCGTAGTGAATTTCTGAAATGGTACATTTAGAGTTGCAGCTTCTCAAATTGCCAATTGCTCCAAATTTCAATCACTACAGACTGTCTGCTCCGGAGCGTCAATTGCTCCAGAGGACAATGACAGGTTTAAAGTGTCGAAAACAGAGTAGGATGACTTCAGAGTGGCAACTCGTGAGAATATTAATTAGCAGATGGGTTACTGTAGAGTGTCAATCGCTTCAGGGTATCAATGACTTCATAATGCAGAACACCTCTGTAAATACCTCTGCCGTTACCTGTCCCAATTAGCTCTGTCCCTTACCTGTCCCGATTAGCTCTGTCCCTTACCTGTCCCGATTAGCTCTGTCCCCTACCTATCTCATTTACATCCGCTTCAATTTTTAAAGTTTCAAATACAGCGCCAACTACTTTCAAGTATTCATTACTCCAGAACCAATCACTCTATGAAGCCAACTTCGAGCCCTTTCTCTGTGTGGCCCTTTGCCCTAAAACCGTTCACCAACCCTTTATAGAGCGACGTCACGGCCGTAGAACAGACTGCTCACCCCGACGGGCTTGGCGCCGAACATCGCACCAACATCCTGATAGCCCTTGTCTTTAACACACTCGGCCTCGTAGATCACATTGACTCCGCCGTGCTTGACTAGACTGTCTTTGGCAGTCTGCCACAGAAACCGGATGAGCCCGTGGCTCCAGCCAAAAACAGGGTCCACGTTGCCGTTGAGCCACCGGCTAGTGTTGGGGTCCGACGGATAGCCCAGACCAAGCCGCTGGCCCTTGAGCGACTCCTCGTTTTCGCCAAACCACTCGAGATTCGTGTCTCGCGTGACCTTGGCCACCACCGACGCCGTACTGACAATCGGGTAGATGCTGTCGGCCTTCTTCGCCACCGTCACTTCCACGCCGGGGAAATGTTTTTGGAGTTTGGCCTGGTAAGACGCAGGCGGGCCCACGGTGTCCACAAAGATCTTGGTGACATTGACGCCGCGCTTCAAAACGTCCTTGATGAGCAGGATCGTCGTGTCGTGTGCCTGCTCGTTGAGGTTGTACGAGCCAGCGCCCAACACGCTTCGAAGCATGCCGTTGGAAATGTCTTTTGCCGTCATCGTGCACGCTGCCCAGCCCACGTTACGGTGAAGCTCGTGCGCCTCGTCGTGCAAGAGCTTGAAGAGGTCCGTCCGGACTGCCTCTTTTAGGATTTTGGAGTCGGCAAAGCCGTACACCGTCTTCAAATCCTTCTGGTATGCCTCCAAGCAGTAAGAAACACCGTATACCATGGGGCCCACCACGGGGCCTCTCCCGGCCTCGTCCACGCCGAGCACCACGGGCTGGCCGGGGCTGGCGGCGATTTCCTGCGGGATTTCGGAGTGGAAAGTCGTGCTGTCGTACGAAAATTTGTCTTCGATGGACGTGACTGTGATGGGGTACCATTTTTCAGAGGCAGGCGACGCGTCCGGGTCGATTTTGCTCTTTTTGACGGTGGGCGCCACGGCGTCCTCCGCGGGCCGCTTGGCCTCGGCAGCACTTGTGAATTCGGGGGAGGTGGATGTCGACATTGGCGGGCTAGATTGCGCAGAAGCCTGGCACAGGTAGACGCGTAGCGGGCAGTCGCGATGTTCGCATCAGTGTGGGGCACATCGCGTGAGGAAAGCTGAAAACGAAAACGCAAACACTTCTGTGTTCGAAAAATTCTTCAAACGAATTCGCGCGATGAAGAGGCAACAAAAGCAAGGAGAACGATGGAAGCGAGTTCCCGTGGCTCGAAGGTCTTCTGACAGAGGCATTTGTAGCGCAGTCGTTGTATGGGTACATGCGTATATATATCGCCGCTCACACCCCGCCCAAGTACTTCTTCGTTGTCTCATACGTAAGAAAAGTGATACACGTAGACGGGAGCACGCGGACCAAGTTTGCGCTCAAGCCCCGGTAAAAGCCTTGCAAGCCCTGGGTCCGCCACACGGCCAGCGTCACGCCCAAGATGGATCGTGCCTCGTGGTCGGAATTGAAGCTCTGGATGCGTGCCCGGACAACCTGTGTCGGGTACAAGCACATCATGCTGACGCTTTTGGACATGACGGACGCCAAGATGTACTGAGACGCAGCGAGGTTGGTGGAGCCCTGCTGTCCGGTGAAGTAGTCCTTGGCATGGTCGTAGAGCGTGAACTGAAGACTGGCCTGGAGCACCTGGAAGAGGCTCGGCACGGTTCCCTTCCAGAACGTGGCCACGCCCTCCGTGCGGGCGATTTTGCGAATGCCGTCGAGCACAGACCGGTAGGAGTTCTGGTTGGCCCTAGACGTGCTCAAGATCCTCGTTTTGAGGAGCCAGAGCGGGTTCGTGGCCACCGCAGACGTGGCTCCCGCTAGCGACGATGCACCGAAGTAGTATGTGGTGCCGCTGGAGTCCGTCATGAGCTTTTTGAACTCGGCGTAGAGCGTGAAGTAGAGGCCCCATGCCGTGACGTTTCCGATGAGATTGGAGCCCACACCGCGGTAGTATTCGTGGAAAAGATAGCGTAGGCGGGCCGGCGTTTTGTGTGGGCCGGCCCGGGCAGCCTGGGCGGCACGGGCGTCGTGGTGGATCTGGGCAATCACACTGCGTAGGAGCTGAAAAGGCTGGATGCTCGAGGCAGAGGCACGCGACGAGAGCTGGAGCCGCACCTTCAAAAGATCAAGCGGATGCGTGACGATCGTGTTGGAAAAGCCGGCAAGAAGCCCGGACGCCATTTCTGTTTGGCGGGGGCTCCACAGCGACGACATTGATGGAGTAGTTTGGTGATGCGCAGTACAGGATGAGGCGATGGAGCCTGGAGATCTGCGCCTGGAGATTTGCACTACTGCGCCTGTCGAGCCGCCGGGCGGCCGGCACCAGAACCGGGCCTCGCAATCTAATTCCGGCCCTCTAGCGCTTTTCGCCCTCGCCGGCTCTTTACGTGTGGAAAATTGGCTACAACCGAGCACGCTTTTGGTCAAACTCGACCCGAATGGGCCAGCGGCGCCGGGCGCTACGGCCGCGGCACAGCGCTCTCTGCCCCACGGTTTCGCTTCACGATTCGCTCTTTATTCAGCTATTTATGTACAGTTAGGCGGATGGGAAGGGGCTCAACAAGTTGAACAACGAAGGCTTGGTGGGGCTGGCCTTCCAACCCAAGTACAAGATGAAAGGAATGAAGCCGTAGTGTGCGACGGTTCTGGAGTAGTCCATGAGCTTCATGAGTCTCTCCTTGGACTCGTCCGACAAGGTGATTTGGTAGTTGGCCATTTTGCTGTTGGGGTGGTGTTGCCGTGATTTTCTCACAATTTTTTCACTCTTGCTAGGTCGCGTGGTGTTTGGGTGTGACATTCCAGGTGCGACTGACCTGGGCTGGAGATCAACACCAACTCAACTCCAACGCTGCCATCCCCATTCCCGCCCCGTGCACCCCCTCCCTTCGAGTCGTTGTGTGTTCATCGCAAAACTAACCTCGTTATCTGCATCGACTACTCTTTTCCGCCGCCATGAAAGTGCTTGTTCGTGACGAACCGCGCACATTAGCGTTGGCTTCGTCCACCCATTGCCTTACGTTTCGCCAAATGCGTTCAGCGGGCTCCGCAGACGCCGAGCCCAAGGCGGAGGTGCAATTGGTGTCCAACAGCGAGGTCTCGCGCCAAAAGGGCTACAAAAGTCTCATCAATCGTGACGTTTTTGGCTGTCTAGGCCTTATCAATGTTGCAGGGCTGATCTACCTTGCGGTGATCACTGGCGCCAGTCTTAACGTGGCTAGGCCGCTCCCGTACGAGACGGTGGACAAGATCTACAGCGTGGATTTTCTCTCGCTTTCTTCCAACGAGTGGGACTATGTCAATCTCGACAGCAATGGCTATCCTGTGCAGCTTTCAAGCGACCCGGGCGACTATGAGCTGTACACCGCCCGTGCGCAGCACCCTTGCTTTGAGTTTAAGAAGCTTCTTTCGAACGGCTCTTTCTACTACTCGAACGACTTCGATTTGACGTCGCTTTTGCAGTCCAGAGGCGTGGATGTGAGCAAGCTTCGTGGCGAAGGCGTCGACACCGACGAGCACGCGGATATCGACGTCAAGCATTACCAGGAACAGTACATGTGGAACAATTTTCTCATGGAGGAGCTTTTTAAATTCCAGTCCAACTTGGACGAGCTAGCGCTCGACGCCTTGAAAAAGAACCGATTCTTGACCACTGTCATTCGTGGATTCGCCAAAACAGTCCGTGTGGGTACTTCCCTGAGAGACAGCATATCCATCATTTCAAAACAGTCGTGGAAAAGGGCCGGCACGAGGTACAACGCCCGAGGCATCGATGACGACGGAAACATCGCCAACTTTGTGGAATCAGAATTCATTTTCCACAACAGCTCGTCGCATCAGGTCTTTTCTTACACCCAGATAAGAGGTTCTGTCCCAGCTTTCTGGGAGCAGGACTCTACCCTCATGAACCCGAAGATCACCGTCACGAGATCTGCAGATGCTTCTCAGCTAAGTTTCGACAAACATTTCATGGACTTGTGTAACAGATACAGCGTCTGCCACATTGTGAACTTGCTCTCGAAAACCAAAGCGCTGGAGGTTCAATTGTCCCGGCGCTACACGGAATTGCTTCGAGCATCGCGTTACAAGGAGGAGCTCATGTACAGCCATTTCGATTTCCACGCAGAGACAAAGCCCCTGAGCGGAGGATTTGCCGGCGCAACCAAAATCTTGCCCATGGTCAGAAACTCTCTTGAGCGCTTCGGCTGGTTCGATTTCGACACCGACGAGAACGAGGTGCTTCACAGGCAAAACGGTGTTTTCAGGGTCAATTGTCTTGACTGTTTGGACCGCACGAACTTAATTGAACAAGTTTTTTGTCAAACTATCTTGGAGACGATACTCACTTCCCAGGGTCCCTCTTACAGAGATAGAATGAGGGTGGAGGAAATCATCAACAAGCACAATACCTTGTGGGCAGACAATGGAGATGCCATCTCACAAATCTACACAGGCACAAATGCTCTCAAGTCTTCATTCACCCGATCCGGTAAAATGAACATCGCCGGTGCTCTCTCTGATGTCACCAAGTCTGTTTCTAGAATGTACCAAAACACGTTTGTTGATTCTAAAAGACAATCAACAATAGACTTGCTTCTTGGAAAAGATGCACACGGCTCAATCCCAGTTCAAATCTACGACCCCATTAACGAATATGTGACGCGGAAGTTGAAGGACACAGAGTCCAGCTACACATCTTACGGCAATGTCACGATTTTTACAGGTACTTACAACCTTAATGCTGCCGTCCCATCAGCTCATCCGGAGCTTGTGAACTGGTTGTTCCCACCGGAGAATGCAGAGCGAGGACTTCCAGATATCTTTGGAATTGGTCTTCAGGAATTAATAGAGCTCAACGCCGGTTCTATTCTTGCTGCTGATAACTCGCGGCCAAATGCATGGGCAAAGATTCTCAACCAGATTCTCGATTCTCAAAACGAATCCTTTGTCCTCATTAGGTGTGAGAATATCGCATCAATGTCTATCTTTTTGTTTGCCAAAAAATCTAAAATCTCCCAAATCACCCAAGTCTCTGGATCGTCCAAGAAAACCGGTATGGGCGGTATCGCAGCTAACAAGGGAGCTTGTGCAGTGAGAATGAATTACGGCTCAACGTCATTTGCATTTGTCACCTCCCATTTTGCTGCCGGTGTTGGTGCTGTTATTGAAAGAAACAACGAGTACTCGACCATTTCCCAAGGACTTGCGTTCACAAGAAACTTCAGCATCAACGATCATGACTGCGTCTTTTGGTTTGGAGATTTGAACTACCGTATCAACCTTCAAAATGACCGGTGTCGCTACTTGATCGAGCACGGCGCGTTCGACGAGCTTCTTCTGGTTGACCAACTCAGCGTTGGGATGCACGAGCGGAACGGGCCTTTCTCAGGCTACAGAGAGTCGCCTGTTCGTTTCTACCCAACTTACAAGTTTGACAAAGGCACATCTAACTACGACACGTCGGAAAAGCAAAGAGTGCCCTCATGGACCGACCGCATTTTGTTCAAAAGCAAGAAACAATCGGACGTGCAGCCTTTGAACTACAACTCAGTCATGGATATTTTCGCCAGTGATCACAAGCCGGTGTACTCCACGTTTGATTGTAACGTCAAATTCGTTGACGAGTTGAAGAAAAAGGACTTGAACCTTCAGTACTACGGTGCCTACAAGGCCGAGCACGGCGGAAGTGTGGCTTCGCTTAGCGCTTCCAGCGCAAGCAGTGTGGACATGGTGACAAGCGGATTTGCCCTGTCCACCTTATCTGAGATGAATCTTTTGGACTTGGAGCCTTCGCCCCCAAGGCTTCCCGCCAGATCCACCAGCACCTCCGTTAATTCTATTCCTAGAAGGGTGCCGCCTCCTCCAGCAGTGCGGAAAGCGGTCCCCGCTCAAAATAACGGGCTTGACGAGAAATCACAGCGGCCAAGTTCCATTGTGGACGTGCCAAGTGGAGCGGATTCTAATGGCGGCGCCCGCGGCCCACCACCTCCCCCTCCTCCAGCCCGGAACACGCCCGCCCCGTTCTCTAACATTGCATTTAATTCTGCTCCCTTGACACCCAGCAGCTCCGGTTCATCTCCAGTGCCTTTTGCTTCCCCCAAGGAAAAGGTCCAGAGTGCCGGCACGCCATCTGCTATGAAGCCGCTCAAGCCAGCAAAGCCTGACACGCTCTTGGCGAAAAAGCTCGAGAGCACAGGGTCTTCTACGTCACTAGCCAAGAGCCAGGAGCTGGATCACGGATCAGACGCCCCATCAGCGGCCCAAACCGCAGCTCCACCTCCACCCCCAGCAAGAGGCACGTCCTCCACCGGGAGGGGAATGTCGGAGTGGAAGCCGCTCATGCCACAGTAGGCGACACACGGGCTCGCTGGCCCTACGGCACGCCAATGCCTCTACAATGCTACATTCGTCGAAGTGAGTCGGGCAGCTCAAGCTTGCGCATGCAGAAGCCGGCGCGCGATCGCACTCAATACAACATCAACATTATCAACTCACCGTAAGCGGCCCTACCTCGAAACCACACCACGCCCAAAACCGGTACGAAATGTCGAAACGCATAAAAAACGTCTCCATATCCCTCCCAATTTTGTACGGAAACAGCGCTAAGAAACTTGCGCCAGAAAAACGCACAGAGAGGACGCCGCCCGACCACACACACGAATGGAC
This sequence comes from Metschnikowia drosophilae, assembly GCA_002893705.1. NCBI lineage: Eukaryota > Fungi > Ascomycota > Pichiomycetes > Serinales > Metschnikowiaceae > Metschnikowia > Metschnikowia drosophilae. The sequence continues at coordinate 343,349 of NXHC01000003.1, forward strand.
CGTCTTTCTCAAGCCGGCGCTCGACAACGTGGACTTAACGCCGCTCATCAAGAAGGTGACCTTCAAGCTTCATGAAACATACGAAAACTCGGTGCGCTCTGTCGAAAAGCCACCGTACCAAGTTACAGAGACAGGCTGGGGTGAGTTTGAGATCATCATCAAGATCCATTTCCACAGTGGCGCCGAGCTCGGCATCAACGAGAAAAATTTCCAGATATTCCATGCGCTCAAGCTTCATCCATACAATCCACAGGCGCCGCCGCGAGAAAACGGCGAGGTGTATTCGGTGTTGTACGACGAGTTGGTTTTCCAAGAGCCCACCGAAACCACGTTCGAATACTTGACCCAAAAGCCCGTCAATCTATTGCCTTACCAGTACACAGACCCCGAGAAAAAGGACTGCGAGTACCTTCGAACCAACGAGACCGACGAGCTTGCCCGGCTAGATATTTACACCACCAAGATCAAAGACGAGATAGAAAAGCAAAGAAACGAGTACAAGGAGCTCGAGCAGCAGAAGTTGGCCCTCCTCCAGTGAGTCCCCGTGCTTCACAGGGTTTAGGGTGCTCATACGTGAAGGCTTAAAGCGTGTTGAGTCAAATTAAAATTAATGCTATTGTATGCTAATATATTGGCGGTGCGTAGCGCGCCATTTTGTGAAACTCTTTCCTCCCTTCCGTATCAAAGCAGTTAATCTGCATCGTGTCCTCATAGAAGAACCACACCAAGCTCCATATACTCGTGAACCACCTGGCGCACCTGGGTCATGTCTGCGCCAAACTTCTGGTAGCCACAGTACATCCGGTTGAACTTGATGGGCAACTGACAACGCACAACATTGTTAAGATCTAGGATTATCAAGTAGTTGAGCGGGTATTCGCCTCCTCCCAATGGGTCGAGAATGCCAAACGACCGAGCAAGCGCCTTGCACTGAGCTTTGGTCAGACAATGCACGTGCCGGTTCCCAAGCATCGTCGAACTAATGTTCAGCGAAATGAACATGACCTGGCTGAAGTTCGAGGGAAACATGTCGAGTATGTCTGGGATATCTTCCTTCCCTTGCGCGTCGAGGAAGAAAAGGTAGTAGAAGCCTTCGGTCCGGTCAATCTCCATGGCCGAGTTTCGTGTGCACTTGGCTGTGAACATTTGGGAAAGAACGCTATTGGCTTCGCTGCCCATTGGGAATGCCCCTTCTGTGAGGAATATCGAGGGCATCACATTCCTGGAGTGGAGCCGCTCTCGCTTGGACACCACCAATGGCCCGCCATCAGAGCCATCGACTGAACGCTTCATTTTTGTGTTCAGTAGAATACTCCGAGCACCGACGAGGCAACCGTGCTAGATATAAGAATAGTCTTCCGCCCAGGAAAATAAAATTACCATCATCTTGGGATGATCATGTCCTTCTCAGTAGTGCACTTAATCACGAAAATCCGCGTGTCGTGTTGTCTATCGAGCTTATGCAGGCTGGGCAAAACCAACTCAGGCGGCGGGATACCTTTCAACATTTTTGTTTGTGGGATGGAGGGACACAGCTCCACTCCAAGCCGCTCAAATTTCTCACTTCTGGGGGTCTCACTTTGCGTGATTTTCCCTTATTTCCGTTCAGCTTTGCTCCGCAACGAAGAACCACCGATGCGGAGAAACGTCTCAATTTGGTATACGGACGTTTCCCCACATAAGCCATTTCTTGTAACGCTCAGCCAAAGTTTGTTCTGCTTGAAAAAACGGTCACTCAATGCAATCCTCTCTATTGGCTGCACAAAAAGAATTCACTCAAACTCTTGTCGCAGTTATTCCCATAACCGAACCCAAGTAGTTTTACTTCTGGGTCACGGTGATTCTTTGGATTCTGTCCATGAACAGCTGTAGACTGGTATCATCCGTCATGACATCCACATGAGAAGCTGTGACGTAGTTGTGATTTGGAGCTGACGCGTAACTGGTGGAGGGGTTCAATTTTGCCATCAAAAATCTCGCTTGCGACCCACCTTCATCGCAATCAATAAAACGAGGTAATGGGAACCGGTCAACAAGCACTTCCATGGCCTCTCGTTTTGGAGCCTCAAGAAACTCTCTAAAGTGTTCGTAGCCTTCCATGTCCTGGTACTTGGCTTTTCTCCATTGTGCAATAGTAGATCCATGGTATATTAAAATTTGGAAAAAGGTATCCAAAAGAAGAATTCTAGTGGACCCGAGAGACATTGAGTCCAAGAGCACGGGATCAGGGAATACGTTGGCATTGCCTTCCTCGTCAACTGTTCCAAAGGTGTCCATGTCATAAGAGAGAAGCGATGGCTGGATCATGATCAAGGAATTTGTAATGTCTTCATGCAAGAGACTGTGTCTGACAAAACTGGTCTCGTCAGGCGAATTGTTGAACACTCTAATGAATTGGGACCGACGCAAATGGTACATGAATTGCGGTAACATAGCAAAACTGTTGGAGAGCCTGAACGAGTTGATGTCGCCCTTAGTGTACTGAGCAAAGCGGGCGCAATAGCTGACAAGTAGTTTGTCCAAATGCTTCGTGAGGTCCGACTCGTCGTACGTGGCAGACTTTAAGCTGATGGTATGCGATTGAACCTTTTCAATGGCATGCCTAGCAATAGCAACCAAGGCTGCTTCTTGATCGAAGCCGTACTCGAGACTCTGTGCATCAGAGTCCGCAATAACAGCTAGCGGGATGGTGGTCACACGCAAGCGCAATTCGCCGCTTGAATGTTGGTAGTGGAAGTTGAACTGCAAGAAGGCGTGGCCCGTCTGAGAGGAGTCAATCTTGTCGAAGTAGATGGCATAAGTTGACTGAGGGTTTACACTGCACAATTTCCAGGCATTCGTATTACCTTGTCCAATCGACTGGGGCGCCACCATGGACTCCACATACTTGTCCTTCTTCACGGGCAAGGGAGAAGCGTTCCCGATGAGACCTTGTATCTGCAAGTCTTTTGTGGCCCTGCACTCCATCGTGGCATTGAAGCCCATTTCTAGAGCGCCATCTGGGTCGTCGAATTCTTTCTTGAAGAATTTGACAAGACTCTGCCTGAACATCGAGGTGCTGAACGAGTCGCACATGACTATCAAGCCGCCTGTGCGGGCACATATCACGTCCAACTCGTAGAGGCCGATCTGGTCGTAAGAGCCGACAAAAATGTTGCAGCTGACTCCAACAGTGGCGAGGACCTTCGACACTTTCTCATAAAACGACTTGGCCAGCCTGAAGTTCAGAGTGTCTACCTTGGCCACACCATTTGACATCGACGGCAAAGCCGTCTTCGCCTTTTCGATGTCGTGGTGGGACCTGATGGGCTCCTTCAAAGGGAGACCAACGATTTTTCCTGGCCCGTAGGTCACGGGGCCCTTGACAAAAAACAAAATCTGCCCACCGGTGGAGTTGTTTTTGCCCAAAATGGCTTGCAAGGTCAAAGCACTGACGTTGATGGCGCAGCCGGCCGCTCTGGCCGAGCGCTCTTTGCTCAGGTTGTGTGGGAAGGTGTTGCAGCAGAGGTTCTCCACAATGGAGTTCAAGTTGTACTCCGCAACGTCGATTTTCTGCAAGAACTTCTGCGCCAACGGACTCAAAGTGCCGTTCGAGGCCACGAGCGGCGCGTTGATGTTCAATATCGACAGCACGGACTCGAAAGTGTAGTCTTTCGAGCCGTTGAAAACGTAGCTCGAGCCCGGGCTGGCCAAGTCGTGGAGCGACACGTGCTTTCCAAAAGACACGAGCCCCACGAGCGATTCGGACGGCAAGAGCGAAAACGAGAGAAGCAACGACTCCCGCAACGCCTCGTACGCGTCCTCGATATCCTCGCCCTCGAAGGAGGTGTCGACCACAAAGAAGAAGATGGGCGGGAGCTTGCCGCGGCGCGTGGTCACGTACTCCACCGTCGAACAGGCGGGATCAAGGGCCCTTGGGTAGTGTCCGTGGTTGTTGACGAGGCGGTTTCCGAACGAGCAGAACTGGCAGTACCAGATGTCGCCGGTCTGCTGGTTGATCGACACGTACGGGTTGAGAAACGCACGGCACTGGCGGCACCGCAGCATGTCCGTTTCGTCCAAGAGCTCCAACGAGCCCTTGTTGTTGAGAGGGGTGTAGAGCGCAGCTAGCGGAGCGACGTTGCGCTGGTGCTGGAGCTTCGATTTGGGCACGTTGTTCCACGAGAGCCGCACGCCGGTTTTGTCTTCGTTTTCCTCGAAATTCATTTCTGGCGGTGGCCGGCTGGTTTGGCTGAATGAGTGCGCCCAATGTGTTTTCGGTGCCTGACAATCATGTTTTTCACCGGTCCACGTCCCGCGCTTCCGCGCATTGGCCGCTACGCGTCTGGACCAAGCTTATGCTGGGGGGCCTCCATGCTACTATCTCTTTTTATACACTTTTGTGGTGCCAGCTTCTGTTGGCCAAGCACACCATCTCAAGTTTCATTTACGCGCTTCTGTTACCAAGCCTCTATTTGCCAGGCTTCTATTTCCAAGCTTCTATTTACCAGGCTTCTTCATCAAGCTCCATTTAACTACTTCAATGTACCAAACCTCTCTGAATCTCTCTCGATTTTCTTTGTCGCGCTCGGTGTACTATCACCAAACCCCTTTGGTGCTGTTTGCCACTTGCTATTACTTAAGCATCTCTGTATATCTATCTTCTATTCAGCTTCTATTCATCAAGCCTCATCAACTTTTTATCAGGCTCTTCCTGATCTCTATTTACAAGTCTTCTGTTCCAAGCACGCTCACTGGCGGATGACATCACGCATCGTGCCAAACGTGAGCACATCCTCTATTCTGTGGGAGCCGCTGAACAACATGCTGAGGCGGTCGATGCCGCAGCCCCAGCCGCCCGTGGGCGGGAGGCCATACTCCATCAGCTTGAGGTAGTTCCAGTCCGGCACGATGGCCTCGGCGTCGTTGTGGACGTCCTTGGCCTGCTGCTGCTGCACGAACTTGTCTTTCTGCGCAAACGGCGAGTTTTCCTCCTCGTACGAGTTCACGTACTCTCTGCCGTTGATGAAGAGCTCGAAGCGAAGCGAGATCTCGTATGCGCGTGCGCCGTACTCCTTCGTGGTGGACTTGGCCAACGGCGACATCACGGCCGGCTGGTTGTAGATGAAAAGCGGCCGGTTGGGCTGGGTCACGCTGAGCGACTCGAGAAACGTGCTGCAGAGGTGGTCGAGAAGCGCCGCGGGGTTTTTCTGCTGCGGCAACGCGAGGCCCGCCTGTTTGTAGTAGGCCACGAGCGACTCGGTATCGAGCACCGCCGGGAGCGGGACACCGGTCTGCTTTTCGAGCTCCGGGATGAACTCCACCCTGGTGAAGTTACCGCGGGCCAAGTCTTCGAACTGCGGGAGCTGCGTCTTGAGCAAGGGGATCTGCTCGCTTCTAGCCGCGAGCTCGCGGTAGATGTGGCGGAACATGTCCTCGGTGATGTGCATCAACTCGGGCAACGACGTGAACGAGCGGTAGAACTCGCACGTCAGGAACTCCGGGTTGTGCGTGGCGTCGATGCCCTCGTTGCGGAAGCTGGGCCCGATCTCAAACACCTTGTCGAAGCCGGAAATGACGAGTTTCTTGAGCCAGAGCTCGGGCGCCACGCGCAACAGAAGGCTCTCGCCCGAAAGCGCCTTCAGTTGCGTGTGGAACGGCTCTGCGTTGGCGCCCGTGCCTGCGCCGGCAATCACGGGCGTGCTGACCTCGACGAAGCCGTCGCCCGTGAGGTAGCCGCGGATGGCCTGGGTCACGGCCAGCTTGACGAGGATCCTCTGGCGCAGCGCGTCGTCCACGAGGTAGTTCATGACCCTGTTGGCGTTGATGAGCTTGCGGTCCGCAAGCCGCGGCGGGAGCGTGACGGAGTGGAGACACGGGCTGACCACGGCCACGGGCCGCGTGGCCCGGAGCGTCAACTCGCCCACGTTGGTCACGTACGGGTGCCCGAGGCACGCGATGTGGTCGCCCTTGCGGATGAACGTGTGCACGGCCGCAAACGCGTCCTTGGTCATGCCGAGCTCCTTGTTGGCCGCGTACACCTGGACTTTGTGGTCGTCTTGCACGATGTCGATGAAGTAGAGCCCGCGGCCGGCCCTGCGGACCGCAGACACTCGGCCCTCGATCTGGACGGTGTCGGCGAGGGCCTTGGCGGCGGGCGTGCCGATGATGCGCGAGTAGGCGGCGATGAACGCGGCCACACGAAGCACCTTGTGGTGCGGGCTGCGGGCCTGGCGGATCGTGGGGTAGTGGGCGTGTGGGTTTTGGGAAACGAGCTGCTTGCGGTGGGCGTAGTTTATTGTCGCTTCGGATGGGCGCGCGGCGGTGGTGTGGGTCCAGCGGCGCGCGGGCCCGGCGCGTGTGGCGAGCCGCGTGAACATGGAAACTGGTGGGCTTTTGGGCTGTGGTGGAGTTTTTGATTTGGTGCTTGGTGATTGGCGATGGAAACTGGAGATGGAGATTGGCGGGGCGCGCGATGGAGAGGGGCCGCGCAGGAACAGCGGGCTCCGGCGCAGAAAAGAGGCAGAACAAAGCGGCGGAACAAACACAAAAGAAGGGCGAGATAGAAAGAAGGAAGAAGAAAAAGCACGCCTATAAGAATCCAGCGGGCGCGAGCGCGTCCTCTGGAACAGCGACCCGCCACGCCGGCCGGCGCCACAGCAGAACCGCCAGAGAAACTCCCGCCTGGCGCGGACGTGCGCGCCGCCAAATTTCACCGCCGGCGCCAACGCGCTCCTCTCAGCCCGCCGCCTGCCACGGCCCAAAGCGCCGCCTGGCTAGCCACCGAGATTTGCCGGGCCGCCGCTGGCCGGCTCCAGCCGCCGGGCACGGTCGCCCGCGTGGCGCGGCCGCCGTTTCGTGCCGCAAGCGGCCGGGAATTCCTCCTTCCCAATTAAGCTATCGTCTAAGTGGAATGTAGTGCACAGCATTGTGGTGCTGGGACGGGCGCACCAGGCTGCGATCGGGCCCTCGATTGTGCGGATGGCCGGTGGTGGCGCCGTTCTGACTCTTTTGGATTCGTTTGTTTTCTTTTTCTTTTTCTTTTTGCTTTTTCCTCTCTCCTTATTTTTTTCTTTTTCCTCTCTTTTGGCGGTCTCCTTTTTTTCTTCTCCCTCCTTACTCTCTCTGTTTTGTTTCTCGCAGGCCGCCGCCGTGCAATCCGACCAGCGCTCGTTTTCTCCGCCGCACCGCTGGCCCTCGCGTCAGTGAAGGATCAAACCTCGCCGGCACTCCTTGCGCCCACTCCCGCCCATTGCCGCCTGCTGCCCGCCAGAACCCCCGGTTTTCTTGCCCGTCTCCAGCGCCCGCCCCGGATCTCCACCCGCCAAGGCCCCACCTCGCGTCCGCCGCCGCCCACGTCGACTGTTCGGCCACCCTTTTTCTCCACCGCCACGTCCCACCACAGCCCGCCGCCGCCATGAAGAAAATCTGGAGCAAGAGCTCGAAGAGACGCTCCATGGCCGCGTCCGCCGTCTCCAAACTGAAGCCCGACTCCGCGTCGTCGCTCTTGCCCGAGCCGCTCGATCTGGACGCCTCCCTGGCCTCTTCCCACATCCGTTCGCTCATTCTTCCCGACTACGACGCCACCATCGTCCACCACGCGTGGCTCAACGCCGTCTTGAACGCCTCCAAATCCCAAGACATCTCCGACGCTGCGCTCCGCTTGTACCGCGTGGAACTCCGTGGCTCTCACCTATACATCTACCGCCCGCCGCTGCTGTTGGGCATCCGGGCCTTCAAGATCGACGCGTCCGGCCCGTCCCAGACGCCTGCCGACAACCACGTCCTGTCGGCCACCTCCGAGTCCGCCTCCGCTATGGCCCCGGCCTCCATCCTCTCGCAAGAGACCGAAGCTTCCCACGTGCCCAGTTCCGCTCACTCCACCTTAATTCCTGACAGTGCTGCTTCCCTCTCCAAACCGGTGCCCTCTTTCAACGATGCGGAATCCCAAAAAAGCCTGGTCTCCTTGCCCGACGCCTCTCCCGCTACGCCGTCCGGCCCGGACAATCACTTTGCGGTGCCTGAAAAACTATCTTACTTCAAGCTGCATGTGCCTCACCCGGACTTGGCGTACGACTTCTCTGCGAATTCCTTCCTCGATACTTCATCCATCGAGTCCCTCATTCATTTCTTCATCTTTGCGCATCTGCCAGATATGGCCCAGTCCGTGCGCCACTTGATCTCGGTCTTGCCAATGCTCCCCAAATTCGGCGAGATCCTCAAACTCATACACACCTTTCTTGTGGAAATCCGTGAGGGTAACTTCTCAGATCTTGCCCCGGATTTTAACTACACCAACAGAATCATACAGCTCTTCGAGCACATTGACCAGAACTTCAGCGGCTTTTTGTTGAAGTCCGATGTGGCTCCTCACATGCTCAAGATCTTGGAGATCATGTCGGAAAACCCTCACACAGAGTCTGCAGAATTGATCTCGTTCTTCAAAAACACAATGCTTCAAAAACAACAAATGCTTTTGAATTTAGTGGGCAATGTGGATCTTGCGGCGGCCACCACACCCTCTGAAAATCCCTTGTACGATCTCAGCTCACATGTCTTCATGAACGAAGTTAACCTCATCGACCTTGTCTCTGCAATTAATGAAGTTGATCTACAGTTTTTTGGCACTTGGAATTCAAGTATAGATAAGTCTTTACTATTATATTCCTCCTTGTGTGACAAGAATCCTGGAAACTACTTCTACAAGAAAAACCCGTTGCTTTTCAACAATGAGGCCCACATTCACTATTTGTCTCGCTTGCTTGTGTATCATCTTTTTGTCGAAAACCCCCTAGCATCTTCTGAAAAGCGAGCTCGCATTATTGAAAAGTGGATAGACTTGGGCTGTTTACTCGACAAATCGGGTAATATGTCATCCTGGCTTGGAATATCTTCAGTGATTTTATCTCAACCCATTCTCAGACTAGTGACTGTTTGGAGTCACGTTTCCGAAGACTACATAAAGCTTTTGAAAAACGATTGGTCTCCAGTCTTATTTGAGCTTGATCGAAGACATTTGGCTAACAGCTACGAGTCCATAAGCTTAGGTAGCACTAATGTTTTTGGAGTCGAGCCAGATGTTTCCGCAACATCGAAAGAGTCTTACCACATAATGGCCCCAAGAGGCTTGGGGAAAATCTATCAGAAGGAAAGCGTGATTCCCTACCTTGGTGACTTGATTGTTCACAATACACACTCGACCAACATCTCAGAATTGGAAAGTGTCTGGAAGAAGATAAATTACTCCTTTGACAGGTGGAATGAATATTTGGGAAATCTTTCGAACTCGCATGAGATAATTGCATACAATCAAGATGTCTTGCGCCGATACAACTCAGTTGGTTTTATTTTTTCGAATGAAAGTTTGAATCAAGTTTTCTATCTCGGGGTCAACAAAGATGATGATAAAGCGCTTCCTCAATCCTTAAAAATTCAAAGCGATGAGTCTGCAAATCCCGGCGTCTCGCATGAGGATGCGCAAGAGTTGAAAGTCAAGCTTTTTCGTCTTCTCGAATTGAATTGCGAATCAATTGATATGAATACGGTGATGAAGTATTCCTTGGAACTCGAACCCTGTATCAGAGAATCCTACTTGAATGCACAGTCTTCTGAAGTGCCATCATCCATAGATCACTTAAAGACCAACAACGGCAGCTCCCTTTCAATCAACTCCACCGCCAGTATTGAAGAACAAGTCCAAGAATCAAATGCATCGATCATGAGCAGAGCGACAAACAGTCAATTGAGCGATAAACTTCCTGCCTTTAATGACGAGTACTTCCATATAAATCTTCTGTCATATGACGATTTGGTATCATCCAAAGGTTCCACTGACAAGTCAGTCCATACTGACCAGCATTGCATTGTGATCGACCATAGTCTTGTTTTGAGAGTGGACGATTTCATTCCTGAGTACGACCTTCAATCCAGCGCATCGTTCACCACCGACAACCGCAATTCGCTCAATAATGTCGATGAGGACGATGGTCTAGGGATTGATGTTGATCAAATTTTGGATTCGGACAAATTCAAGAATTTCTCAATAGGAGACGAGAGGCCGTCCAATCCAGTCAATGGGCGACCAAATTCCATTGATCAAAAGCATCGCAGTTTTGGCCTCGTTTCGAATGGATCCATGTCGGGCGTGAAGATTCCCATGTCCAGGTACATTCCTAGATTCGCAACGATTGACAAGCTCATCGATTTACTTTTAATTGAGTCAAAGTATCTTTCAGAGTCTTATCCCATCGACTTTACCGAATACAGATTCGTTTTTATGTTGAACTACAGTTCATTCATTTCCACTCGAAGCTTACTTGAGAAACTAGCACATAGATTTATCCACTCGGGTAATGCTGTGATTTCGGTCATGAAGAAACAATATGCTGAGTCCAAGGGAACATATGATTCGGTCACATTCGGCCCCTATCCAAACTGGGATGTCGATAAGGATGTCAATTTACAGGAGCTTGGTGAGGTTGATTACGAGCTTTTGTTGAGAATTCAAGTGAACATCCTTAAAGCCTTGATTGTCCTTATCAATAATTTTTTCGATAATTTTTCTAATGACCTCAACAACAAGAAAATCATGATCAAGCTATTGAAGCTTTATAGCAATGAGATTTTGCAATGGTACAATTCTAACAAAATTGATCAAAATTTGGATGCTTCTTTCGAGAGTTTGGTCAGCTTTTACAAAAGATTGAAGAAGCTTTTTGTCAAAAAGAGCTACCGACCATTGGGATCCCTGAAGTTCGACGAATTTTTGATTCACGAATTCAAATTTTCTAACAGCATGCAAGAAGTTCCGATCAATAGAAACTTGCCAAGTCATAAGAACGTGCACAAGATTGAAAAGTTTCTCAACAAGTTCAACAAGCTTTTGGCCGTATTTTACAAAGGAATCGCACCAGAAAATTGGTTCACAGTATTCAAGATTTTAGAGAATCTGTTTGAAAATTATTCGTTGCTTAACTACAACATTCAGAAGCCAAACACACCTGAAGAGTCTTTACTCATCTCGAACATATTCAACTACTTCGAGTCGCTACATGATACAACGCAGAGAGACAGTGTATTTCGCAAGCTTCCATTGGTCTTCCGCAAGCTTTTTAAGCTTTACTTCAAGTTTAAGACATATTTGTTGATACAAATATGCGACTCGGGCATAACGGCCGAGGAGAGACTCGACCGCATGAAAACTCTACTTATCATGATCAAGATTTCGAGACTCAAAATGGGTGAAAGTCAGTTTGTTTTTGAGGGCAGTCCCAATATCATTCCATCTTGTATCGAAACGGCGATCTATGGTGTCATTTACTCCCCCGAAAGTCGACAATTCTCGTCTCTCTGGGAACAGGCCTCAATGTCATTCAAAAGTAAAGATTTCGATGGACGGTTTGATTCGATTGACCTGCTTTTACCTGATACTGTATCAAGCTCAGATCTTTCGATGGGCAATGAGCCACTTCTCCCGTGTTTTGGTTGGGTGATTGAGAATTTAATTGAATTTAACAGATCCCCTTCATTCCATCGGTCAATGATCAATTTCAACAAGCGCTATTTGGTTTTCAAGTTAATTAAAGAATTAAGTGTTGAAGATCTCGACGAGAACGAAGAAGTCAATCGTGACACAAGAGAGTTTGAATTTTTATTGAAGCTTGATGAGTCGATGAGCATCTTTTCGGGATCTTCAGCGGCTCCATATAAACGTTCTTCGCAGTTGTTCAGGACAGTCATCAAGCAACAGTATGCATTATTGTTGTCTGAGAACCGAAAGAAAGGTCTCAAGTCTAGCAAAGACTCGTCAACTTTACAGACCTCATTGAAGAAGAAGTCGTCTAATGGAAGCCTTAGGCGTCAATCCTTGGCCTATAAAACAAATTCATCTTCGAGATTTAAAATCAGTGGTTTATTCAACAAATCCAGGGGATTTGGGCTAACAAATGCGAACGAGAGACTCGTAAATTATTACGAGCTTCCTGAGCCTGACTCGGTAGCAGATGCTAAGCAGAAACCTCTCTTTGTTTATCAGTTGAAGGATAGAAAAATTTTTCCCGCCTATTTGCTACCACATTGCTTCAAACTTGAGTTGGACACCGGAGGAGAGGCTTGTGTGTTCCAAGCAGCTAATGATAAGGACACAAAAACATGGCTTAAGCTATTAACACTGGCAAACAGGCATTGGTACAACTCTCGTCTGATCAACTTGAGGCAAAAGCATACTCACACAACATTCGGAATTCCTTTGGAAACGGTTTGCTTCAGAGATGAATCAAAAACACCAGTTTTCTTGGATATCATCTACGACGTTATTGAGCGGGAGGGCTTAAAAGATGTTGGTGTCTATCGTATAAGTACATCTCTTAGCGAACTTGCAACCATCAAGCAGGAGATTGACAGAACAGGTTCTATCAATTTTTCAGAGAGAGGAGTTGATGTACACGCTCTCACCAGCTGTGTCAAGCTGTATTTCCGTGAATTGCCAGATGCATTACTCACGGACCAGGTCATTGAGATGCTTGTCTCACTCAAGCGTCCCGCCGAGGAATACAATTTCGATGAGAAAACCTATGAAGTGTACAGAAAGGTGTTAAAACAACTCCCGGAAGTTAACTACTTCACTCTCAAGTCATTGATCCGTCATTTGAACCGGGTGTTCAAAGAGAATGAGCATAACAAGATGACAGCAATGAACTTGGCCACCGTCATCGGCCCAGCATTGACGGAAGCAAGCGCGATGGATTCCCTCATCAACAAATTTGGTATCATGAACCAAGCACTCGAAAAACTCATCGAGCATTATGAAACGATTTTTGAATAGAATGTCGAGTAAATAAATTATTCGTTATTTGTCAAGGTATCTTAGCTGCGTATATACAAGAAAGGAGAACTTAGTGTCTCTTGATGAACCCGCTACCGGAGGTCTGCTTGTTTCTCTCGATGGCCTCCAATCTCTTGTTGGTCTTTTCCATTTTCTGGCGGGTTTGGTCCTTAAGCTTCGCGTTGTAGTCTCTCCACCAGTCACCGATGTTTGTGGGTGGAGCCTTTGCGCCTTCCACAGGGACAGGCTTCTGGATGGGAGGGATCTTTGCAAGCTTTCTGAACAGCTTGTTTTTCAAAACGAGCGACTGGACGAAGGAAAAGCAGGCGTTGGCTGCAAAGTAGAGGAGAATCGAGGCAGACATGTTGTAGGTGATGAAAATGGAGAGGAAAGGCAAGTAAGTCATCACCTTCTTGAAAACGGGGTTCATGGTTTGGGCACCAGTTTCACCACCGGCTCTGACCATACCAGTGACAGTGAGAGCAGTCAAGAGCTGCAATCCCAAGTAAGGGTCAGCCATCGTCAAGTCCTCAAACCAATAGGCACCTTGGGTCAGAAGACCCTCGACGGGAATGTGTGCCATTCCTCTCGTGGCCTGGAAAAACCCGTAGGCCACGGGCAACTGGGCCAAGGGGAGGAAAGAGTGCAAGGTCTTGATGCCGTTTTCCTTGTACAACACGGATCTCTTTTTCATGGCGAGCGCCTTGACCTCGTTGTCGCCGGTCTTGATTTCCTCCATGAGCTGGTCAATCTGCGGCTTTATTCTGGACATTCTCGCCATGTTGGCGGAGGACTTGACGTAAACAGGAAACATGAGGGTACGCACGGCGACGGTGGCACAGATGATGGTGCCCCACCAGGGCAAGCCCGTGTACACGTGGGTGAGCTCCAAAATGTTGGCGATGGAGGCTGTGGGACCCCAGCCCTCTCCAAGGCCGATGGAGGCCATATAGCCGATTTCGTCCGAGTGCAACGGAGTGTGCGCTGCGGCCTCGGTCACGGCGGCCGTGGCGGGCTCGGCAAAGTTGGTCAAAGTGTTTTTGATCTCGGAAGTGGAGGTGGAGTTGAACCGAAGCCCACGGACGGCTAAGCCCGCGCCCATGATGGGAACAAGCTTGGCACTGGTTCCGATCTTGCCTGTCAAAGGCAAGCGGGATGCGAGCGGGAGGGCAGCACGGTGAACTTTCAGGCAGAACATGGTCGGCGTGTGCAGAAGAGATTGAGAAGGTTCTGTTTTCGCCTTTTTTTTCCACTCTCGAAATCCTGAACATAATGTGTGTTGGAGCTGTGAGGTGATGGCTCTAATAGCGTGGGCAAGCTGGCCGAGGGGTTTGGTGGGAAATGGTCTCTTTCGGAACGGGCCGTGGATTTCGCATATGTACTGTTCTTGTTGTTTTTTTTTTTTTTTTTGTTTTTTTTTTATCTGTCGTTTCGTCTATTTTTCAACCCTAAGTTTGCATTTCCTGTGGCTGGCGCGTGCACCTCCACACTGCAACTGGTGAGATTGGATTTCAATAACCCACGCTCGGTCTAGCGAAGAAACCGAAAGCGGCTCTTCACCGACAAAGCGGAACTTTCACAAAGTCGCCTAAACACCACCGCGTCTCCATTTCATGTCTCATGCGCCGCTGGCTCTCATCGCACGTCTTTGACGCTACGCAGTGGATCAGCAGAGCCGTCCAACCCCAGAAAAACGTCTATTCGGTCTCGCACAGCTTCGAGGCGCTTTCCAAAGCTCAGCGTGATGATGTGTGGCGAGTGGCTCCGGACCGTTTCAAGGCCGACGTCACGTTGCAGTCCATGATGGCCCGGACGGAGCCGCCCGTGGACATTTTCCACCACATTGTCAGCCACCTTCCCCAAAAGCTTTCGCCCGTGTTGGTGGAAGACTTTCTGTTGGATTTGATGCGTCAGAACAACATCAACGCTGTTGTATCCTTGGTGCACGCCGCTCTAGATTCGGACGAGGCTCACTACAAGTTTTCCAACCAGTTCTGGTCTCTACTAGCATCACGAGCAGGTATCATGGCTGACCACAATGCTGCATCTCTAGTCTACCACGAGATCATCAATCCACACCTGCATTACAAAGACAATCAAGTGCAGTCGATGGAAAACCCGCACATACCGTTTCTCCTTCTACCCACCGCCATCGATTCCCTAGCACTTGTGTTCATGCATCACGGGAACCACATCGCCATCGATGGTCTTCGCGCCTATTTCAAGAGATACTATTCATACTTTGGACACAGAAACGTGTATAAAACACTTTGCATTGCCAGAGTGGAGGCTTTGGCCAGAGCCAAAAAACTCAACGATGCGCTCGAGGCCTTCGTTGATCTTGCCTTGAAGTTCCAAGGACACTACAAGTACGAGGACCCCAAAAACATCGCACACTCCCTCAAGTATGCTAGCCACATCAACTACAAAAAAAGAGAGGCCATCATTGCGAACAACACGCATAAACTGCCCGATGAAGGTCTGTTCAATCCAGATGTAGTCTACAATAACTACAGAATCCCTGGAAGTTCGTACTGGGCTATTTTTCCTGGTTACTTGATGGTCTCCGATCTTCCGTACTTCGCTCGTCTACTCAAAAAGGAGATTGAGACCCACGTGGAGCAAAAGGCCTTCGTGGAAAGAATGATGACGCTCATATCGTGTAATCATTTCTCTTTGGGAAAATACGTCATCACTGCACTCTGTGAGTTGGGCAAGCCGTTGGAGGCTGTTGCAATCATGAACCGCATGCATATCGATTACAAACGTTCTTACAGACAAACTGGATTCTGCTCAAGAGAATTCACGTACATATTTGATTCGTTGGAATCTCTTTTGAAAACAACTCCGATCCCCAAGAAGGAGCTCCATCAAATATTGATGATGTGCTACGAGCTTTGTCGCAAACAAAGTTCGCAAAATGTGCTCTCGATAAGAAACACTCTTTACTTTCTGAGAGCATACGTTGCTTCGCCTTTCGCCAGCCGTAACGAATTTCAGCTCATCACAACTTCCCTTTCACGAAAGTCCTTCAAAACGGACAGCGATCTCTATAAGAAGGTTTCAGCTCTTGGATACACGGTGTCTGCTGATGAATTAGCCAAAGGGGCCATTTAATAAATATGCATTAATTTAGTCATTCCGTGGAGGATTAATTCGATGTATTCTCACGTCCTCATTATCTTTCAAGTCACCGACCACGGCAATATCCTGAGGTGTGATGAAAATAGATTGGGCTGAAGAGTTTTTGAGCTCATGAATCAAGAGGCGAATCGCGATAGTTCTGTTCACAGAATCCATGAAAACATCAAATTCATCCAAACCACAAACCCGCGGTTTCATGACTTTCCATATACTGAGAAGGAATGCAATTTGAGTGAACGACTTCTCGCCGCCTGACAAAGATGAAACTGCTCGTGGGTCTTTGTCGTCCTTGGTCTGCACCTCAGTGATGACTTTTTTTCCAGCAAAGTCAAACTCCAACCTACCCTTGAAACCACGAAGAGCAAGAGATTGTTCGAAGGACAGTTTTGCTCTTGTGAGTTTCTCTTTGATCGTGATGTTTAAGTTTTCGAACCTCGCATTGAGATCATTTTCCAAAGTAATTCTAGCATCTTCGAGCTCATTTAGGCTTTTTTCACATTTATCCTTCATAGCTTTGCTCTCGAGAACTTCTCTCTGAATATCTTCGTAAGACTTGCTGTTGCTCTTTTCGACTTCTTCGATTGCTTCCTGAATATTCCTGAACTCCGCGGTGATCGACTCCGTGGTATCTGACTCTTCTATGACAACTTCCGACCTTGCGCATCTTTCCTCGGCCAAATGCTTGAGTTCGTCGTGTTTCTCACTGTCCTTTGTCAATTTTTGACGTAGGGGCTCTGCTTCAGCTTCTAGTTCTGAAATT
The DNA here is from genome assembly GCA_002893705.1 of Metschnikowia drosophilae. Taxonomy (NCBI): domain Eukaryota; kingdom Fungi; phylum Ascomycota; class Pichiomycetes; order Serinales; family Metschnikowiaceae; genus Metschnikowia; species Metschnikowia drosophilae. Next base: position 360,055 of record NXHC01000003.1, read on the forward strand.
CTCTTTTTCAGACCCTCAATCTCGGCCTTCAACAACTGAATGCTATCCATAACTTCACTTATTTTGTTTTCTAGCTCAGCCAATTGGGCTGTACAGCGCTCGAAGTCCATCTTGGCTTGGGTATATTCTGTCTTCAATTGGGCTAGTGACTTCTTCTTTTCACTCAAGTTTTGAAGAAGCTCAATAGACATACCTTCTCTAGTTTTGATCTGATTTTCACACTGCTCAATTTGCCCCTTCAAGCTCTCGATTTTCCCAAAGTCACCATCATCGGCAATCGCATGTTCTGTGCTGAAGATCTGGTTGTTGATCACCTGAAAATGAGCTTTCTTTTCTGCCAATTCTTTCTGAAGTTTTCTCTTTTTTTCAAGCTCTTGAGTAATTAATCTGTTACGCCTATTTTTTATCTGCGCAACTTGTGCTTTGATATCACTGAGATCATCGGAAATAGATGCTCCACTCACCTTGCCTGCAAGCTTTTGGAGATCTCTCGAGTAAAATATTGGATCTCTTGAGATGTTTCCATCTTTCCGTGTGATTCTAATACCCGACTTCCGATCATTAAGACAAAACGCCTGTTTAACTGAATTGATTCTCGTTGCGTTCTCTGACTCCTCTGGAGATGGGCAAATAACTATTTCCTCGATACTGGCAGAGTCAATGAGTGTGTACTTCACATCTTCGCTCAGTATCTCTAGAGCGTCCAACATTGTGCTCAAATTGTTTGACATGTGCTCATTGAAACTGAACTTTTCGAATTTCCGTACAATGATATTTTTGAATATCTTTTTGCTTCTCATGTGTTGGTTCAATAGTCTTCTGTCGTGTTCATCACTGACAACAAAAGAGTCCAAGATCTTTTGCAATGACGCGTTTATCAAATCGCTCCATTGGGAATAGTCCTTTTTCACAGATACGTGCAATCCCACGGGCCCAATGGGCCTTTGATGCCACTTTGTTTCTTTTTCTATATCTCTCATGAGATATCCAATGTTTAAGCCGAAAGCTGCGTAGCGGTCATTTTTGCTTCTTTCAAAGCTCCTCATCTTCTCTTGAGTTGCAGATAACAAAGCCTGGGCATCTTCGAGTTCTCGATTCAAAGACAACATTTCGGGACTCGTGTTTTCTGCGGAAAGAAGCGCATCTTGAAGACTGTCTCTTGATGTAGACAACGTTTCTAAACGTTTCTTAAGTAAGCTTAACTTCTGTACCATGGCTTCTTTGGTTCCTCCGTTTGCATCATCGATCTTTGTCTGTTCGAGTTCGATGTCTTGTTCGTGTTTTTTGATCTGATTGCCGAACTCCTCGATTTCCGTTTTATAATTCACAAGGTCAGCTCTTACACTCAGCACATCTCGCTGAGCATCTTCGAAGACAGTTTCTTGTTCTTTGAACTTTTTTTCCGCCTCATTTGCTAATTCTTGGGCAGCTGTCTTTTCGCCTTGGAGAACGACAAGTTCGTCCTCTTTTCTCTTTATTTTATCAGAGCCCGCAGCAATTGTGCTCTCGATTGCGTTTCTCTCTTGGCCCTTTTCATCAAGTTGATCTTGCTTCTTCTTGAGCCGTCGTTCAAGAACTTCCACGTTGAACCAGTAAATTTTTCCGTTGATCTTTTCGAGCTGCTGGCGCAAAGTGTGAGAATGCTTGTATTTCTTGTACGCTCGTTCACACTCGAGATACTTCTTGGATGCCGTCTTGTAATACTCTTTGGCAGCCACCAGTCTGGCTTGCAAGGTCAAAATGTTCTTGGATGCCTGTTGATAATTTTGTATGATGGAGTGGATATTGGTGCCCTCAGAGAAATGAGTAAATCTGCTTTGCTCGGTACTGTTCGCGATGAACTCTCTGGCCTTGTCCTGAGAGAGGAAAGAGAGCGGATTGCTGACCACGATAAAAAAGCGCTGTAGAATCTCGTCGAGGACTTTCTTCTTGTTCGACACGAGCGTGCCAGTTTCGCTCTTGATGGCATACGAGTTCGCGCCATCTTTATTCAATCGCCTCTCCACGATGATTGTTTTGCCGTACACGGAGGGCTCGTACGAGTCCATGCCGTCGTTGCATATTTGGACGGTGATTTTGGCGGTGGACTTGCCGTCTTTGATGAAACTCTTCATAGACGAGCCTCGGCTGGTGTCCAACGCTTTGGCGCCGAGGCACACGGAAATGCCTGTGAGAATGGCGCTCTTTCCCGATCCGTTTCTGCCAATGATGAAGTTCATCTGTGGGCCAAAGTCGAGATGGAAGTGATCGTGGCACATGAAGTTCTGGAGCACCAAGCTGCGGATGTAGCCGGCGCGGGAAACGGGCGCCGCGTCGAGCTCTTCGTCGTCGTCGTCCTCAGAGCCACTGGAGTCGTCGCTTTGGTTCATTTTGAACCGCTTCAGCGTCAACAACTGCGACATGTATTGCTCAGCAGACTGGCCGGACTAAAGTTAGTGATTTGCGGGAAAAAGGCAACGGGATGGGATACATACGCTCACGGAGTAGCTTCTCTTTTGTCCCCGCGCTGGATCCGCCGCGTCCTGCGGCAGTCTGTCCGCGGGTGGGCCAGGCATCGTCATAAGCAGAGAGATGGACTAGTGTTGATGCGCGCGAAAGTTGGAGGAGCGTTAGCCGCGAAAGAGGCCATTGGGCTTGTGGGCCCGGGTCACCGGATTTTGCTCCAGGCGTGTTTCGGGAGCCAATGGGTTGAGCTTTGGAGCGTCCTCTTGCGTGTTCTCTGTGTTCACGTCTGTCTTCTTTTATTTTGCCTTCTCCCTTTTCTTCTCTTCTCTCCTCTTTTCTCTACTGCTCTCTTCCTGTTGCGCGCGCAGCCAAAGCGGGCTTTCTACAGCTGCCAAAAGACCCACCAAACAGTCAGAGAGGCCTCAGGCGGTGCTCGTAAGCAGCCGTGTTTGTGCTTGCCAGGCTCATGCCCCGCCTTATCTGACGAGCCCGTCCAAGCACAATTCCGGCAAAAGCGCAGTGCACATGTGCCTAACCATGGCCGTGCGCGCGGTGAGGCACACGCTTACATACACTTCGAACGCTTGCGGCTTGACTCTTGTGCCCTTTTCCAATTATTGGGCTGACTGGTCGTGCAGCCGCCGCCGGAGCACAGGCGGCTCAGCGCTAGACTAGCCCTCGCGGTGTACGGCGCTGCGCTTTCGCTGGGTGCGCACGGCTGTTCAGCAGGCGAGAAAGGCCCCACGAACAGCCCCTTTTCACTGCGTGTCCGGGCCTCACTCTTGCCCGCTCGTTTGTTGCTGCCCTCGCCGTGCATCGTTCCAAAAACTCTGCGATGATGGAGCCACAACAGCCGGTGCTATCTCGGAGATGCCGCGGGTGCCGTGCTGTGTGCCGGCCGCGAAATGTGCGGTCCCAACGGCCGCTGGAATTTTTTTGGGCCGGCGAGCGCACGGCTTCGCAGAAATGGAGACGCTTTTCCGGCGGCCTCTGCCCCCGTTGCCGCAGCAGTTCGCCGGCGGCGCTGATCAATAGCGCTCATGACCTGCTGCTCGTGACCTGGCGCTCGTGACGCCCCTCGTGATCTGCCACTCGCTTGCGTACTTGGGCCGGCCGCCGTTTGTGGTGGTGCCCCTCGCATCCGTGCACCGCGGCCAAACGCACACCGGCGCAGCTTTGTTGACACTGAGCCAATTTGGGCCCAAAAGGGCAAAATACGTCGGCTCGACGACGCATCTTATCTGTCTCGTCGGCCTCTATGCACACTGGCTGCCGCCGCCATACATGGCCTGAAAATGTCCAGATAACAGGTTCGGGCTATAAAAGACCCAAACGCTCCGCTCGCATAAGTGGTCCACTACAGCTCACCCAATTGCCATGAAGCTCTCTGCCTTGTGCTCCGCCGCCACCTTCTTGGCCGCTGCCGCAGCCTTCCCATTGCAAAAGAGAGACAACTCCACCACCGAAGACGCAGTCGTCTCCACCAACAATGACTTGCAAACCTCGTACGGAAAGCCGTTCGCCGTGTTCCAGCCCAAGGTCTTCATCGTCAACATGTTCAAGTATGAGGCCGACCCTTGGTTGGAGGCCATCGAGTTCGAGCACAACATCACCGTGCCTGGCTTGTCTCCAATGTACCCCATAGTCCACTGCACACTGAACTACTCCATCTGTGAGTTCACCACCGGCGAGGGCGAGATCAACGCCGCCTCCTCCGTCACCGCCTTGGGCTTGTCGCCATTGTTCGACTTCTCCAAGACCTACTTCATGATCTCCGGCATTGCTGGCGGTGAGCCTCAACACACCACCATGGGCTCTGTCACCTTCGCCAAGTACGCCGTGCAAGTTGCTTTGGAGTACCAGACCGCATACCAAGACTTCATCGGCACCCACCCCAACTGGACCTCCGGCTACTGGGCCTACGGCACCGAGGACCCATGGACCTACCCGGGCAACGTTTACGGCACTGAGGTGTTCGAGGTGAACGAGAAATTGAGAGACAGAGCCGTCGAGTTGGCCGAGACCGCCGACTTGAACAACGGTACTGAGCTCAACAAGAAGAACAGATTGTTGTACACCGAGCATGCTGCCCGCTCCCCACCTGCCATTGTCAAGTGTGACTCTTTGACCTCTGACAACTACTTCACCGGTAAAACTCTCGGCGACTACTTCTCTTTCTACGCCTCCATGATGACCAACGGCTCTGCCACCTACTGCTCCACTTCGCAAGAGGACAACGCTTCCTTGGAGGCCTTCACCAGATTGCACAAGCACGGTCTTGCCGACTACAACAGAGTCATCGTCATGAGATCCATCTCCGACTTCGCCAGACCACCTCCATCCAAATCTAACGACACCGTGAGCTGGTTTAACAACCCTGAGGACGGTGGATCTACTCTTGCTTTCTCCAACTTGCCTATTGCAGGTTTGCCAATTGTCAGAGACATTGTGGAGAACTGGGACGAGGTGTACGCTTCTGGTGAGAAGTACGCTCCTATCAACTACACCGGCGACATTTATGCCACTTTGGGTGGCAAGCCAGACTTCGGCAAGGAGTCCTTTGGCATCGCATAGTCCGATCATTATACCACTTACCCTTCTATCGCTTACATCATTACTTTCGATACACGTCTGAAATATCTTTGAATTAATTAGAGTGGAACTTCCTCGCTCTTTGTAGGAATTTTTCTCTTTCGTCTTTTGTAAGAATTTCTCTGTAGAGAGATTCTCACTCCTCGTGGGAATTTTTATCGATGGATTTGTCGACGGACCCGTAGTGCTCAGAAGCATTGTCATCGCTAAATACGAATTCCACCTTTTCGAGAGCAGTGAATTCGGTTCCCCGAATCTTGGCATAGACGTAAGACGCACCAATACGCAAGCCAGCAAACATCAAACAGAAAATAAGACCTCCAAAAGGTGTGATGACAAACGCCGCGAAAGGACCCCAATCTCCAGAATCATAGATACCGTTCCAAACAAGCAAAAGCTTGCCTCCCTCTTTTGCCGAGTTGTAGTAGACGGTACCAAACACGAACACGGCAAGAAGTGCTCCTAAACCACCAACCATCACGTCCACTCCACGGAGGAACCAGAAGTATTTGTCGCTCAATCCCAAGAATATAGAGGGAATGATGGCAGCAGACACTAAGTCGGCAATCAAGTAAATTTGTAAAATGTCGTCGGCCACCTTCACAGCAATGACAATCGTTGGCACCATGACAAGGACAACAAGCCCACGAACATACAACATCCTCAATTTGTTTCTGAAGACATCGTTGGAGATGCTGGACACCATGGCGCTTTGCAAGGAGTCGAATGTGCATGTCGATAAGGTGATGATGAAGATCAAGACAAACGCCGAAACCCATCTAGGCATGTTCGAGAGCATCACAAAGAATGCGTTGTAGCCATTTTCGTCTCCGACCGTCAATTGTCCAGCCCACACTGCCAAAAAGCCGGTGGTTCCAACCAATGTGCAAATAACGAAAGTGACAAAGGCGGCGATGGAGCAGCCGATCCACAAGTCCTTGTCACTCTTACTGGCGAAAGTTCTCAACCAAAAACCAGACATGAAGCAGTCGTTTGTCGTGATGGCAACGGGAAGGATGTAGAGAAGCTGCCATCCTAGCTTGTTTGCCTTTAATAATCCCGATTCGCCAACCAAGGATTTGTCGATCTGGATCTCACTTCCCATTCCAGCAGCACAGATGATCAACAAGACGACGACCAATATACCTTGAAGATTGTCTGTGATGAAACTAACACGGAATCCACCAAAAGATGTGTAGATCGTCGTCACAAAACACTCGACAATAATGGCGCCCAATGCATCAAGACCAGTCAATGTTTCAATCGCACCTCTCAATGCTGCCAATTCACTAATCATGAACAAGAACATCGTGAGACATGTGAAGAAAGATAAATACAAAGCGGTGACAGACCCAAATCTAAGACGAACCCATTCGGTGAGAACAAATCCTCCTGGACACTTCCTCCGTATAATCGGTCCGACAGCCGCAAAACCAAGAATAGGTAAGGATCCCGAAACAGTGTAGACAAGAAGACCGTGCAAACCAGCCATGTTTCCGATCTGAGCATAGGTCGTGATGATTCCACATCCCATCGCTGTGTTGTTAGTATTTGAAGATCAGAGCGGAGGGTCGTTGAGATCTCGATCTACGTCAAGTGCAAGTGCAAGTAAAAATGTGTGAATGTGTGGATGTGTGCCATGAAAGACTGTAATCGGGCTCGGGATAATGCCATAAACACTTCTGGTGTTCAAACATGGCCGAGCAGTTATTCGCCATGGCGATTCCCTGAATCTTTTGTTGATACTATTTGGAGCATCTTACCCCGCCTTTCCCGTTGATTGTAGCGCCACAAGGTACGCTGGATTTTTCTTTTCTTTTTACAGTTTTGCAACTTTCCTCCTCACGCAAGTACGAACTTGATCGAGTTTTGACGGTTTGATCTCAGTCTCTTCGTTTCTAAATAGAAACAAAGAGACACCCGCTGGTAAGTCGCATATGGTGAATGCTGAGCAATGTACGTACCTGAAGCAATGAAATTGACAGCTAATGGAAGACCACGTTGGGTGCCATTCGAGGAAAGGAAGTTTGTGTTGGAGGCAAACCTCCATGCCAAGAAGAGACCCGTGGCCAAAAGGGCTGCGTAAGTCAAATAAATGATCGCATTGTTTCCTTGTGACGAAAGATGTGCCATGATATTTCGCTTGGTTTGTAAAGCCAAGCTAGGGAGAGGCCGATGTCTTTTATAGTTTTGGCTCCTCAAAAAAAAAATGCGCACCCGATGGAGATTTTGGGCCATATGCGCTTAGAGGGGCGAGCTAAATACGGAAGTCCTTTTTTAATGATTTCGAGTGTATTGGGCGAGGTTTAGGCACTATTGGATCTAAGGCGTGTTAAAGATATTCTTTTGCCACTTCTGGCAATAAATGGTATTGGTCTGCTTAATTACTGAATTGTAAAAATTGAAAAAAGAATGCTCCACGGCAGGTTCGAACTGTCGACCTTCAGATTTCACAATCGTAACTATGAGACTGACGCTCTGCCAACTGAGCTAGTGAAGCTTCTGTTGAATTTTTAAAAATAATTGATTCTGTCATGGAATTATTCTTATGAACGCATCTTATTTGGCTTGGATTAGGCGTAGCATCTGTTGTAATGATGTTGATGTTGTGAAACCTCGAGAAACATGTTCCAATGAGTTGAATTCTCGAAAACACACAATTAACGTTTAATGATGGAGATATCATGTCATAAATTATTATATCCATTCAACTGAGTTCGGTCTCAGAATAATCGACGACGCAACTATCAACAATCGGAATCCCTCAAGTAAGCCGGGCCGCTGAGATTTGCATGCTTCACGCAAGATAGGGCCTTTTGAAAATTCATCTTCCGGAGGAGAATGGTGATGCTATGATCCTAAATCTACAGTTGGATACTCAGCACAATTTGATGTAGGATGGTCTTGAAACCCAGGCCGGTTTTATGAATATGTTGATAATACGCTCGTGGTAGGAGTGCGTTATCTGCATATTTTTGGTGAAAGAATCACCGAAGATGGAATTCTGCCCTCTGGACGGTCTCATTTGAAAGATACACTGCAATTGAGAATCGGCATACTCAAGGGAGTGCCTCAAATTATGGAAAATGGTACATATGAGTCAAAAAATATATCGTCGTTATTCACAGTCAAATACAAAGCCTTCTGGCAGACTTTTCGCCAAGCAAGCTTGCAAGATAAGCAAAACGTTTTGGTGGTAGGTAGGAGAAACTTGACGTAACGTCAATGTCAAATGTAGTTTCGAAAGGCTCAAGAACAAATCAGCCGACTCTGATCAGATTCACAGTAACGAAAGTACCATTCTGATCTCCAACGTATTTGTTATGGCCAGGGTCTGTGAATTTAAGAACGTAAGGGCCGAACACAATCTTAGATATAGACCTTCCTCCTAACAGAAAACTTGTGGCTTAGTTCTCCCAAATCATCAAAGCTTCACGAAACATGTGAGTGAATGTACAGTTAGCATATTTCGGTAAAGTACTTTCCAAGACAAGGATCGACCAGTCGGGATTGTAATCGTTTGCTTCGACATTCTTGTCCGACGAGGAAATTTCAGCAAGCTGCTTCACCATCTCATGGAAGATGTAAGGAATAGCGTTTCAGAGACTGTGTGTGTGACAACTCATCAGTGACGGGATCTTATGGCGAATGCCACCATCTCGCCCGTACATCGAGAAAGATGTTTTTGTCGTAAGTTGTCACCATTCGTACAGCGTACTTTCTGCAAGCTTTTGCGGGTCTTTCGCTGGAAATCAACACACTAATCATTTTATCAGGGCAACGCAGATGATACCTATGCGGATGATACAAACAGCACAGCTTGCAAGACGCTGAATAAGAATATGACAATCAACATCCTGTTACTTTCTGCTTTCATGGCCTGTATTGATTCTCGATGATAAGAGAGGAAATTTTCAAATGACATTGCTTCTTGAAAACATATTTCTTCGATGACAGGCTTTCGAATTAGGAAAAGCTAGTTTGCAACCACGCCGATCGAGGTGTACTTTTCGTTGGCAAATGGATTCGGTGTATTATCAAGCATATCAACATTCCAAGTCTGCTTTGACACTCAGATGCACGAGAGGTGCCGATTACCCAATGGAGTCAGTGAATCAGCTTCGGCAGCTTCCCTCTATGTTCGACTGTTCTCCAAGGTGTCCGCTCTTGAGCATACAGCTCGCTACAGCTGAATTGTAATAAGATGTGCATTTTTTAATCGGTGCTTTCTGACTTGAGCCTCAAAAGCGGAACAATGGCCATCTCACAGTATATAGTCACAGTGAGAAGCTTGGCGAAGCCAGATCTTGTCCCAAGGCAAAACACATCGAAATGATGTTTCTTCCCAGTAGCAGGAACTCATCGGCGCCTTCTAAAACCCGCGTATACTTGCACTTATTTTGAGAATTTACTCCAACTTGGCCTTGATTTCCTCCAAGACCTCCAACGCCAACAAGTGGTCCTCCTCTTGGGCCAAGCCGCTGATCGTGAGAGCGCCGACAACTGCATCTGTCCCGGACATTCTGATGGGCACAGAGCCGCCGTGGGTTGCGTACTCCTTGGGGTCCACAAACGCGGCCTGCTCAAGCGACTGATTCCGGAAAGCAAGTTTGCGCCCAAGGTAAAACGACGACTTGCCAAACCTCAACACGGTTTTCTGCTTTCTGGTAATCCAGAACTCGTTATCGAGGATGGTACCGTTCTTGGAGGGAGCATGGAAAAGCGTCTGTCCATTTGAAAGCGAAACGTCAATCAAAATGGGCTTGGAGAGGCACTGGGCCTTGGTACGGGCAAGGATACCAATGTCCCATGCAACACTGGAGTCGAACGCGGGCAATTGGATCTTCTCGCCCTCCAAAGCGTCCAATTGGTCAAGCGAGTACTCGTAGATTTCGTGAGGCATGATGAAGACCGTAATTGGTGTTGCTAGTAGCCTTTAACCGAATTTCATTGCAAGCGTGCATGCCTGCAGCGTGCGCTCCCCCACCCTTCCTCGATGCTAGTGGCCCCGCCTTCAATTTCGCGGCCCCCCCCCCCCCCCCCCCCCCCCCCCCCCCCCCCCCACCCCCCCCCCCCCCCCCCCCCCCCCCCCCC